>CP092868.1:6874294-6947999 GCA_030710605.1 Cordylochernes scorpioides | reverse complement strand
TCATATTGGAGAATATAAAACCTGCTTTTCCTCTATATTACCCAGACTTTTTCTCCATTTCTTGCCTACATATTTAATTTGTTTTATTTTAAGGTAAGATTGTGAAATGTAATTAAACTAACTTGAACAGCTCAAGTTAGAAATGCTTCTTTTTAAGCCTGTTGAAGAAGGATTTTCACTTGAAAAAATAAGCACTTCTAATAAAAAAGAAATTTATTGTGAAAAACTTTCAACTATTTCTTGTATATTTATTGCAAGGTAGCGAGACCAAATAAGTGCATTATACATGAAGTTTCAGTAACTGTTGTTACTGAAAGTTTGCTGATTTGGTCTTGTTACCTTTTGATTCTCATACAAAAAGTTCCTCACCTTCTTGTAAACTTTTTGACTACTTGGTGTCTTGATTTTCTATTTGGGAGAAACATGACTATATTATATAGGCAATTAAGACTAAATTCTTGGAATAATTGCACAAAAGTAGAAGCAGTTAATCAATCAGGAGAATTGAAATAAGTATCTTTATATTAGAGCTTAAAATGGCAAGCTTTCAAAAACTAATAAAGAAACATATTGCAATTCTCCAGATTGGTAAATCAAGACTGTATTTGTGACATAGCTTATAGCAGTAAGCACATGTCTGATTATACAGGTCAGAGGATTCCAGCAAGGTTTGTATCATCTTTATTTAATAACTGTATGGTTATCTTACATACCACATTTTTGGGACTCAATTTCATGGTGAAATAGCTTTTTTGCTAGTTAGTCAGTGCAAGACCATGCACCATGTTCTCTCTGATACTGTACGAGGACTATTTGTATTTTAAGAAAGCATTAAAATCTGACTTACAAGATTACCTGTCTCTTAGGAGTATATATATTTTTAGTGGGAACCTTTTTTCTTTCCATTAATTTAGTTCACTTAGGCATCTGTCTAACATGTTCATCTCAAATTTTTAAGCCCCTAAAGGCCAAGTGTGTTAAATATCCTATATTAAGAACATCATTGAATTTGCATAACAGGGAATAATTTTAGGTTTATTGTAACTTTTTATTTTCACCAGTTGTTGACTGTATTGGCTTATCCATTGAGCTCTACTCATCCCCAGCAGACACCATCAACAAGCTCTACAGAATTGTTACCCTAATAGGATTAAGTGGATATAAGAAAGGAGTCAACAACTTTTTGCAGGTACTTAAGTCCATGTGGCTTAACCAGATGCCATACTTCATCAAATGAACTGGTTGGAGAGAGTTGGTGTGCCATTCTCTCAGTAACCATGGAGCAGATGATTTCAATTGGTGAGAGATGTAGAGACCTTGCTGGGGCCAGGACAATAAATGAACACCCTTTGTATCAAGGAATGTCAAGACAGCATGAAATCGTTAATTGTCATGTTGAAAGGTAGTGGGAAGAAGGCTTTGAAAATGGGTAAAGACACAGGATGTAGCTGTCCAAGTTATAGACTGTGTGATCTAGAGAAACGACTGTGGTGTGAATTCAATGGCGTCCCATACTATCAGTCCAAGTGATGGGCTCATAAGATAATGACAAATGGAATGAATCATTAGTTATTACCTCAGTGTCGCCAAGCACTGATATGGGCATCATTGTGCTGGATGCAGAACAGAGATTCATCTGCTGCTGCAGTTTCAAGGGAAGCCTTAGAGCAATGGTCATCATGCTGACAGCCCATCATGTGCATATATACTTTCCCTGCTGACACTTCTCATTGTGAAAATAATAGTTCCTCTCCTAAGGAGTGATATTTCAGGTTCATGCGAACAAGATTTCTGTCCTCTTTGGAAATAGAGACCAAGAACCTTTGATATTCTGAATGGCCCTCCTAAGTCCTTTATTCCATAATCTTGTGAGAGCCATGGGATCTTACCCAATCCGAAAAGGATTATCACAAAAAGAAAAACCTTAGTCCAAGTAGGCTGCGATTCTGCAGTGATCAAACAATATATGCTGGTACTAATTCCACCTTTCTGTACGAGGCATAAGGCATAACGACATTTTCAAAGGGAAACCAAAATGTAGATGCTATTTCAATAGGATATATATTCTTTACGTTCTTCCCTATTATACAGACTCTAGGTGGCGTTATTCCTATCTGCTTCGCATAATCGGATTGAAATGATAATTATTGACATATACAAGTATGTTGTACCTTTCATATAAATTCTGAATAAGTTTTTCTCCATTGTGTAACAATTATAACAGCTAGCAGTGTATATATATATGCTAACATATATTTAAAATGTGAAAAAAAAAATAGTACAAATGTATAATATATTTAAAAGTCAAATTTTCGATAAAGCAGGTCACCCATCTTCCTCCTGGAACAACTATAGCTACGTTCTATCCACATGATGCATAAGATTTAAGGTTTTAAAATAAGAAAACCTGCCTCTTGAATTGATTTTGAATAATAGTATTGACAAATTGGTAATTATTGTATTTTTTTATGAATTGAGATATATTCAACAAGATCAGCTAATAAAAGTTTATTATTTATATCCTCTCCATTATTTAACAAATAATGATTGGCAGGTTGTATTATTAAACTCTTTCAAAATTTTATTTGTGTGCGATTTGATACTTAATGAGATAAACCTGTCTTATTGTGTGCAACAAGCACAAAATATAGTTACTCTACCTATTGAGAATTAATACAAAATATATTTAAACCCTTCATATTCTTGTAACATTGTAATATAATAATTAGAAATTTGAAAAAAAAAAAAAAACAATTCTTTTGATCGATTATTTAGACGCGAACGGCAAAATGTATTTATATATTTAAAAAATTAAGTTGAAATATTCATTATAAGCCCTTTTATATATAATATATATATATATATATATTTATTTTTTTCTTAATTTTGCGATTAATGCAATCAAAGAGTTTTAAATAATATTTTCTGAAGAGCTCTCTTTTTGAAAAGATCTTTACTGGGCGAGTTTTGTTTTCTAACACGACGAAAGGGCTAAATTCGGTTCTTGGTGGCTTTTAAAGATAAAAAATATTTCCTTTAGGACCATCAATTGCTTTTTAAAATAATATTTTTATTTTAAATTTTATGTTTGAAATAGAAACAAAATTAAATATAAGCAGTATATATATTATATAAGTCCATTTTCAGTGCATATATATCGAATTATAGAAAAATTCTGCGGCGGAATGCATTCAATAACTAAATCTAAAGATTGGAAGAAAAAGGCGCAAAATTTAGAGAGGTTTGTTAAACTTTACCAAATTGCGCGTGAGTTGCCCAACGGTAGCGACGAAAATAGGGTTGATGCTGACAAAGAACACGAAGGCGATAAAGTGTCAAGTGGCATTAAAAGAAAACCCATATCTAAACAAGCTGGTACGCCACTGAATATTATTTCCCTTCCAGAAGATGATATCTCTAAAGTGTTTGGAAATAATGAGCCTGTAAAATCACAAGACTTGGCATCTCTTCCCAACAAAAGTGAATTTGATAAAGCGCCAGAATTATATTTCCTTCTAAATCGTGATAAAGAAACTGCTTCTCTTCCTGAAAATAATTCTGGAAAAAATGAACAAGATGGCGATATTTTTGAAAATCCGATAGATGAATGCTGCGATCAATCGGCTGCTAAAATAATGGACATTACCGAAGAAGACGACTTGAAAAGCGATGAAGTAGTTTACATAGGATCCAAAAAACTAAAAGAGCCACCAAAGATTTTTTTTAACACCAAGCTGAAAAACACAAATATTTACAATGAATTCCGGGCATTCCAAGACAACGTCAAGAACCATGTTTTTCGTTGGCCTGAATATATGTCCAAGAATCTTTGTCTTCGCTTTGCATTATACATTGATACACTCCTAGATCGAATGCTCGACGATTCAGGACTCAATGTCCAAACGGATCCTACACCTCAGAAAAACACAGCCAAAAAGGCTCGACGGGCCAAAACCACTAAACCCTATGCAAGACCGCCCAATCAAACAAAGAAGTCAAAAGTGCTGAACGCGCTATCAAAGAAAACACTCTTTTGAAAAACTTTTAATAACAACTTCATTTATTCTAACCTCATTACTTCACATAATATACACTGGTATTTACCAATAAAAAATGGTAATATATTTTTGACTCAAACAGTGAATTCATTTTACAAATATAAACATTTTAAAATGTTTGAGACACCAACAAGGTCTAAAGAGGTTAAATAAAACGGAAGTTAAAGGATTGGAATCGGTGAGTAATCTTAAGAATTATTTTAATAGCTAAGATGCGCGAGTGCAGTGAAGTGTATAAATATTCGATCTTGGAATATTTTGATACTGTGTATATTATTGACACTTTTAGCTAGACTTATAAATAAATAATCAAATTAATCCACTCGTTTGGTAGAATAAGGGCTAATATTCAATTGCCATTTTTATGATACATTGTTGCGCTTAATTTTGCTTGTATTTTTTAAATTAATGACCCCCCCCCCCCCCCCATGTTATTATATTAAGTATTATATTATGTGTTTGAATATAAGTTAACTGTTCTAAAGCCTGTTTTTATTTGGGCGTATCATTTTTTGGCTTCCCGCTACGTCATCTGTTAGCAGCCGATGCTTTGCCATGTATAGGTTTTTAACTTTTAATTAGACAATTTTAATTTATATTTAGACATTTTAAATTTATATTTAGACAATTTTCATTTATATTTAGACATTTTTCATTTTAATTTAGACGCATTGACTTTTTTTCATATATAATCTTTATTTAAGACACTTTTAAATCACAACTATGCCAACACTAAATATAATATTAAAATATTATCGTCTTATTTCTACCAATTTCAAAATGAATAGAGGATCGTATCAAGCAATATCAAAAGGAAAACAGGAAACTTTAATCAAGTTGTTATGCTTACAAGATGAAACTATGCAAAAGCTTCTAAGTTATTGAACATCAATTATAGTTCTGCTATTTAGAATTATAAAAAAGAAGGCTAATTAAAATTAATAAAGAAAGGAGGATTTAGACAGAACAAAAATGTATTAAGCGATTTTGATTTTATTTTGAAAAGTATATATAAAATAATTCTAGTATAACTTTTAAAAAAGTTAAGAGATGAAAAATATTTTAAATCTAGAAGTGTCGCAAACAACAATAATCAATTCAATAAAAGAGTTTAAAATAACTCTGAAAAAGTAATCTATTGAGTTTCAGATGAAACTAAGCCAAAAAGAAGATGCGGAATTGTTTATTATTAATTCACCTGATTTAAAAATGATGTCAAACATCGCTATTTCCATTTCAAGCCCTTCTTTCTTATAATAAACACTATATTCAATATTTTTTAGGTGTTCAAATGTTCCTAAATAAGGAATATATAGAAAACTCCATGTGTCTAAATTAAAATGAAAAATGTCTAAATTAAAATTGAAAATGTCTAAATAAAAATGAAAAATGTCTAAATTAAAATTGAAAATGTCTAAATAAAAATGAAAAATGTCTAAATATAAATTTAAAATGTCTAATTAAAAGTTAAAAACCTATAAATAAAAGTATTACTCCCCATTAAAAAGTAGTCCCAATAAATACCTCATATTTTTCTGGCCACAATAAATAGAAAGGCTTTAATTATATCTTGTATCTTTATGGATTTACTGTAGTAATTTAATGGAATAAAATTACATTTTATATAATATAAAGTTGGAAAGAAATCGACTTCGCCGCCGACCCACAAGTCCGCTTAGTTTTAGCGTTTATTTTAACGGGAGAGGTGACCTTTCTTTTTATAGGCCTAATTTTTTTATTTTAGTGAAGTGTGCAGCAAATTAGCGGCTCACACTTTTTTGCGCATGTCCCTCTAAATCCAACAATCTAGCTAGCTCACTTCAAGGACATAGTTTCCCCTTAAAAACATTGTGAAATTCATTTTTGACACTCCTTACCCTGGGATTTAGGTACATAACTTGTGTTCCAGGCATTGAGCTTGTTTCCCAGCCGTAATAACACAATCGGTGGTTCAATGAGGAAGAATTGGAGAGAGGGAAGGTGTTGTAAAACTCCATTAACTATATATACACTCAGAGTAACTACCCATCATTTACCACGTGTTAACCACAGCAACACGTGTAAGAAATTTAAACTATGATATTTCTAAGAAAACATATACGAGAATCAAGGGCCATCAGTGGTGAATCCTCACAGCCATATAAAGACTGTGTGTATGTCCCAACTAGGTCTAGTTATAAATAATTCAGATACTGTTGTGTGGTGAAAGGAATTTCCTGAGAAATCTTTCAATCGCGAACTCGGTTTATTTACGTGGACAGTTGTAGAGGATGTTGATTCTCTTAATATCGCTCTTGCTGAGTGTCTTCTCCCCCACCTGTTTGAACTGCTGGCCGCCGAGTGCCTCGAGCGTCTTGAGCTTTTTCTTGTCCTTGGAGAAGTAATTGTGGTAGTAGAGCATGATGGAGTCAAAGTCGAAATCGTCTAGGATCTGCTCCCGGCTGGGGTCGACTTTCTCGAAGTTTCCTTCTTTCTCTGTGGTGCACCCAGGTTAGACATTCTGGTACAGTTACAAACTGTACAGTTCTAATGGTATCACAGAGTGCTCTCTGTCGCTCATGTAAATTCCTTCTCGGATCTCTAGGAATCCTGAACTAACGAAGTCATTATCCCATGTTCTCCAGTTTGACTTTCCGAATTTTCCAAAGCAGGTGTTGTGTCATCCCCCCGATTCTGCTAGTTTGCAGAGATGGTCAATAGATAACGCGTATAAAGACTATCATCTTGGTAAAATGCATTTTTTACTGTTTTATTCCCAATTATTCTGTGATTAATTTAAAAAGAAGGTCGCCTCTACTGTCAAAATAAACGTCAAAACAAGACGCCATATATTAAATCTTCACAATCTGCCAAAGAGATGTTTTGCTGGCAAAGTGGCTAGGCCAAAATGACCTAGCCACTTTGACAGCTAAACACTTCTTTGGCAGATTGTGAAGATTTCATTTGATACCTTGTGTATCTCAAGAAATAAAGTTCGCCCTGTACTGAATAGGGCCATTAGCCCGAAACAATGGTCTCTAGGTAAGTGTTTCTCAGTTTGCTAAAGCTGGTGTTGTGGCTTTGTTACCGACCCGAGTCCGCTTGTTTGAGGCGACGATCAATAGATGACGTTTATTTTGACGGGAGAGGCGACTTTTATTTTTATAGATCATTCTGTGAGATACGTACTGTCAAGGATGTTCTCCTTCAGGACCCGGATGAACTTATCCCGGTCGGAGCGCTGGTGTTCGTGGTAGAAGCCCACGGCGTGGTTGAGCTCGTGCAGGATGGTGCCGACCTCCTTGCAGCCCTCGGACAGCCACACCTCCTGCATGCCTTCCTTCCTCCCGATGGTGGAGGAACATCTACACATCATAGTTGCATATATCCCGCCCGATGGTGGAGGAACATCTACACACCATAGTTGCATATATCCCGCCCGATGGTGGAGGAACATCTACACACCATAGTTGCATATATCCCGATCGATGGTGGAGGAACATCTACACACCATAGTTGCATATATCCCGATCGATGGTGGAGGAACATCTACACACCATAGTTGCATATATCCCGCCCGATGGTGGAGGAACATCTACACACCATAGTTGCATATATCCCGCCCTCTCTTATAGTTACCACACTACCCGTAGTTGAACTACATTTGTATAACTTTGAAATAAAACAATATTCTACTGCCCTTACTGCAATGAATATGATAAAATAATAGGAGGGCCTGGCTCATCAGTAGTGAATCCTTCCAGCGGTTTTGCCAGTTTGATCTACCATACCGCTATAATATTGTATTTGGCTGTTTTCCTTTTATACCGATACTGAATCTAAACTCTTGGAAAAGGTATTTTAAATGAACTATGGATACAAGCTTTGGAGGGAACAGTAGAAATACATATAAATATATAGTAGGATCCCGTGAATAACTCCAGGAGAGACCCAAGATTGTCCATGTTTGAAGTGTTATTGTAGAGGGAGATATGCAAATGTGTCGACATCACCTGTTCACTGCCGTGGTGATGTTGATGAAGTCCGCGTCCTTGGCTTTCTTCTCCACAAACCGGATGCAGGTGTTGTCACTGAAGACCTTGAAGGCTGCGAGGATGTTGGGCTTCATGCTCTCTGGAACATGTTGGAACAACTGTGGACATGTTGAAACAACTGTGGACATTCATGGTAAACGGATTGCGGATTTCGACAATTTAGAAAGAGGGGATCATATATCGCCGCAACTCTTTTTATTAACGCGATTAAAGGAAGCTTTCGGGCAAGCCCTTCTTCAGCTAACTATAGTGTACAAACAAGGCAAACGACTTTTTAAAGAGTAATCTATGTAAATATTTACATAGATTCCTCTTTAAAAACGATATATAATCTCTCTCTCGTTTGCCTTGTTTGTACACTATAGTTAGCAGAAGAAGGGCTTGCCCGAAAGCTTCCTTAATCGCGTTAATAAAAAGAGTTGCGGCGATATATGATCTCCTCTTTCTAAATTGTGGACATGTTGCAACTACTGTGAAAATGTTAGAACTACTGTGGACATGTTGCAACTACTGTGAAAATGTTAGAACTACTGTGGACATGTTGCTACTACTGTGAAAATGTTAGAACTACTGTGGACATGTTGCAACTACTGTGAAAATGTTAGAACTACTGTGGACATGTTGCTACTACTGTGAAAATGTTAGAACTACTGTGGACATGTTGCTACTACTGTGAAAATGTTAGAACTACTGTGGACATGTTGCTACTACTGTGGAAATGTTAGAACTACTGTGGACATGTTGCTACTACTGTGGAAATGTTAGAACTACTGTGGACATGTTGCAACTACTGTGAAAATGTTAGAACTACTGTGGACATGTTGCTACTACTGTGAAAATGTTAGAACTACTGTGGACATGTTGCTACTACTGTGAAAATGTTAGAACTACTGTGGACATGTTGCTACTACTGTGGAAATGTTAGAACTACTGTGGACATGTTGCTACTACTGTGAAAATGTTAGAACTACTGTGGACATGTTGCTACTACTGTGGAAATGTTAGAACTACTGTGGACATGTTGCTACTACTGTGGAAATGTTAGAACTACTGTGGACATGTTGCTACTACTGTGGAAATGTTAGAACTACTGTGGACATGTTGCTACTACTGTGGAAATGTTAGAACTACTGTGGACATGTTGCAACTACTGTGAAAATGTTAGAACTACTGTGGACATGTTGCAACTACTGTGAAAATGTTAGAACTACTGTGGACATGTTGCAACTACTGTGAAAATGTTAGAACTACTGTGGACATGTTGCAACTACTGTGAAAATGTTAGAACTACTGTGGACATGTTGCAACTACTGTGAAAATGTTAGAACTACTGTGGACATGTTGCTACTACTGTGGAAATGTTAGAACTACTGTGGACATGTTGCTACTACTGTGGAAATGTTAGAACTACTGTGGACATGTTGCTACTACTGTGGAAATGTTAGAACTACTGTGGACATGTTGCTACTACTGTGGAAATGTTAGAACTACTGTGGACATGTTGCTACTACTGTGGAAATGTTAGAACTACTGTGGACATGTTGCAACTACTGTGGAAATGTTAGAACTACTGTGGACATGTTGCAACTACTGTGAAAATGTTAGAACTACTGTGGACATGTTGCTACTACTGTGGAAATGTTAGAACTACTGTGGACATGTTGCTACTACTGTGGAAATGTTAGAACTACTGTGGACATGTTGCTACTACTGTGGAAATGTTAGAACTACTGTGGACATGTTGCTACTACTGTGGAAATGTTAGAACTACTGTGGACATGTTGCAACTACTGTGAAAATGTTAGAACTACTGTGGACATGTTGCTACTACTGTGGAAATGTTAGAACTACTGTGGACATGTTGCAACTACTGTGAAAATGTTGCAACTACTGTGGACATGTTGCTACTACTGTGGAAATGTTAGAACTACTGTGGACATGTTGCTACTACTGTGGAAATGTTAGAACTACTGTGGACATGTTGCTACTACTGTGGAAATGTTAGAACTACTGTGGACATGTTGCTACTACTGTGGAAATGTTAGAACTACTGTGGACATGTTGCTACTACTGTGGAAATGTTAGAACTACTGTGGACATGTTGCTACTACTGTGGAAATGTTAGAACTACTGTGGACATGTTGCTACTACTGTGAAAATGTTAGAACTACTGTGGACATGTTGCAACTACTGTGGAAATGTTAGAACTACTGTGGACATGTTGCAACTACTGTGAAAATGTTAGAACTACTGTGGACATGTTGCTACTACTGTGGAAATGTTAGAACTACTGTGGACATGTTGCTACTACTGTGGAAATGTTAGAACTACTGTGGACATGTTGCTACTACTGTGGAAATGTTAGAACTACTGTGGACATGTTGCAACTACTGTGAAAATGTTAGAACTACTGTGGACATGTTGCTACTACTGTGGAAATGTTAGAACTACTGTGGACATGTTGCTACTACTGTGGAAATGTTAGAACTACTGTGGACATGTTGCTACTACTGTGGAAATGTTAGAACTACTGTGGACATGTTGCTACTACTGTGGAAATGTTAGAACTACTGTGGACATGTTGCTACTACTGTGGAAATGTTAGAACTACTGTGGACATGTTGCTACTACTGTGAAAATGTTAGAACTACTGTGGACATGTTGCTACTACTGTGGAAATGTTAGAACTACTGTGGACATGTTGCTACTACTGTGGAAATGTTAGAACTACTGTGGACATGTTGCTACTACTGTGAAATGTTAGAACTACTGTGGACATGTTGCAACTACTGTGAAATGTTAGAACTACTGTGGACATGTTGCAACTACTGTGAAAATGTTAGAACTACTGTGGACATGTTGCTACTACTGTGGAAATGTTAGAACTACTGTGGACATGTTGCTACTACTGTGGAAATGTTAGAACTACTGTGGACATGTTGCTACTACTGTGGAAATGTTAGAACTACTGTGGACATGTTGCAACTACTGTGAAAATGTTAGAACTACTGTGGACATGTTGCTACTACTGTGAAATGTTAGAACTACTGTGGACATGTTGCTACTACTGTGGAAATGTTAGAACTACTGTGGACATGTTGCTACTACTGTGAAATGTTAGAACTACTGTGGACATGTTGCAACTACTGTGAAAATGTTAGAACTACTGTGGACATGTTGCTACTACTGTGGAAAATGTTAGCAACTACTGTGGACATGTTGCTACTACTGTGGAAATGTTAGAACTACTGTGGACATGTTGCTACTACTGTGGAAATGTTAGAACTACTGTGGACATGTTGCTACTACTGTGGAAATGTTAGAACTACTGTGGACATGTTGCTACTACTGTGAAAATGTTAGAACTACTGTGGACATGTTGCTACTACTGTGGAAATGTTAGAACTACTGTGGACATGTTGCTACTACTGTGGAAATGTTAGAACTACTGTGGACATGTTGCTACTACTGTGGAAATGTTAGAACTACTGTGGACATGTTGCTACTACTGTGGAAATGTTAGAACTACTGTGGACATGTTGCTACTACTGTGAAAATGTTAGAACTACTGTGGACATGTTGCTACTACTGTGGAAATGTTAGAACTACTGTGGACATGTTGCAACTACTGTGGAAATGTTAGAACTACTGTGGACATGTTGCTACTACTGTGGAAATGTTAGAACTACTGTGGACATGTTGCTACTACTGTGGAAATGTTAGAACTACTGTGGACATGTTGCTACTACTGTGGAAATGTTAGAACTACTGTGGACATGTTGCTACTACTGTGGAAATGTTAGAACTACTGTGGACATGTTGCAACTACTGTGGAAATGTTAGAACTACTGTGGACATGTTGCTACTACTGTGGAAATGTTAGAACTACTGTGGACATGTTGCTACTACTGTGGAAATGTTAGAACTACTGTGGACATGTTGCTACTACTGTGGAAATGTTAGAACTACTGTGGACATGTTGCAACTACTGTGAAAATGTTAGAACTACTGTGGACATGTTGCTACTACTGTGGAAATGTTAGAACTACTGTGGACATGTTGCTACTACTGTGGAAATGTTAGAACTACTGTGGACATGTTGCAACTACTGTGGAAATGTTAGAACTACTGTGGACATGTTGCTACTACTGTGGAAATGTTAGAACTACTGTGGACATGTTGCTACTACTGTGAAAATGTTAGAACTACTGTGGACATGTTGCTACTACTGTGGAAATGTTAGAACTACTGTGGACATGTTGCTACTACTGTGGAAATGTTAGAACTACTGTGGACATGTTGCTACTACTGTGAAAATGTTAGAACTACTGTGGACATGTTGCAACTACTGTGGAAATGTTAGAACTACTGTGGACATGTTGCTACTACTGTGAAAATGTTAGAACTACTGTGGGCATGTTGCTACTACTGTGGAAATGTTAGAACTACTGTGGACATGTTGCTACTACTGTGGAAATGTTAGAACTACTGTGGACATGTTGCTACTACTGTGAAAATGTTAGAACTACTGTGGACATGTTGCTACTACTGTGGAAATGTTAGAACTACTGTGGACATGTTGCAACTACTGTGAAAATGTTAGAACTACTGTGGACATGTTGCTACTACTGTGGAAATGTTAGAACTACTGTGGACATGTTGCTACTACTGTGGAAATGTTAGAACTACTGTGGACATGTTGCTACTACTGTGAAAATGTTAGAACTACTGTGGACATGTTGCTACTACTGTGGAAATGTTAGAACTACTGTGGACATGTTGCTACTACTGTGGAAATGTTAGAACTACTGTGGACATGTTGCTACTACTGTGAAAATGTTAGAACTACTGTGGACATGTTGCTACTACTGTGGAAATGTTAGAACTACTGTGGACATGTTGCTACTACTGTGGAAATGTTAGAACTACTGTGGACATGTTGCTACTACTGTGGAAATGTTAGAACTACTGTGGACATGTTGCTACTACTGTGAAAATGTTAGAACTACTGTGGACATGTTGCTACTACTGTGGAAATGTTAGAACTACTGTGGACATGTTGCAACTACTGTGAAAATGTTAGAACTACTGTGGACATGTTGCAACTACTGTGAAAATGTTAGAACTACTGTGGACATGTTGCAACTACTGTGAAAATGTTAGAACTACTGTGGACATGTTGCTACTACTGTGGAAATGTTAGAACTACTGTGGACATGTTGCTACTACTGTGGAAATGTTAGAACTACTGTGGACATGTTGCTACTACTGTGGAAATGTTAGAACTACTGTGGACATGTTGCTACTACTGTGAAAATGTTAGAACTACTGTGGACATGTTGCAACTACTGTGAAAATGTTAGAACTACTGTGGACATGTTGCTACTACTGTGGAAATGTTAGAACTACTGTGGACATGTTGCAACTACTGTGAAAATGTTAGAACTACTGTGGACATGTTGCTACTACTGTGGAAATGTTAGAACTACTGTGGACATGTTGCTACTACTGTGGAAATGTTAGAACTACTGTGGACATGTTGCTACTACTGTGGAAATGTTAGAACTACTGTGGACATGTTGCTACTACTGTGGAAATGTTAGAACTACTGTGGACATGTTGCTACTACTGTGGAAATGTTAGAACTACTGTGGACATGTTGCAACTACTGTGGAAATGTTAGAACTACTGTGGACATGTGGGAACTACTGTGGACACGTATTCTCACTAAATATGTCCTGACAAAGACATAACCAAAACGAACAGCTACCACAAGAAGAATGACGCTAATACATTTTACTTCTAACTTTGGTCTAAACCGGGGGTCGGTGGACAAGGGATTTAAACTGTCTATTTTCTACAACCTTGACCCGGTTCGAATCCCGCATTGGACACTTTTTCTATAGAAAAAGAAATGTTTAAATTGACCCCAATTCTTACACGCCCAACCCCATCAGTGAGGGCAAGTAACTAAACGGGGCTCTGTCACACTTGTAATTACAAAAGTCGCACTGATTTCTACATATGTAGACATGTAATGCATTTACAGTAAAAGCAGTACCTAACTACCCACCATGATTATCATGGCTGCTACGTGTGTACTAGCTATGTGTACCACCACCCTACAAGTGACGTCACACTTACCAACACTTTTACTGATGACGTAAGGGATCTTTGCATCGGGCCACAGGAAGTAGTCTTCTGCGACAGCGTTCCTGCAACCTCATTGGTAGAGAGCTTCAGCCAATCAGATAGTGTAGGTAGGTTGGGATAATTTGAGTCGTCAAAAGTCATGTTAATGTAATGGGAACGGTCTAAGATGTGTGTCAAAGCTAAACACTATATAGAAAGATCTACATTTCATGAAAATATTGATACAAAATTTCAACTTTTTTTCTGTAAAATTAGATGCTGTTTCTATATACTGCCTTAATCATTTATAAAAATAAAGAAGAAAATGGCGAGGTCTTGGCTCATCATCAGTGAACCCTCACGGAGGTTTCGCCAGTTGAATCTCCACACCGCTTTACTTTTGTATTAGGCTGATTTTTAGTCTGTTTTAGTTATTTTTTTTTAGCATTGCGTTATAAAGTACATGTATGTAATAATGTGTAAGTATGTAATAATGTGTAAGTATGTAAAATATGTAAGTATGTAAATTGGTTCTAATTATATAAAAATAAACGTTATAAATGTATAACCATTAAAATGCAATAACGCGCGTCATCCATACACAAGAGATAAAGCCACTAAACAAGAAAGCTTCTTTTACAAATAATACAAACTTCTACTGTCCTTACTGCAATGAAAAATATGTAATTCTACTGTCCCCTTACTGCGATGAAAAATATGTAATTCTACTGTCCTTACTGCAATGAAAAATATGTAATTCTACTGTCCCCTTACTGCGATGAAAAATATGTAATTCTACTGTCCTTACTGCGATGAAAAATATGTAATTCTACTGTCCTTACTGCGATGAAAAATATGTAATTCTACTGTCCTTACTGCGATGAAAAATATGTAATTCTACTGTCCTTACTGCGATTAAAAATATGTAATTCTACTGTCCCCTTACTGCGATGAAAAATATGTAATTCTACTGTCCTTACTGCGATTAAAAATATGTAATTCTACTGTCCTTACTGCGATGAAAAATATGTAGTTCTACTGTCCTTACTGCGATTAAAAATATGTAATTCTACTGTCCTTACTGCGATGAAAAATATGTAATTCTACTGTCCTTACTGCGATGAAAAATATGTAGTTCTACTGTCCTTACTGCGATTAAAAATATGTAATTCTACTGTCCTTACTGCGATGAAAAATATGTAATTCTACTGTCCTAAAAGCTTTGTCCATAGTTTGTCCCTTATATAAACAGAATCGTCCAATTCAGTATTAGAGCTCGAGCGGTTTTGTGGATTAAATTGGCGAAACCGCTGGGAGGGTTCCTATTGATTAGCCAAGTCCTGCCACTATTTTTCACCGCAGTAAGGACAGTAGAAGTTTTTATTATGTGTAAAAGAAACTTTCGTGCTTAGTAGCTTTATTTCTCAGGTGTGACCATATTCACATGGCTACAAGATGATGATATATCAGGTCTATGTTATATTAGCAATGGCCGTTGTGGTAGTTGGTCTAACATCTTCCTTGTTGGAGGGTTTCGTCTCAGGACAACGGGGAAGGCCAAGAAGGATCTGGCTTGCTAACATCTCTTAAGGAACTAAGATAGTTACTCAAGACAACATTTAGTGAAACTCCGCCTTTGCCGCTCCCAAGCCCGGATAAAAAAGGAAGAGGAGAGCAGTAACAAGTTGCTAAACAAACCTGGGCTTAGCTGGTCAGGCTGATAGTACCCTGTAAGGACTCCAGGGATACAGGATGAGTCTGTACTCCATGTTAGGAGCGGCTGTACCTGGTGTCTGTTCCTCATGTCAGAGGCGGCCATTTATATTGGAGCTAAGTCAGTGATCTGCTACTGAGTAGTGTTCCCAGTCTTAATGACAGACATTCTACTTCACCCTGTCATGATGGTTGTCACTTGATACCCTGATATGATTGAGTGGAGATAAGAAAGAAGAAGACATTTAGTGAGAAACATTCCATTGGAGAAACTATGATCCTAGATATGTAGGACTATGTACATCTCTCAAGGAACTGAAGACAACATGTACAACCAAACATACAAAACATTTAGTGAGACTCCGCCTTTACCGCTCCCAAGCCCGGATAAAAAAGGAAGAGGAGAGCAGTAACAAGTTGCTAAAAAACCTGGACTCAGCTGGCCATGCTGATAGTACCCTGTAAGGACTCCAGGGATACAGAATGAGTCTGTACTCCATGTTAGGAGCGGCTGCACTTGGCGTCTGTTCCTCATGTCAGAGGCGCCCATATATTTTGGAGCTAAGTCAGTCTGCTACCTAGTAGTGTTCCCAGTCTTAATGACAAAGGTAGACGCATTCTACTTCACCCAGTCATGATGGTTGTCAAAGCTTGATACCCTAATATGATTGAGTGGAGATAAGAAAGAAGAAGACATTTAGTGAGAAATATTGGAACCACGTTCTGTAATGAAGAAGTGGTTTGACACTTTATAATCCTTTGTAACACAACTTGAACCCTTTCCGATAGATTTTTCAGGGAGAACCATACTAATGTGATATATGTACCAATAAAACGATGCGTACATTCTGGAATTCGAACAATCAATTATCTCCTTACATATTCATAGTATAGATTTTATCGAGCAAAAGGATTCCTTTTTGTTCCCAGAATCGGACCATTCTCACACTATACTCTCTCATCTTGGTTGATAGGAAACAAATATATTGTGGCGAAGAAATATTTTATTTAATTATTCAATGAAATATGTGAAACGGATTTTTATTCATTAATACACTTATCCCCCGATTTACACGGTAGATACGTTCCTGAGAAAAACGTGTAAATCGGGGGTTAGGTGTACACAGAAATAAAAATAAAATGCATTGACAGGTTAAAATATGTAGTCAGCACATAAGCTCGGGATTCCTCGTGAGATGTGTACACAGCGCATGTGTTCAATCACAATAGCATTTAGTATAGTGCGATAAAAACAAAAAAAAAACTTATTTGGAAAACCGTGTAAAAGCGAAAACGCGTAAAACAAGTACCGTGTAAATCGGGGGATAGATGTATTGGTAAAATCATCATTTAGTTACCTAGCTTGCTTGCTCAATATTCTCTAGCTGTAGATAGTTTTGTTGATAATTGTCGACTAGTCGCCGTGACGTCATCAATAAATACTCTTTCACATCTTCAGATATACAAAGACTTGATTTCTACGTTACAATGTACATAGACAAAACTTGAGGAAGTTGTACCATGTATATCGGGATTGAGACAATAACTATGAAATATATTTCAGTGACCTTTATTGAAGATACATGAGATAACCAAGTGTGAATAACTACACTAATGAACAAAACTTAAGGAAGTTGTACCTTTTAGCATGTATATCTGGATTCAGACAATAACTCTGAAAGATATTACAGTGACCTTTATTGAAGACACGCGAGATTACCAAGTGTGAACAACTAAACTAATGGACAAAACTTGAGGAAGTTGTACCATGTATATCTCAGACAATAACTCTGAAAGATATTACAGTGACCTTTATTGAAGACACGAGATAACCAAGTGTGAACAACCTCTGTCTCTTTCAAACGGCGACATTAAAAAAATAAACTTCCTTAAGTTTTGTCCATAGGTGTTTTTTCCATGCCTTTTTTAAATGTCTTATATATGTTAGAAATATAGAAGAAATATAATCTAATTAATAAAAAAAAAGTTTTATTTTCCTAATCAATGATGTGAAAATTACGATTATTTTCATTGATGGACTTGAGAACTCGCGGTTAAAGGGACTTACCGTTCCAAATCGTGACCCTCCCAAGAATGGTCATTCTCAATAGGAGATCCTGTAAACAGCCACGTTATGGAAAATTGCATATTTACCATCAAAGTTATAGAAATGTGTTTTTGCGTCATATATCAATTTGCATTAAAAATATAAATCAGCGCTGTTATCGGTTAAAATTGAAATATTTTGTGCTTCATTTTGAATAAAATATTTTCTACAGTTCCTAATGTTGGAAGTAGGTCGCCATCTGTAGGTCGTGAATTACTCAACGCTATTACTTGATCTGGAAGATTAAATTGGCGAAATCACTGATAGGGTTCACTACTCATGAGCCAAGCCTTCCCAAATCATAATCATCAGTTTACTGAATGTGGAAAATAGTGATATAGGTACCAATAGAACGATGCGTACATTCTGAAATTTGAACATTCGATTATCTCGTTACATATTCATAGATCTTATCGAGCAAAAGGATTCCTTTTTGTTCCCTGAATCGGATCATTCTCACTCTATACTCTCTCAAATAGTGCTGAATGATAGAAATATACCAATAGGGGCACCTCTCCCTTTAAATATGCTTCAGAACGATATACTTGTTCATCACCCCTATTAAAATTTTTACTTGTAAGGATAAAGAATGAGCTACCACACCAGTTTATGCAAATTCAGACAAATGCCAAAAACCTGGAGACCATGGGTTCGGCCAATGGCCCTTATCAGTATAGGGGCGGCTTCATACCATCCTACGAGAGAGGTTATGGAATCGGTCAAATTCACCAAACAGATGTTTAAACGGGTGAAATGGCAAGGACCGATTTTCAGGCAAGAATACTCTTGTAGGGGTGTAGACAAGGTACTTGGTTACACTTAGGACAAGAGCCTTGCACTAACTAATTTATTAAAGCATAGGTTATATAAAGATTAAAAAGGGAAAGAGAGGAAACAAAGAGGTTACATCCTCCGTAGAAGGTAAACAAACAACAGCGTCGTTAGGCTAAACATTTACAGTCAGTTGGAGGGGCGGCGGGTGCCGACGTCATCCTTCCGGTCACGTGTTATACTTGAGTAGCGGCGCTCGGTGTCCAACAAATACAATGCTTATTTTAATAACGATTAGATTCGATAAGGATAAGTTTCTTTATTTGTAAAATCAATTCGAGCTTTCGGGCGCAAGCTGCCCTTCTACAGGAATAAAGGATACAATTTCAAATAAACATGTATGTACAAATATATATATTTTCTTTAAATGATATCTTGCTCTTGTCTTGTATAGCGTGAGTGGATCACATGCCCGCGTGATTTAGTTTAAATCAAAGAAAAGCCTTGATAAAGAGAGGCGTGTTGCCCCTAGAAATACTGGCCGATTAATAAACTTATATCCAATATATGCCCCATATTTATCTATACATATATATATAAGCTAATATAATTATTTGTTTAATGTATATGTTTATTCAATGCTCTTTTTCTTAATTGTTTATTTTCTTTTTGATAATTCTGTTACCTAATCTACTACAATTATTGTAAATAGTTTTACGCGCAATTATCCAGATCGGATATAACGTGTCTTGTTTGCAACTGGTAATAAATAAATACAACATAAAGTTACGGAAGGATGTTATACATGTATCAAAAGATAAGTTGCCTAAGTCAATTTTATGGACCACATATCAGCTCGACGGTGGCGCTCGAGTGGCAGAAATGGAAACTAAAATTTAGCTTTGTATTAATTACTCCTGTTTAAAAGTAATTTTTATTGGAAGTTACTTTTATAATTTTATTTATATTTATAAACCTCAAATATGTGATCCCACTTTAAAAACAGGCGTTGAAGAAATTAAGATAATTTTAATTCACACATCCGCCACTCGAGCGCCACCGTCGAGCTGTTATATGGTCCATAAAGTTCGTCTAATTGAATTCATTTTATTTTCAAAACATTGAATTTAAGACTTAAAATTCTGCTTTGGTTTGTTATGTCTTAAATCGGGAATTGATCGATAATAAAAATGTCTATAGAAACGACATTTTGATATAGTTTTTTAATGATTATATAGTGGTCTATAATTAAAGTTCTCAGCAAAAAAAAAAAAAAAAAAGTCGGTGGATGAGTAGGTAACACCCTCGATTCCCGACAATCATGAACCAGGATTAAATCCCGCGTTAAAATTTTGTTTAATATATGTAAATAACCTTCACATTCATTGTTTCAATTATCATAAACTAGGTTGCTCTTGTTGAACGGTACCTAATAAAGTGATTTTGAACCGAATAAAGTTCTTTTCCTCCACGATTTTTTTTTTTTTTTGGAAAGATAAACATTAAATAATTTTGAATAGTATAAACTATCATATTTTTATTATTTCAATACATACACCAATATCTCGTTATTCCACTTTAAAAATATGTAATTAAACTTTTTAAATATCAAATTTATTTTGTTAGTTTTACATGAGTATTTTTCTGCACCTTTAAAATAAAAATATTTTTCTTTTTTTTTTAGGTTTCCAAGGAGAATTTTATGTCTAAATGAATTGTCGTAAAGATAGAGGCTGCCTGGCCGGCATTCATATTTCTTCAAATAAAAGACACTTCGGCCAGTGAATCTTTTTATTGTCTCGACGTTTCGACAAAAAGCTTTTGTCCTCGTCAGGAGCGAACAAAAATTAAAACATTAGGCAAAGCGTTAGAAATTATTCTAAGGCTCTAAGGGCGTTCTCACGCGATTTTCGAAATTTTGTACAACATCTAAAGCACAAGTCAAAAAACAAATATTTAACTCACAAAAGACTATGATATGATTTATTTAAAAGATCATAGTCTTTTGTGAGTTAAATATTTGTTTTTTTGACTTGTGCTTTAGATTTTCATGGTAAACGGATTGCGGATTTCGACAATTTAGAAAGAGGGAATCATATATCGCCGCAACTCTTTTTATAAACGCGATTAAGGAAGCTTTCGGGCAAGCCCTTCTTCAGCTAACTATAGTGTACAGACAAGGCAAGCGAGAGAGAGATTATATATCGTTTTTAAGGAGGAATCTATGTAAATATAGTACAAAAATATCGTAAATAAATTTACATAATTGAATAAATATAATATAGTACAAAAATATCTTAAAAGAAATTTACATAATTGAATAAATATAAAGAATCAACTATAAACAGTTCAAAGGATTTAGTGAAGACAAAAATGGAATGGCTATTGTTTTATATGGCTTTTGAAGATTTTTAGGATAGAAGGGGAACGTACTGTGATGGTAACTGTATACTTTTGTTTAATGGTTTAGGGTGCTTCATGGTTTCTATTGCTTCAAGAATGAGTCTTTGGGTTTTAGTTTTGGCATTTGTATGGAGGATTCTGGTATTATTGAAGTCTGGAGTGTGTCCGGTTTCTCTGACGTGGTCGACTATTAAAGAGTTTGGGTTTGTAAATAGACAAAAGAATTGCTATAAAGTATGAAATGAAAATAAACGATAGCAATGTGTTTCTTTAAACGTGAAAATTTAATGCAAGCTTTCGGATCTCATCGATCCTTCCACAGGCCGAGCTATAAGCTGAGAGAAAGAAAGAGTATATATAGATGTACAATATTATTTACATACACCTAACGAAGATAGAAAATAAAAATATAAAAATAAGATAAATATAAACATATTTACATAAAAAGTTTGGGTTTAGTTTAGAGATGTTTCTTTGGTGTTCTTTGATTCTGATTGAAAGGTCTCTTGATGTCTCGCCGATGTAGACACTATTGCAGTTGAGGCATAATTTTTAAATAACATATATGTATATGAAAAAACAATAGAAAAAAATAAAAGATAAGTGGGTCAGGTGTTGATTTTAAAAATAAATAAGGCATCTCCTGACCACGAGCACATGTGCTTTTTGCTCCACTAGATGACGCTCTGCCATCTAAAAAGCACATGTGCTCGTGGTCAGAAGATGCCTTATTTATTTTTAATATAAGTATATGTAAAACGATATTTAAAGATTATCCTTCAAGAGTTTCTTTTCAACGAAAAATCAACAACAACAACAAAAAAGCCTTTATTTAGGGTCACTGACCCTATACAGGATTCACCAGAGGTATGCATAAGAACAAAGCAGTGAGACAAAGGAAATAACGATATATACAGAAGAAAAGGGGGGGAAAAAGAAAAAAAAAACAAGAAAGAGAAAGAGGGAAGCAAGAAAAACAACACAAAAATAGTAGCAGTAAGAAAGTGAGGAGTGTTCAACGAAAAATCAAATTTTATTCCAAGGAGAAATATCGATTATTTCTAATCTTAGGGATGAGATATGAAAGGATGAAAAATTTTATTTTTCCGTTTATCATTACTCTTCACAATTCATCCTTTCATATCTCATCCCTAAGATTAGAAATAATCGATATTTCTCCTTGGAATAAATTTTGATTTTTCGTTGAAAAGAAACTCATGAGGGATAATCTTTAAATGTTGTTTTACAATCACAAGCCGCATTATATTGTATTTATAAGTATATGTACACAAGCTATTTATTATATGCAGGGGTGAATATTTCGTATTTAAATCCTTTTATTTTTCCATTTTTAGCGTCGTAACTTTTAAAAATATTTATTATTTCTTTCTTACTATTTAAAAATTAATTTTGAAATAATTCTTCGGTCTTTTACGAATGGGAATATATTATTCCATGTTTGTAATGCCTACATAATCCAAAGAAGTGATAAAAAAGTTTTGAATTAAAAATAACAAAAATAAATTTGAAAATTTGAAACACTTTTTTTGTTTTAAATTATCTTTGCTAAGTAGAAATGCTTTTAAAGATCATGATCTATTAAATCATAAAAATTCAAAATATGATCAATATAATTCTATATATAAAGGCCCGAATGTAGTTTTATTGAAGTAAAAACAGAAATCAAAAGATAAGTTGCTTAACTATATTTTATGGACCACATATCAGCTCGACGGTGGCGCTCGAGTGGCAGAAGTGGGAACTAAATTTTGCTTTCTATTAATTACTCCCGTTTAAATGTAAATTTTATTGGGGATTACTTTATAATTTTTAATTTATATGTATAAACCTCAAACATGTGATCTCACTTTAAACAGGCGTAAAAAAATGTCAAGCTAATTTTAGTTCACACATCCGCCACTCGAGCGCCACCGTCGAGCTGTTATATGGTCCATAAAACTCGCTTAATTGAATAGATTTTATTTCCAATATGTTTTTTAGAATTATATTGAGTTGCTATAGAATTAAATGTATAGTTTCCTATATTTTGGTTTTATTATATGTATATTAGAG
Organism: Cordylochernes scorpioides; assembly: GCA_030710605.1. Lineage (NCBI taxonomy): Eukaryota > Metazoa > Arthropoda > Arachnida > Pseudoscorpiones > Chernetidae > Cordylochernes > Cordylochernes scorpioides. The sequence continues at coordinate 6,924,708 of CP092868.1, read as the reverse complement.
TCGAGGGTTCGGCTCAGCAGTGGTGAACCCTATCAGTGGTTTCGCCTAAAAATAACTTTTCAAATGACGTTTGTTCTACCACATATGTCTTCTGCACGTGTTAAAAAAAAAAAGAATAGAATCTATAAAAAGCAACTATTATTTCACAAATAGCGAAATTTAGGTCACCTTAACTGGAAAACTAACCTTATTGGCATCCTTTTTTTCACTCTTTTGAAAAATAACGCTTTACAACTTTCACATCATTATTTCACTCCATATCTTTTGTCCTTGTTATCAGGTAAAACTTCAACATTTCATAATTCAAACAAATAATTGGTCTTGCAAATATATCTTTACAGAGATAGAGATTGTCTGGTTGCCATTCTTAGTTTTAGAATTGAAAAAACACTTCGGCTGGTAAATCTTTTTACGATAATAAAAGTCTTAATTCTAAAACTATCTTTATAGAGATTCAATGAACTTAATCATTGGGTGAAAAAATAGTACAAATGTGATATTGTACTGGGAAAAGGTGCATAATTATGAAAAAGGCATCTCCTTATCGTGCAACTGAAATGAACTGATGGCGCAAGCCAATATGCATTTTAAATATGTAAATAGAGTCAAGTAACATTTAAATAAAGTACAATCTAAATTATGTTACATCCAAGTATAGACACAAATGTAAAATTAAAGAATATTTAAAAAACGCTATTTTATAGATATACAGTAGAACCTCCATGAGAAGACACTCTCACTAAGGGACACCTCTCTACAAAGGGCAGTTTCCATCACCAAAATTACTATTTAGCTACTCTCTAGTAAGAGGACAACTCTCCCTAAAGGGCACTTTGGCTCTGCAGCTAGGTGTTGTCCGTTAAGAACTATGTCTACACACCTTATACTGTATGTACCTAAAACAAATGCAGAATATTTGAAAGTCTGTCTAATACAACTTAATGCATTTTTAAAGGGAGAAGTGCCACTTTTGGTTCACATATATACATATTGAAAATAGAGCAATCCATATATAAATATTTAATTAAAAAGGCATATATTGGTTCAAAAAATCATTTATTTTACCAATATTTCAGTTGGCTGAACGCCAACCTTTATCAAGGTATTATAACATATTAATGTGTGTCAACAACTCGTTTTGTGGCGCTGAGTTTGTTGTTGACACACATTAGTATGTTATAATACCTTGATAAAGGTTGGCGTTCAGCCAACTAAAATATTGGTAAAATAAATGATTTTTTGATCGAATATATGCCTTTTTAATTAAATTATATACTGTATACATATATAGAAATAAAGATCACCTCTCCCGTCAAAATAGACGTCAAAACTAAACACCATCTATTGACCGTCGCTGCAAACTAGCGGCCTCGGGTCGATGACAAAGCCACAACTTCAGCTTTGGCAAACTGAGAAACGTTCACCTAGCCACTTTGCCAGCTAAACACCTATTTGGTGTATTGTAAAGATTCCTTTAAATCCCGTGTGGATCACATGGAATAAAGCCCGCCCTGGACTGAAGAAGGCCATTAGCCCGAAACCATGGTCTCTAGGTGGACGCTTTTCAGTTTGCCAAAGCTGGTGTTGTGGCTTTGTCACCGACCCGAGACCGCTAGTTTGCGGTGACGGTCAATAGATGGCGTCTGGTTTTGACGTTTATTTTGACGAGAGAGGCGACCTTTGCTTTCATACATACAAGGTATATCCCATAAGTTCACGGACTGGGTCCATAAAAAAAAAAGGCAAGAAATTTTTTTAAAAAATTATTTAAACTTTTCAAAGTAATCCCCCCTTGCTTCAACGCACCAGCGCCATCGTTTCTCCCAATTGTCGAAACAGTTTTTATAGGCCTCTTTTGGAATGCTCTTCAATGCTAACGGCGATTTTTCTATTATGTCATCCCTAGTGTCAAAATGTCTTCCTTTTAGTACTACTTTAAGTTTAGGGAACAGAAAAAAGTCGTTTGGTGCAATGTAAGGGGAATGGGGTGGTTGAGGTAGGATTTGTGTCCCGTTTTACGCCAAAAAGCTCGTCATCAATTGCGCTGTGTGAGGGCGGGCATTGTCATGATGTAGGATCCAGTCACCATTAGTCCATTTTTCTGGCCTTTTTTTTTCGAATCGCTTCTCTTAGACGGCGAAGAATGCCCAAATACATTTCCTTAATAACTGTTTGGCCTACAGGGAGATACTCGTGATGAACAATGCCCTTGTTATTAAAAAAAAGCGACCAGCAACACCTTGTTTCTGGATTTTTTGGGTCTAGGGTCACCCTGACCTCTCCACTCGGCAAATTAACGCTTGGTTTCAGGGTCATAGCCATAGACCCATGTCTCGTCGCCTGTGATTATCTTGTCTTTCCATTCCGGATCCGTTCTTATCATTTCCAACATGTCCTCACAGGTTGCAAGCCGACACAGTTTTTGCTCATTAGTGAGGAATCTTGGAATGAATTTTTCAGGAGTCTTTTTGAGCTTCAAATCTTAGGTTACGATCCTTCCAATCGTTGTTTTATAGATGCCTGTGTCTTGCTCTAGCTCCAGCAAAGTGGTTAGAGGATTTTATTTTATCAAATGGGTGATTTTTTGCACATTTCCATCAGTCCTTTGAAATTTTGGGCGTCCTTGACGAAGATCATCTTCAATGGAAATTCTGCCAGCTTTAAATCTAGAATGCCATTCAAAAGCAGTTGTTCTCTTTGGGGCGTCATTTGGGAATGCTTTATTAAGCATTTCAAAAGTTTCGGTTGCTGATATTTGAAGTTTCACACAAAATTCTATGCAAATCCTCTGCTTCAATTTTTGTTCCTTCGTAAAATCGCCGCAGCGCTAGGTGTAACCTTTAAATAAATTAGAATGACCTTGGCGCACGCGCACGAACCGCCTCGATATTGGTACCACCGTGTTGCCAGATATTTTTTCTATAATAAAAAGTCAAATTTATGTACATTTTTCATTTATTATTTTTTTTATGGACCCAGTCCGGGAACTTATGGGACATACCTTGTACATATATACAGTGGTACCTCGACATACGAGTTTAATTCGTTCCGCAACCTTGCTCGTATCTTGAATTACTCGTATCTCGAAGCAAATTTCCCCATACAAAACAATTGAACTACCATTAATCCGTTCCAACCTCCAAAATGTCACCCCAGTTATATTTGTTACGTGGTTTTAAATAATAAAAACGTATTCATAAATATCAAATATTTATTGCACAAAAACAAAAAAGAGAATGTAAAGAAATAAATTAGATATCCTCACTGGTCTTTGCCTTTTTTGCTACATTTTTCTCGCTTTCACCTGTAGGCCGTTTAGAAAAAAACATGTCCAAGGAGGTTTGTTTCTTCCTCCCTCTCAGAATGTTCCGGAAATGAGTTAGGCAAGTGTCATTAAAAAGGTCAGATGCACGACCTGTTGCAACTTTTTCTGGGTGTTTTTTTTTCCACGAACTGTGAAACTCTCTCCAACATTCCTATGATCTCCTTTATCTCACTTGTAGAAATTTCACGTTTTAATTGAATACTTATCATCTTTTTCTTAGCACTTGACTTTTTACAAACTTTCTTCCGATCCAAGGTTATAAAAAAAAAATAAATGAACTAAACTGTAAATGTAAACGCAACACAAAACGCGAATACAAAACACAACTTATCACAGCGGAAGCACGCTGCTAACTGATCGTGATGGCGCGACTGCGTGTTACTACCGAACCGAACCCGTATCTCGAATTTCGCTCGTAACTAAAAGCAAAAAATCACTTGCTCGTCGGCTCGTATCTCGAAAAACTCGTATGTTGGGGCGCTCGTATGTCGAGGTACCACTGTATATTAAAAATAAAGAAAGCCTATCCTGACCAGGAGCACATGTGCTTTTTAGATGGCAGAGCGCCATCTAGTGGAACAGAAATCAACTAAACATTGATCGATCGGAATATATATATATATTCCCAACCTGACGAAATTATTTTTAGTCTTGTTACATAATGAAGAAGCCATAAATAAAGAAGGACTATTTATAAAAGCCACCGCCATTGTATGAGATAGATTCAACTCACCGTCACAGAGAATCCCGCAGAGAGCCAACAGAATAGCAGCGTAAATTGACGTCATCCCGCGATGAGCTCCCAGAACAAGAAGGAATAACACCCCCAGATGGTTATATACCCCTCCTCCAGATGGTTTTAAACAATGCCGCTAACTTTAGATCTACCATCAACATGTTCACGTAACATTTGCCAGATTGTTTTCGTCTATTGTGTAGCGTAAACATATTTCAATATCTGTTTTACAATATGACGGTATTGTTTTACATATACGTATGCTTTCCAATGTTTCTACTTTGTTCTCTTTGGTTCGCTATAGTTTAGGCTGTTAACAATGTAAAACATTGGAAACTTCTTCTTTTGTGTGATGGACAATGAGTTAAACTCTGAATAGAGAGAGACAGCTGTTTCTTAATACAGTCGAACTTGGATAATTCGAACCCCAAGGGACCATAAAAAAAATTCGAATTATCCAAAAATTCGAATTAAAGATGTTAAATTATTTATATAGGAAATTCTAGGGACCAAGATAAATATTCGAATTAAAGAGGTTTTCGAATTAAAGAAGTTCGAATTATCCAAGTTCTACTGTATAAGGATTTATACCAATGATCCAGCTTCGCCTCTTTTTTGATTAAGTAAATGTTTGCCCAACAAATATATTATTTTTATGATGCACTAGCGCGCCATCTGTTATGAAAATTCGAAACTATTTTAGAAGCGTAAGATTATTTTTGAAATTAAACATTAATTTTTCCATTGCAGTAAGGGCAGTAGAAATTGTTTAATTTCAAAAAGAATCTTACGCGTCTATAATAGTTTCGAAAATATATTGTTTCAACAAAATTTATTATTTAAAATACAATATAACGCGGCTGATGATTGTAAAACGAAAATTGCAATTATACCGCGAATGTTTCTTTTAAACAAAAATCGAAATATATTTTGAAGAGAAATAACGATTATTTCTAACTTTAAGGATGAAGTATGATAGGATGAATTGTGAAGAGTAATGACAAACGGAAAAATAAAAGTGTCCAGGGGCGGGAATCGAACCCACAACCTTCTGCTTACCGGGCAGGTGCCATGTCCACTAGGCTACCCTGGACGTATTTTTCCGTTCGTAAAAAATATTTAAAGTAACTTATAATACATTTAAAATACAATATAACGCGGCTGATGATTGTAAAACGAAAATTGCAATTATACCGCGAATGTTTCTTTTAAACAAAAATCGAAATATATTTTAAAGAGAAATAACGATTATTTCTAACTTTAAGAATGAAAATTTATTATTAGTAGTAGTATTATAATAATAATAGTCTCTCCTCTTGTAATAGTTGTAAGAAAGAAGACAACTGGATATATTTCTACAATATTATTATTTTTAGATCCCAGAATACCCAAGTTATACAGCTATCGCACTAATTTACATATTCAAGGGGTAGAAATTATGACACAGAGTCATTCAAGACTTCCTCCATATAGCGTGAAAGTTTTATCTCGATAGATAAATTGGTGTTATATATTTATGTAGAATAGATACAAATTAGCTGACTAATTTGCATATTTCCAGGTCCTAATTCCACAAAGATCCTTATTTCATGTTAAAATTTCATCTCAAAAAGTCAAATATTGTGAATACCTATGTGTAACAAATAAACGCCGAAAAACATAAGCGTTTTTTCTTTATTTTGATAATAGGCGGGTCTATCCAGACCTAGGTTCAGGCTAGGCTGCGGTGGTGAATATTGTAATAGGAAAGGCTTAATAAGGAAAAGGGTGCGTGTGATGGCTGGCGGCATTGTCTTCCTGTCGAGACCAGCGTCTGCTCTCAGTTTTACGCTGTCTGTGTGGTCCTGTAAAAATAAATCGGGGGAATAGTTTGAAAACAAAGTTCTTTATTGATCCCGCATGTTCATTTGATCATCCTGAAACAGCAGTGTCGCATCAATAATAGCATTGTAAATTGACATCTCTTCTTTAGGGAAAACAATCGCTTTTATGTGAGGAATATTTATATAATATAGATGAAAATATAGCGCAACCTTGGGTCGCCAAAATGACGGGAAATAAAGTTGGTGTATTATAATAACTATTTCTCTCCGCAGTGTTCCTGAATTTTTTTTTCTATATATCTAAAGACGAGGACAAAAGTTTTTGTCGAAACATCGAGAGAATAAAAAACACTTACTGGCTGAAATGTCTCATAATTCTAAGAAAGAAATATCTAAGGATATTATTATTTAGAAAAATCCGTTTGACATAATACTTACAAAGTGCCCAAAGCCTGAAATGACCATTTCTGATATAATCTCTGTTAAAGGAATAGGAAAGAGCATTCATCTTTTTTTTTTTTTTTTGGGCGGACTCTCACGAGAAGTGGATATCAGTGATCCCATTTTCGTTTTTTTTTTAAATAATAATTGCGGATGTCAATTGCCTCAAGTATATATATTGTTGCGTTGTTGGTTAACAAAGAATAACTTCCGTGGGTACAAAGGATCTTTAGGACTTTATTTAAGCCTAATTCGATAAAATAATTACAGAAGAGTGCAAAAATAGACAACAATAAAGAAAACAGCAATTACAAACTCACCAACTGAAGCACGATGAGGGAAAGCAGGAGTAGAACAGGAGACAGAAGTTCGTAGAACCTTCTAGAATCTTCCAAAAAGTACACCGGCGTCGGCGGTAAGCAGCAGTCCGACCTCTTGAGACAGCAGCTTGCTTGGAGTACACCACGTAGCTTCGTTCTTCGACTTTCTTTTATCCTTCTTCCCTCCTGGCATGAGTTTCTCATCCCTATATATCCGGGAGTAGATCTTTCCAGAACGGTCACGGTTGGTCAGCCAATCAGAAAGCCGCCAGCACCGAGCGTTGCGCAATAGCTGTAGATTGGCCAAACAATTGTCTTCCGCTTTTTCTACATGATTCTTAAACGCTCTAGAAAATTCTCTCTCCATCTGAAATGAGCTTTTATTTCTACGTAACAATATTTTTTCTATATTATACTGTAAACGTGTGTGAAACTTGTTTTTCAGATACCAAGGGTGGTTGTGGTTATTTTTATGTGAGCTGTTGATATAGGCTTAGCAAAATATTGTTATTCTTTTTGAGGATTTCTGGTTGTTTTGTTTGTACTCACGTATGTTGTAGTTACGAGGACATCCCTTGTGATAAAAACAAATATATATTTATTTAAGGAACGACTTGTTCCATTACATATATTGTTAAGACAAGTTAACGGTAAACAATAACAGTAAGGTTGAAGGGTAGAAGTTGGAAGTTACGTCATAGTAGTGACGTCAGCATCTATGATGATTAAAGTCAAAGTCTGTGTAACAATTCCCTCCTTACTTTGGCTTTATTCCCACGATGCTGAGGCTCTCCAGGTGTTTCTTCATCTGGTCTCGGGATATGTCCTTTGTGAAGATATCCGCCTCCAGGTCCTGAGATGGCTTGTACAGAAGGCAGATGTCTCTGGATTCATAACAGTCTCTCAAGAAGTGGTACTTTCTGTTGATATGTCTACAGCGACTGCTTTGTTTAGGGCTGGAGATCCAGTTGATCAATGACTGACTGTCTGTATAGATCGCAGTTGGTTTTTCCATGAAATTCCATTCTTCCAGCTCCTGTAACAGGTTTAGTATCCACTTAATCTGACAGCAGCTTTCACAAGCAGCTATCATTTCCGCTTCCATTGTGGAGAGGGCAACGAGTGGTTGTTTACTACTTTTCCAGTCTATAGTTGCTTCGCCGAGCTTCAATACATATCCGCCGTAGGATTTTCCGTCATGAGTGGTCGACCAGCTGGCATCGGCGTAGGACTTCAGGATTCCAGTCTTCCCTCTTTCAAATTTCACTCCTAGGTCAATTGTTCCTCGTAGGTATCTCATAACTCTTTTGATTGCTGTCCAGTGCATCTGTTTTGGTTGTCTGGAGTACTGTGAAAGTTTGCTAGTGATGTAAGCAATGTCGGGTCTGGTGTTAACAGCTAGAAACATTAGCATTCCAAGGGCTTCCTGGTAAGTGTGCTGTTCACAATTGTCATCTTCAATATGATTATCCAAATTGATTTCTTTGGAACCTGGTGTTGGAACTTCCTTACAATTTTCCATTCCATATTTCTGCAATATTTGTTGTACATAGTGGCTTTGCTGTAGCGAAATTCCCTCCTTGTCTTGTATGATCTTGATACCCAAAAACATGCCTTTACATGTTACATCCTTTATTTCCAGGTGATGTCTCAATTTATTGATGAATCTGTTTGAGGTATCTTCAGAATCTGAGACAGTGATAAAGTCATCAACATATATCCCTACATAGAAGTATTTGTCTCCATTCTTCCATTTAAATAGGCAAGGATCAGATTTAAGTTTTTCCAGTTCACAGTCATGAAGTACTTGACTGAATTTCTCGTACCACGATCTTCCGGATTGAGGTAGACCGTAAATACTTTTGTTGAGTTTGCAAACTTTGTTTCTGTCTTGGACAAATCCAGCAGGTTGTTCCATGAATATTGTGTTTTCAATGTTTCCATTTAGATAGGCTGCTTTCACATCAAAAAGTTTAATGACTGAATCTTTTGTTGCTGCCATTGACAAAACAGTCCTGAGGCTGGCATTTTTAATTACAGGGCTGAAACTTTCGTTGTAATCTCTTCCTGGGATTTGGTTGTATCCCATTGCAACAAGTCTAGCTTTGTAAGTTTTGTTTTCTTGGTCTTTAGATATTTTGAACACCCATTTACTTTTGACAACTTTAGCGTTTACAGGTCTAGGTACCAGTTCCCATACTTGATGCGAGTACATGTTCTGTATTTCCTCAAGCATTGCGTTCTCCCAATGTTTCTTGTCTTCGCATGCGATGGCTTCTTCATAGTCTTTCGGAATGGTTTCATTCGTAGTAGCCAGAACGTAGTCATCGAATCTTTTAGGTATTGTTCGAGTTCTTTGTGGTCTGTCTGATCCACTTGACTCTGTCTGTCTGTTGATCATGGTATCTGGTGCTGGCTCTTCAATATCAACATCTGATAGAACATGATTGTCCAGTTGTTCATCCTCCTGAATGAAGAAATATGTGTCAGTGTCCGTATTATTATCACTTTGTTTTTCTTCCGAGATGACATTATTGTTCTCTCTGAAGTGAATGTCTGCGGTTTCAAGAATGACTCTCGCTGTGATATCAAATACTCGATAAGCTCTTCTGCATCTTGAATAGCCTACAAATATTCCTCTCTTAGATTTAGCTTCTAGTTTGTGTCTTTGATGATTCTCGAGTTTATAGAAGACTTCACAACCAAATCTCATGATGTGAGAGACGGATGGCTTTTTACCTTTCCATTTTTCCATAGGGGTAGTGTCTGGGTCATTAGTTGTGGGAGTTAGATTGTACAGATATGCAGCTGTATTCACAGCTTCTGCCCAGAAGTGTAGGGGTAATTGGGAGTCTGCCAGAAGTGTTCGGCCTTTGTCTAATAGTGTTCTGTTAGCTCTTTCAACTCTCCCATTGCTTCTTGGGGTGTACGGTGTAGTTAGTTCATGTTTAATTCCTTTGGATTCTATGAAGGTTTCAAGGTTTTTATTGATAAATTCTGTTCCGTTATCTGTTCTAAGTCGTTTTAGTTTTGAGTTTAGCTCGTTTTCTCTCTTTACAATAAACTTCTTCAAAACTTCTGCTGCTGAGAGTTTATCTTTGAGAAATTCTACAAATATTCTCCTAGAGAATCCATCTACGATGGTCAAGAAATATTTACTTCCGCCCAAGGAGTTTATTCTCATTGGACCACAGAGATCGACATAAATGGCTTCAAATGGGTAGCTTTCCTGATTGCCATCTGTGTGAACATAGGGTACTTTGGTCATTTTTCCCAAGGAGCAAGCATCACATTGATCAAGGGTACCATTTATAGAGTTCAAGCCTTTTAGAAGATTGTTCTTCAAAATCAGGTCTAGTTTGTTGTTACTAGGATGTCCTAACCTTCTGTGCCATGCAGTCCTAGAATTGTCCTTTGAAATCAAGCAATGTTCATTTGGAACATGAGTTGCTTCAGATAAACGTGATAGGTTCAATGTGTACATGTTACCATCGAAGTTGCCTGTTCCTATTAGCTTGTCATCAGAAGAGTATATGTATGCTCCTTCAGAGTTCAAAAGAACAGAGTTCCCTCTTCTTACTACGCTTGGAATGGACATTAGATTTCCTTTCAGGTGTGGTACATGGAGGACATTATGCAGGGTTACAGCGTTGTTAAGTTTGTCCTTACCTTGTACAGTAGCTTGGATTAATCCTGATGAGGCAGATTCGATGTGTCTCCCTTCTTCCGCCACTTGTATGCTTCTTTTATCCTCCGCCTTGTGCTCGATCCAATCACCATGGGAAGTCATGTGGCTTGTGCACGCAGAATCAATTATCCACACGTCCTGAGTTGTCGGGCGTTCCTCCCTTGTGCTTGCATGTAGTGCGTATTCTGAAGTGGAGTCTCTTCGTTGGGATGGTTCCTCCGTTCGTTCTTGGATTGCTGACCTGGCTGTGTCTTTGTTTTGTTTTGGTCCTTTATGGTAGTTCCTTGTACTGGCCATGTTATTTTTGTTTGTTGTATTCTTTTGATTTCCTTTGTTGTCGGGGTTGAACCAACAGTCTTTCTTGAAATGTCCTTTTCTTTTACAAATGAAGCATGATTTTTCTTTGAATTGGTTGCCTGATGATCTGAAAGCATTTTCAGGATTTTTGCTTCTGTCCTGTCTTTTCTTCTCGAAATCCAGTAGAGTTTGTCTCAAGTCTGGTAAGGAGATTTCTCTGTTTATTGACAGTGCTGCTGTGATCGTGTCAAAGTTAGGTGTGAGTCCTTCAACAATGTATCGTACAAGTTCTCTTTCTGTTACAGTCTTTCCTAGCTGGGTGATCTCTTGTGCCAGTTTCTGTGCTCGTACAATATACATGTTGACATTTTCATTTGGGTTCAATTTTAGTCTGGCTAGATCCAACATTAGGTCTATCCTTTTATTTTCTAGAGATCCTTCAAACCTTTTCTTTATGTCGTACCAAATTCTTTTGGCTCTTTTATCGCCTCGAAAGATGATTGTTAAGTCATCCGAAAGTGACAATATTATTAGGCTGTATGCTTCCCGATTCTTTTTCTTCCAAATATCATATTCTAGTTTATTATCTGTAAAGTCTGGCTCGTCATTAACAATTACGTCCTCGAAGAGATCTTTTGAATCTAGAATTGCTTCCATTTTCATGGACCACGTGGTATAGTTGTTTTCTGTTAACTGTTCTATTTTTGCTAAGTTATAGGTATCCATTTTTATTCAACTTTTCTTTTCTAAATTGGCGGTTAGTCCAATTATTTAATTTCTTTTTGATTTAAATGGATCAATTGGCGGTTAGTCCAATTCGCGCGCCCAAACAACGCACTGCTACCAAATTGATATAGGCTTAGCAAAATATTGTTATTCTTTTTGAGGATTTCTGGTTGTTTTGTTTGTACTCACGTATGTTGTAGTTACGAGGACATCCCTTGTGATAAAAACAAATATATATTTATTTAAGGAACGACTTGTTCCATTACATATATTGTTAAGACAAGTTAACGGTAAACAATAACAGTAAGGTTGAAGGGTAGAAGTTGGAAGTTACGTCATAGTAGTGACGTCAGCATCTATGATGATTAAAGTCAAAGTCTGTGTAACAGCTGTCTTTATAACAAGCAATATAGTATGAAAATGTTTCTATTAAATAACTTTTATTTAAATAGAGTACTTTAATGATCTTTAGTAATAAATTACATCAATATTATACCCGATATTTCAAAAATACTCTTTTTCTCTATATAAGTTAATTATTTTGGAAATCAAAATATAATATGTGCGTTCAAAAATAGTTTTACTTGTAGAAAAATAGAGATATATATCAGAAAAAAAGCTTTATTAAGACCTTTTAGTCTTATACAGATTATCAGAGCAGAAATGTAGGAGTCATGCAGGAATAAATGGATATATATATATATTTTTGAAAATAGAGCAATCCATACTTAATTCATTAGATAATAAAAGGCATATATTGGATTTAATAAAATTAATATTTAATAAATATTTTATTAAATCCAATATATGCCTTTTATTATCTAATATATATATATATATACCTCAGGTACTGAACCTCTCTATCATCTATGTTTTTGTTGTGTTATCATTTACATATGATATATGTAAATATAATTATAAATCAATTTGAATAAGATCTCATTAATTAATACAAGTTTCTGGAGCATTCCTATACCGCCAACTATCTGGATATATTATATTGTTCATAGCACCCATGGCTTCAATGTTTGCTCAACTATCTTTAGTTTGTCCTCCCAAAGCAGCAAAAATGTCAATATAAAAATAAGGGACGACAAATTTAAATAGAATAGAACAATTTATTTTGATCAAAATAAATCAACATTATTTACATATTATTTATTTGATTATCCCAGGCCTCTGTGGCATACAGAAGTGATCAACTTCTAATTCCCCGGTTGTCCTTCAGGCCTGTCTTTTTTGCTTAGTTACAATAGGTTCAATTGCTGACGTCTCGTCAAGCAGGTTTATTTCTTGCAATATTTTCCAAAAGGATGATGGGTTATTTACATCAAATAAAAGAGAGGAGAGAGAAATAAAATTTCTTGAATATTCTCAAGATAAAATAATAGTATTCTGTTATATATATATATAATATAATGGACCTACTAACTATGCGTAACCCAGACTCCTGGGGCGTACACAGAAGTCGCCAAATATCCAGTATTAGAACAAATTCTTTCGAACTCGCTATAAATGAACAGAGTACAAAATATTTATAAATAATACCCCAGATTTGTTGAAAATAAATTACATATATAAAAATAAATTCATGCTTAAAATATAAAATGTAAATTTTTATTTCACTCTTTTAATTAATAATTATTTATTTCTTAGAGCGACTTTATAGCTTTATCAATGATTTATATGAAACCAAATAAAATAAAAAAAAGTTTATGTCTAAGGTTGCAGTTTCATATTTCGAAAATACTTAATAAACATTTGTCTAATTATATTCCCACTCTTGTTCATTCAATTATCTATTCTTTCATGTTTAAAGGTCCCCTTTTTAAAATTTTAGATTATTTTATTTCGGAGCGCTCCTATAAAAATGGAATACACTATTACAAAAACATAAATAACAACAAACTTTTCCCCAAGCTCTTTGGGGTGTACCCGCATTTTCTTTATTTTATTCTTTAAAATTAGATAATAGTTTTTCGGTAAATAAAATATTATTTGTCCAAAAATATTTTGTTGAATATCATTTAAAATAAAAGTAAGCCATACAAATATTCCGCCAAATTTTAAAAATATCTTTTGGGTTTCTATTTACGTGTCGTCCAAGCGAATTTTAACATACCCAGATTTCTGTTTAATACTATCTATCCCCATACACACCATATTATAAACCTTTAGTTTTGGAAATTGGCCATTGAAAAACTTGCTGAATAACTTGGTTTCGTCCAGGGTTGTTTGAACACATGCTAAGTATCACAAATCTATTAATATTAGTAGTTTTTTCATCTCTTTCTCCCCACTTTGGAAATATAATATTACTAGTTGAGCATCACAACATCATGTCACTGTCTAGTGGCAGTTATTTGGCAACAAGTTTGTTGCAGAAATGTTGCACACTATTTATTTATATAGATGTTGTTACCTTAATTTTCATATCTACATTTAGTGGATCCCACCAAATAATTAACATTGTTACATATTGTCTCTACAGACCTTAGTGCAATCCTAAAAGTTATTAAATGACTCATCCATAGTGAACCCTCTCAGCGGTTTCACCAAATTAATTTTGTTCACACTTGGTTATCTTGTGTGTCTTCAATAAAGATCACTGTAATATCTTTCAGAGTTGATGTCTGGATCCCAATATACATGCTTTTTTTTTGTAAATCAGCTTATATAGAATCAGCTTTGTAAAATTACGAACGCCCACCTGCAGATCATACACTCATGAACAAAACTTAAGGAAGTGGAAAGTCTGATGTCGCCGGTTGTCTGACTTTTTTTTTTTAAAGGAGACAGAGGCTGTTTACACTTGGTTATCTTGTATGTCTTCAATAATAGTCACTGTAATATCTTTCAGAGTTATTGTCTCGATATACATGGTAAAAGGTACAACTTTCTTAAGTTTTGTCCATGAGTGTATTTATTGAATCTCCCAGTGGAAGCACTGGTGTCCAACTGTACTCCCAGTTTTAACCGGAAGATTGATCTCCCACCGCAATATACAATATTTTACGGCCTCACTCGCTGATATGTTTCTGGGTTTTATTGTTATTTACGGTTTAATTTTATCTCCGTTTTTTTTTTTTTTTTTTTTTTTACCTCTATTCTCACACAGAGTTTGTTTTATTTTTATTTGTAAATATGCAAATTCCCCTTTCCAATCTTCAGTATGTAAAATTCCTTATTCCTTGCGCGTATATATGTAAATATTTTTGCTTATAAATATGGCACTTCTTTGTCTACACTTGTATAAGACCTGAAGAAGGGCAGTTGCTGCCTGAAAGCTCGTCATGTTCTATTAAAGAATCTTACCACGTTACCCTGTTTTTCCTTTGAATCTCCCATAAGAAACCATGGCTCAAATCAACATGGATACATTCCTGATCTCTCCTGCAGATGGCCTCTTATTGAAGGTTGGCAGGTTATAAAGTTTTTATTTTGTATTTTTCTAATGGGCTTTTCAAGATGCTCACACATGAGATGTTATGGGCAGTCTGTATATATATTTCAAGTAGAATTTCTATCATGATAAAGCACAATTTAGATTATAGATACAAGAAAATAAGACCTAATCCAAATAATTTAATAGTGTGTGACGCTTCAGTAGGCAGTTGATAAGGCACAATTTGGATTATAGATTATAAACACAAGGTAATAAGACCAAATCCAAATAAATAAATAGTGTGTGACGTTTCAGTAACAACATTGTTACCATCTTCATAACTATTTAAAACATGCTGTGGTAAAATTTCTCATTCAGTACTTTTGTCTGAAGATGGTAACAACGCTGTTACCAAAACGTCACACACTATTTATTTATTTGGATTTGTTCTTATTACCTTGTGTTTAATATCAGCTTTGTTACCATCATCAGATGGTATTTATTATTTTGTCTCTGATGATGGTAACAATGTTGTTACTGAAACATCACACTCTATTAAATTATTTGATGAGGCACAATTTGGATTGTAGACTATATATGTATGACTATATGTATACTATTTAAAACCATGCTGTGGTAAAATTCTCTCATTCAGTACTTTTGTCTGAAGATGGTAACAACGCTGTTACCGAAACGTCACACACTATTTATTTATTTGGATTTGGTCTTATTACCTTGTATTAAATTATTTGGATTAGGTCTTATTTTCTTGTATCTATAGAATTTTTATCCATTTATTAACAAGCTAAATGTTTATTTTCAAATAAATCATCAAGAACCACTCCAGAAAACCTCACTGCAAAGATATTTAGATGGGAAGGATTGTCTGGCTCATCAGTAGTGAACCCTTGCAGTGATTTCACCAAATAAATCTCCAGACTTGTGTTGGATTGAAAACAAAATTATGTCCAATACAGTAAAACTACCTCCCTGTAAAGGACAACATCTAATTGCAGAGCCAAAGTGTCCTTTAAGGAGAGGTGTAATTTTACCGGAGAGTTGCTAAAAATGGTAATTTTGCTAATGAAAACTGTCCTTTATAGAGAGGTGTCCTCTAGCGCGAGTGTTCTCTCATGGAGGTTCTACTGTATATACCGTCCTTAGAAAAAGGCAGACAACTACAAGGTAATAATAGTGTGATGCAATTCTCAGCCTGCAACCCCAAAACACATTATTGACTGTATCGACTAATCCATTGATGAGCTCTACTCTTCCCCGGCAGACACCATCAAAAGTCTCAAGATTTACAAACTTGATACCTTTAGTGTGATTGAGTGGAGATAAGAAAGAAGAAGAATAGTGTGTGACATTTAGATAACAGCATTGTTACCATCATCAGACAAAAAAACTTAATCTTGATCTGGTCTTATTACCAATATCTATAATACAAATTGTGCCTTATCAAAATTGCAAACACTTCATAATTCCACTACAACAATATAGAGATTTATTTGGTTAAACTGCTGAGAGGGTTCACCCAATGATGAGCCAAGCCCCCTCATATAATTTTTGTTATCTTCGCATTAAATTCTGCATAAGTAGATTTTTCGATAATGTATTTGAAGCTGTTGTTGGGTGCTGCGCTGCCTGAAGTATATCTATACTTCCTTTCTTCCTGTGGTGAATCTGTATAAGACCGGTGGTATTAATAAAGATGTATGTGTGTGTGCCAATGTATTTGTTAAGAAGCATTGGTATATAATTTTTTTTTTTTTTTTCTTATCCCTAGTACATGTGGTACAGGCCATGATAATCATGGTGGGTAGTTAGTGACTGCTTTTTTACTGTAAGCGCACCACATGTCTTCCAATGTGAAAAGCAGTTCGACTTTGCACTTACAAATGTGCCAGAGCCCCGTTTGGTTACTTGCACTCGCTGGTGGGGTTGGACTTTTGCAAGAATCGGGGGGCCATTGGAGCATTTTTTTTTTTAAACATAAAAAGTGTCCAATGCGGGAATCGAACCCGGGTCGTAGTGGTCGAAAACCAAGCGGTTTAACCAGCCTTCCACCGACCCCCATATAATTTTAAAAAGGTAAGATTGATTTGTTAGAGATACAT
The DNA here is from genome assembly GCA_030710605.1 of Cordylochernes scorpioides. NCBI lineage: Eukaryota > Metazoa > Arthropoda > Arachnida > Pseudoscorpiones > Chernetidae > Cordylochernes > Cordylochernes scorpioides. The sequence continues at coordinate 6,907,847 of CP092868.1, read as the reverse complement.
TAGAACCTTTGTGTAAAGGACAACACCTAAATGCAGAGCCAAAGTGTCCTTTAGAGAGAGGTGTCCTCTTATTGGAGAGCTGCTAAATAGTAAAAATGGTAATTTTAGGAATGAAAATTTTTTCCTTTGTAGGGAGGTTTCCTCTATTGGGAGAGTCCTCTCATGGAGTATGTTCTACTGTATCTCAAACATTGTTGTGGAGTTCATAAATGACATACAATTTTAAAAATCTTTTTGGCTACAAGAAAATAAGACCTTATCCAAAAAAATTAATAGTGTGTGACGTCTTGGTAACAGCGTTATTACCATCATCAGACAAAAGAAAAAATATTTTATTATCATTTATTCTTTTGTCTGATGATGGTAACAAATCTGTTACCGAAAGGTTACACACTATTAATTTATTTGGATTTGGTCTTATTTTCTTGTAGTCTTCTTCTTTCTTATCTCCACTCATTCATATCAGGGTGTCAAGCTTGTAGAGCTTGAGACTTTTGATGGTGTCTGCCGGGGATGAGTAGAGCTCATCAATGGATGAGTCAATTCAGTCAATGATGTGTTTTGGGGTTGTAGGTTGACACTTAGTACATAGCGACATTTCCAACCCCGAGGATGAGGCATGGAAAGGTGAAACATGAAGAGTAATGGCGAACGGAAAAATAAAAAGTGTCCAGGGGCGGGAATCGAACCCACACCCCTCCGCCCACCGGGCAGGTGCCTTGTCCACTCGGCTACCCTGGACGTATTCTTCCGTTCGTAACTAATACTTAAAGTAACATTTAAAATACAATATAACGCGGCTGATGATTGTAAAACGAAAATTGAAATTATACCGCGAAGTATTAGTTTAAGTATTAGTTACGAACGGAAGAATACGTCCAGGGTAGCCGAGTGGACAAGGCACCTGCCCGGTGGGCGGAGGGGTGTGGGTTCGATTCCCGCCCCTGGACACTTTTTATTTTTCCGTTCGCCATTACTCTTCATGTTTCACCTTTCCATGCCTCATCCTCGGGGTTGGAAATGTCGCTATTTCTCTTTGAAAATAAATTTCGATTTTTATAAAAGAAACATTCGCGGTATAATTTCAATTTTCGTTTTACAATCATCAGCCGCGTTATATTGTATTTTAAATGTTACTTAGTACATAGTGGGAAAACCTTGCAAACATTCTGGAAAGTCATTGTCCGTAGACTTAAGTCTGGAAATCAAAGACTGTTATTCTCTTGGGAAGACAGAACCGGTGCTTGTCCCTCCTGCTCTGTACCAGTCATGTTCTGCATAAGATTTCCATTCCTTCTTGTAGTTATAATCTATAATCCAAATTGTGGTAATCAACATTTTTTTGTATTATGCATTCTCTTATTTATTGTATAAGCTGTGTTAGAAAATAATTCTGGGGGTAAATCTATTCCTCTCTCTCTCTCTCTATGTCATTGGTATTTTAATGTATGGCATTTATATATTTAAAAAAAAAAAATAAACATTTAGTCAAAAGTCTGGTAACCACAGGGGTATGCAAGGTGTGACATTGTGTCCAGGATGGCTGACAACCGGTACTGCATCGACTACGACAAGCTCGGCAAGGCCGGCTGTAAGAAATGCAAGCAGAAGATAGAGAAGGGAAGCTTAAGAATCGCCAAGATTGTGGCGAACCCGTTCACTGATGGCGGCGGAGAGATGAAGCAATGGCATCATGTGGCCTGTATCTTCGAGACCTTCAAGAGAGCCCGGGCAACCACCAAGAAAATCGATGAAGTAGATGACCTTGAGGGATGGCAGAATGTCAAGCCGGAGGATCGTAAGCAGGTGATGAAGTACATCAAAGGTAGGTCACATGACTCTCTCTTCCATGGGAGTATGAGTAAAAATGGTGTCGTTGGTACATTCCTAAGTACATGTGCTACAGGCCATGATAATCATGGTTAGTGATTCTTTTACTGCAAGTTCACCACATAACTGGTTGTATCACATATGTCTCTCACTTTCACGGAAGTAGAAATGGTGTCGTTGGTACTTATAGCCCTTTCTTCCCAAGTACACATGGTACAGGCCATGATAATCATGGTTAGTGATAACTTTTACTGCAAGTTCACCACATAACTGGTTGTATCACATATGTCTCTCACTTTCATGAAAGTAGAAATGGTGTCGTTGGTACTTATAGCCCTTTCTTCCCAAGTACACATGGTACAGGCCATGATAATCATGGTTAGTGATAACTTTTACTGCAAGTTCACCACATAACTGGCTGTATCACATATGTCTCTCACTTTCACGGAAGTAGAAATGGTGTCGTTGGTACTTATAGCCCTTTCTTGCCAAGTACACATGGTACAGGCCATGATAATCATGGTTAGTGATAACTTTTACTGCAAGTTCACCACATAACTGGTTGTATCACATATGTCTCTCACTTTCACGGAAGTAGAAATGGTGTCGTTGGTACTTATAGCCCTTTCTTCCCAAGTACACATGGTACAGGCCATGATAATCATGGTTGGTAGTTAGTGATAACTTTTACTGCAAGTTCACAACATAACTGGCTGTATCACATATGTCTCTCTCTTTCTGGGAGTAGAAATGGTGTCATTGGTACTTATCTATTTCATTCCTTAGTACGCATGGTACAGGCCATGATAATCATGATGGGTAATTAACGATAACTTTCACTGCAAGTGCACCGTATGTCTACACATGTGAAAAGCAGTTCAATGTTTTCATTTACAAGTGACCCTTGTTTAGTTACTTGTACTCACTGGTGGGGTTGGACTTGTACAATAATATAGGGGGGCAAATACCAAAACGAGGAAAAAATTGTTCCGTGCAGGATTTGATCCCAAGTCGTGTTTGTCAAAAATCTAGAGAGTGTACCACTTCCCACCAACTTCACATGTTTTTACTTACAACAACAACAACAACAAAGCCTTTATTTATGGCCTCTCGCTCTATACAGGATTCGCCAGTTCACAAGGGATGGGGAGAACACTGTGTTCCGGGATATAATCCTGTGGAATATCGCCACCGCTATATACCTATTCTTTGATATTCCATTAATTAGTGCCGGAAATGAAGGACAAAGTTGCCCCGTTTTATCATTCACACGTTTTTACTTTTTATTTAATGAAACCAAAAAACATCTCTCTCTCTCCAGAGCTAAGTTTCTTGTACAATTTCTCTAGCTTTCGGGATAACATGCCCTTCAACAGGAGCAACAAGTACTATAACTTCCAGCTAACACTATTTTTTTACTTATCCCTAGTACACGTGGTACCAGCCATGATAATCATGGTGGGTAGTTAGCGACTGCTTTTACTGTAAGTACACCACATGTCTACACATGTGAAAAGCAGTTCTACTTTGCACTTACAAATGTGCCAGAGCCCCGTTCGGTTACTTGCACTCGCTGGTGGGGTTGGGCTAACACTATACACGCCTCATGTATTTTGTTTGTTTTTTTTTCAGAACAAGAGGCTGCATCTGCCGCCAAGGGCACATCAACAAAGAAACCAGCCTCCAAACCAAAACCAAAACCGCCGTCCCCTGATGTTGTTGAGCCTAGTACGTCATCCGAGGAACCTCGACAGGATCCAGAGATGAGAAGAAGTGAGTGAAAACCATTCATTAGAAGCACAGTAACAATGATACAAACCGAGTTTTTTACCTGGAAAAAAAAAAACAGAACTAACTTCTTGATGAGAGACACAATTTGGATTATAGATTATAAAAACAAGGTAATAAGACCAAATCCAAATAAATAAATAGTGTGTGACGTTTCGGTAACAGCATTGTTACCATCTTCAGACAAAAGTACTGAAACAAAACTGGATTCAGTACTTTTGTCTGCAAAATGATAACAATGGAGGACAACACCTAGTTGCAGAGCCCAAAGTGTTCTTTAGGGAGAGGTGTTCACATATTGAAGAGTTGCTAAACCATAAAAATGTTTATTTTGCAAATAAGAACTGTCCTTTATAAACACAAGGTAATAAGACCAAATCCAAATAAATAAATAGTGTGTGATGGTAACAATGCTGTTACCGAAACGTCACACACTATTTATTTATTTGGATTTGGTCTTTTTACCTTGTGTTTATAATCTATAATCCAAATTGTGCCTTATCTGTTCTTTATAAAGTGGTATAACTCCGCCTTTGCCGGTCCCAAGCCCAGATGAAAAAGGAGGAGGGGGAGCAGTAACAAGCTCACAAAAAACCTGGGCTCAGCTGGCCCGGCTGATAGTACCCTGTAAGGGCTCCTAATCCAGGGATACAGGATGAGCAGCATTTGTACTCCATGTTAGGAGTGGCTGCACATGGTGTCTGTTCCTCACGTCAGAGGCGGCCATTTCTTTTGGAGCTAAGTCGGCCTGCCACTGAGTAGTGCTCTCAGTCTTAATGATAAAGGCAGACGCATTCTACTTCACCCAGTGTGGAGATAAGAAAGAAGAAGAATGAGTGTCCTCAGTTTGTTCTACTGTAAACCAAATTACCTTTATATATACAGTCTTTAATTCAACACCCCAATGGAGATATCAGAGATTTCAGTTGAATTATATTCAGCGTTGAGAAATGCTCTTCCACAAACAATAAGAACACGGCAAGTTAGGCATAAATTAATACAAAGTATATAAGATGAAAGGATTCAAGCATGAATGTTCCTTTTATATACAATACAAACTTCTACTGTACTTACTGCCATGAAAAATATATTGGAAGGGCTTGGCTTATTAGTGGTACTTTGTATTAATTTATACCTAACTGGCTGTGTCGTTATTTTTTTGCGGAAGAGCATTGCTAGTTGCAAATATTTATATGTAATTCTACTGTCCTATAAGCTTATGTCCATAGTTTTCTTGAAAACCATTTCTGAGATTCCATCCTTCAGTGCTGCGTATATAAGCAGAATCGTCCAATACAGTATTAGAGATCTAAGAAGCGGTCTGGTGGATTAAATTGGCGAAACCGCTGGGAGGGTTCACCACTGATGAGCCAAGCCTTCCCAATATATTTTTTGATCGCAGTAAGGACAGTAGAAGTTTGTATTGTATATAAAAGAAACATTCGTGCTTTTCATTTTATATATTTTATAAGATTTGCTGAGCAGGTGTTCTCCACCATTGCACAGAGAAGAAGTCTTCTTCTTTCTTATCTCCACTCAATCACATATTAGGGTATCAAGCTTGTAGAACTTGATTCCACCATCATCATGACTGGGTGAAGTAGAATGTGTCTCCCTTTGTCATTAAGACTGGGAGCACTACTCAGTGGTAGGGCGACTTAGCTCCAAAAGAAATGGCCGCCTCTGACATGAGGAACAGACGCCATGTGCAGTGGCTCCTAACATGGAGTACAGACACTGCTCCTCCTGTATCCCTGGATTAGGAGTCCTTACAGGGTACTATCAGATGGGCCAGCTGAGCCCAGGTTTTTTACTGAGCTTGTTACTGCTCCCCTCCTCCTTTTTCATCCGGGCTTGGGACCAGCAAAGGTGGAGAGAAGAAGTTAGACAAACAAGATTTCTGTGGTTCCAGGCTGCAGTCCGTCCAGTGGAAAGACATCCAACTCAGAGGACAATACATTCCGACAGTTCCGTCGCCTCTGTGCTGAGATTGCAGAAGAGAGCAGCTACACCGGGAAAACCAAGATTGTCTCGGATTTCTTCACCAAAGGTTCCTCAGGCAGTAAGTTTTCCCCTCATATCTAATGGATGGCACAATAATAGGTAACAATAAACACAAGGTAATAAGACCAAATCCAAATAAATAAATAGTGTGTGATGTCTCAGTAACAACACTGTTACCATCATCAGATATCTTCAGCACTTTTGTCTGAAGATGGTAACAATGCTGTTACTGTCACACACTATTTATTTGGAGATTTGGTCATATTACCTTGTGTTTATAATCTATAATCCAAATTGTGCCTTATCAATAGGTAACACCATTGTTGCTTCAATTTGGTATTTATCATTAAGGTATTTTAATAAGGTTTTTATTTAAATTTTATTTTGATAAGAGAGATAGACGTTGCCTGAGCTAAAGTTGTTTTTCAAGGAGTGATTTGATGGTTCCTCTGAAATAACCAATAAACCTACAAAAATGTTCCTGATTTTTATTATCAAAGTGGCATTTGTTTATCATAGTCCGGTCTTTATAATTTTTACTTGCCATGTCCTTGATTTGTTTGTTTTCTAGAATGCGGCCTGTTACGTACTTGTCGAATGATTTTATTGGTTCGTCTATTGTCGGTAAACCTATGTCTAGTGACGTCCTTGGTTCTCTGCCGAAGACCATTCTATGCGGTGTAACTTTCATCGATGATTGGACTGACGAATTGTACGCGAACGTTGCTGATTTCACGAACTTCATCCATTCTGTGTGGTCATCTGCAAGATAAGATCTGATACCATTCTTTAATATACTATTAAGTTTCTCGCATAGTCTGTTAGTTTGAGGATGTGCTACCGACGTCATTATGTGTTTTATCCCATATAGTCGGGTAAAGTCTCTGAACGTGCCTGAGTCGAATGCTTTCCCTTGATCTGAAATTATACACTTGGGTGTACCGAAAACATACAAGTTTTCTGCGAGTCCATTAAAAGAGGTTTCTGTGCTTTAGTGTCCTTAATCGGAATCGCTAAAGCGTATTTACTAAAGTTGTTTACAATAGTGAAAATGTGTTCATACCTTTCCGCCAATTTCTTAAATGGACCTTGAAAGTCTACATCTATATGTTTCTTCATATCCTTTGTGGGTGGTAGTGTTTCTAGTGGCGCTGTCGGTTTGAACTTTGGTGTTTTGAATGCTTGGCATGTTCTACAGGACTTTATATATCTCCACACATAACAATGAAACCTTTCCAATAAAACCGTTGTTTAATACTGTGAATCTTTTAGTCACGCCCATGTGACCTGCCTCTGGTATGTCATGGGCTAGTTCCATTATCTCTGGAATACCATGTTTGGGAGTGACTACTAGCTATTATTTCCCATGTGGCGCATGGTATATTTCTATACAAGGCACCATGGATTGTTTTAAATTACTTCCTTGGGTTCCTCGTAGTTTCAATGTCTCCAGTACATCTTCAAAGAGGCCGAAGGTGCGAAACTGTACCTGATAAATTTGCAACCATCAATCGGAAGCCATGCACCCATGCCTTTGTCCAGTCTTCCTTTGGGACTTTGTTGCCAGCCATGTTTCCTCCACATAGTCTTTAATGTCTTCCTTCTCGAGGTTGAAAAGCGGTGCTTCTACGTACCCGTTATTTACACTTGTTTTTTTTTTTTTGCTTATCCCTAGTACACGTGGTACAGGCCATGATAATCATGGTGGGTAGTTAGCGACTGCTTTTTTACTGTAAGCGCACCACATGTCTACACATGTGAAAGCAGTTCGACTTTGCACTTACAAATGTGCCAGAGCCCCGTTTGGTTACTTGCACTCGCTGGTGGGGTTGGACTTTTGCAAGAATCGGGGGGCCATTGTAGCATTTTTTTTTTAACAGAAAAAAGTGTCCAATGCGGGGATCGAACCCGAGTCGTAGTGGTCGTAAACCAAACGGTTTAACCAGCCTTCCACCGACCCCCCCCATTTACACTTGTGACTTGAGGTACTGGGCCGACACTGTACTCCACCATGTGATGAGATGTAGGGCTTAGAGGGTTTATTATGGGGTGAACAACAGTCTTTGATTTCCAGATTTAAGTCTGGTCATCTATGGACAATGACTTTCCAGAATGGTTGCAAGGTTTTCCTACTATGTACTAAGTGTCAACCTGCAACCCCAAAATACATTATTGACTGTATTGACTCATCCATTGATGAGCTCTACTCATTCCCAACAGACACCATCAAAAGTCTCAAGCTTTACAGGCTTGGTACCTTAATATGATTGAGTGGAGATAAGAAGAAGAAGATTATGGGGAGTGGTTCATCTTGGTGAGACATGGTCACTAGGTCACTAACCAGATCCCAGCACTGCTGGAGTGAGCCTCAAACAACAACAACAGGCCATCTCAAGCCATTGAAGATAGAAAATAACCACAAAATCTACTCCTCTTGTCCAAAATGTAGCTTGGCACCTGCAGCTCCAGAACACATTTTGGCTTACATTAGATGTATTAAACAGGACCTTTGGGAGAGGCTGCTGCTTTTCATCAAACAGCTTGAGGAGCATGAACTCATGGAATTCGTGTAATCTTTACACAAGGGGATAAGAAACAACAACAACACTCATGCATGTTTATAGCACATTCAGATCTTTGCATGCGCAGCGCAACGAAGTTTGTTTGTTGCAGAAGGCTTCAAGGGAGATTTGGAGCTCTGGCTCAGACTGCTCATGCCAAGAGATTGCAAGCGCGTGTACAACATCCAGAGCAAGCAGCTGGTGAAACTCTTCAGCCAGGTCAGTGCCTCATTTGGCTGTCAGATTCTGCCAAGTATCCAATGACAGCAAGAATCTGCTGCTGCACATGACTGGTACAGAGCAGGAGACACAAGTTCTGTCCTCCCAAGGAATCAACAGTACTTGATTTCCATACTTAAGTCAGGTCATCTACGAACAATGACTTTCCAGAATGGTTACAAGGTTTTCCCACTATGTACTAAGTGTAAACCTGCAACAACCCCAAACCACATCATTGACTGTTTCTACAGGTAAACTCCGTATAATTTGTACAATTGTATAACGAATCACAAGTTTTTACGAAGGAGCTTCTTTTATTGTACTTGTGCTAGCTTTCGAACCTTTCGGTTCTTCAACAGGCGTGGCTAGTATGACTATACTAACAGGGTATAAGCGCGCTTGAGCCATTATATACAACATATAAATTTACATGCGAAGTGATATTTCAAATATAATTAATATAGAAATAGGAATTATGACTATGAAATATAAAATAAAACTATGCAAATGAACTTAAAGATTTTTAAAATTTAGAAAAAAATGTTTTTGGAAAATATACGCTAAAAGTTAAGTAAAATTATGATATTCACTGTATGCCAGTAGTGTGACACTTTAAAATTTGCAAAGCTTAAAACCAGTATAATTTAAAACACCTCAACACAGAAAAGCCAAGCAGGGGACCACTCCAACCCGACCACACACCAGAGCATATCACAAGATAACTATTGAGATATTATATGATATATTTCCGGTAGATCTATTTTCCTATTGATGCTGTTTGTTTGTGATGATATGATGGATTCCAGTACCAATCTGTGCTGCTTATTGTTTATGTGTTGATATAGGACTTTGGGGTGATCTAAGTTAAAGTTATGGCCAGTGTTTGAAATGTGTTGGTATATAAGTGACTTCGGGTCTCTATTGTTTATGTTTCGTTTGTGTTCGGTGATTCTGATATACGCGGTTCTGCCAGTCTCCCCCACATAGGAGGCTGGGCAATCCTGGCAAGAAACCGCGTATACTGCTCCGGTGGAGTGGATGGGATTGCTGGGTGTGTCTGCTTTGGTGATAGGATTCCTGAGAAGGGCAGCAAGATTGGGGGGGTTGTTAAAATAAACCTGGATGCCATATGGGCGAAGGATTCTGGATATGGTAACAGAGAACGAGGAATATGGAAGATAGCAAATGGCTCTATAAGTCGTGGAGGTCCTCGGAGCAGTGGGATCAAACGTGTGTTTATTTATGAATTTTCCCGGGTATCCTGCAGTGGTTAGAAGGGTGGTAATTCTGTTTTTTTCTATGGCTTTGAATATAGGTAATGAGCAATGCGTGTGTATTCTTTTGGTTAAGGTCCTGACTGTATTTATTTTATAGGCTACCGGGCTATTGGAGGAGAAATGGGTGTATAGGGGTGGGATATTCTTTTTGTGATAAACTGTTGTGTGTGGAGTGCGAATAATGAGGATATCCAGAAAAGGTAATACTAGGTTTGTTTCTGTTTCATATGTAAATTTGACGTCTGCGTGAAAGGAATGTAGAGTGTTAAGAATAGGTTGGAGCTTATTCGGTTTGAGTATACAGAAGATGTCGTCCACATACCTCCTCCAATAATGGATGTCAGAAGAATGCGTCTGATTGATCCACTGGTCCAAGGACCCCATCACGACTTCAGCAACTATGGATGAAAGAGGGCTGCCCATTGGGGTGCCTCTGATCTGCTTATAATGCTGGTGGTTAAATGTAAAGGTACTAATGGAAAGACATAAGGACGTTAGCTGGGTTATCAGGGTTATTGTTTGATCTTGAATACCTGCTGACTTGAGAAAGGACTGTAATTTGTTTAAAATGAGGGCGTGTGGAAGGGAGAGGTATAGCGCTGTGACATCAAATGAAACCATAGTGTGATGTGCGGGTGGCTGCATTTGTGTGATCTCTTGAATAAAACTGGGTGGGTGCGTGATGTTGTATTGGTTAGGATTGTTCTTCATGATGGGGGACAATAGCTGGGCCAGATATTTAGCTAAAGTATGTGCCGGGGAGAGGTGGTATGCTATGATGGGTCGGAGTGGTACCCCAGACTTGTGTATTTTAGGAGCACCATATATGTATGCATCCCGTGTGAGGGAACCGGTGAACTGAATCAATTGTTCCTTGGTGATCAGCTTCGCCTTCATCAAGTTCCTAAGTGATGACTTGTAGCACTTGACCATGGCGTCTTTCGCAGATGTTGGGATATTCGTAAAAGTGGATGTGTCAGCGAGTATGCTCATCATTTTTCCTTCGTAATCAGCTCTATCCATCAACACCGTCTGGTTTCCCTTGTCTGCTTTGGTGATGACCAGCGAACTAGTCTTTTTTAGCTTGAGGATAAGGGAGCGATGATCCCGGGTATATGACACTGGGTGATAGGGCCTGCGCAAGACCTGGGTAACTGCGTGTCTAATCCTGAGGGTTTCCATATGGTTGAGGTTTTTGAGTGCACCTTCCACTCCTGCTATTAACCTGGGTATGTCGGGCTTGTCGTCATACTAGTCACGCCTGTTGAAGAACCGAAAGGTTCGAAAGCTAGCACAAGTACAATAAAAGAAGCTCCTTCGTAAAAACTTGTGATTCGTTATACAATCATTGACTGTATTGATTCATCCATTGATAAGCTCTACTCATCCCCAGCAGACACTCTCAGTTCTACAGGCTTGATGCCCTGATTGTTGAGTGGAGATAAGAAAGAAGAAGACACTCTGCCAACCCACCCTGAATAACCTTCAATTGAGAATAATTCTCTCTCTCATATATCACTTCTTTAATTCAACACCCCAAACAATCAGTTTTTGGCTGAATTGATATATTATATGAAAAAAATTGTATTAAAAAATGAAATTTTACTATGATCATATTGATAAATTAAGAGAAAGGAATCTCCCCTGATTGTACAACTAAAAGTTGTTGTTGTTGTTTCTTATCCCCTTGTGTAAAGATTACACGAATTCCATGAGATCTCATGGAATGGGGTGTAGGGGTGCAGCTTTCGTTGATCATGGCACCATGATCCAGGCACACTTTGGTGAAAGTCTGACTTTGACTGTAATTTGAGGCCATTCCTAACATGGAAGCCTTTGCTGCCGACTCTAACATGAGTACAGACGCAGCTCCTCCGTATCCCTGGAGTGGGACCCTTGCTGAGGTCTATCAACTGGGTCAGTTGAAGTCAGGATTTTTAAAGAGGTCTACTCCTCTTCTAACAATGCTGCTGTTGGTCCACGACTGCTTATTCGTCAGAGTTATTCTGCTTGTTTCGCAGCTGGCCTTCATATCTGAAGGTCGTTCCCCTATCCGCCACCTGGGGACGCGCCCTGTCAGCTCTGCCGAGGGATTAAAAGTTGTTGATGGTTTGTGCCATCTATCAGAATAAATATCAACTAAGCCTTGATTTTTAATTATTTCATTATTAGCCAACTTGAACCCAGTAAAATTCTATCCATTCTCTGACCCTGGGTGGAACATCATGTGATTGGAAACTGCTAGGAGTTCAGAGATTGCTGAAGTACTCGGGTTCCTACCTCCTTGGAATTACAAGAAACAAATCTGTCAAAATTCAGGATCAATTTAAAAAAAAAAAATTACTGTCATAATATAGTCATCTGTTTCAAATATATCATCATGTATATAGGGGGGTCGGTGGAAGGCTGGTTAAACCGTTTGGTTTTCGACCACTACGACCCGGGTTCGATTCCCGCATTGGACACTTTTTTCTGTTTAAAAAAAAATGCTCCAATGGCCCCCGATTCTTGCAAAAGTCCAACCCCACCAACGAGTGCAAGTAACCAAACGGGGCTCTGGCACATTTGTAAGTGCAAAGTCGAACTGCTTTTCATATGTGTAGACATGTGGTGCGCTTACAGTAAAAAGCAGTCGCTAACTAGCCACCATGATTATCATGGCCTGTACCACGTGTCTAGGGATAAGCAAAAAAAAAAAAAAATCATGTATATATATATAGTCATGATGTTGTGAGTTGTTGTTATTTCTTATCCCCTTGTGCAAAGATTACACGAATTCCATGCATGCATAAACACAAGGTAATAAGACCAAATCCAAATAAATAAATATTGTGTGACGTTTTGGTAACAGCATTGTTACCATCTTTTGTACTTTTGTCTGAAGATGGTAACAACGCTGTTACCGAAATGTCACACAATATTTATTTATTCGGATTTGGTCTTATTACCTTGTGTTTATAATCTAAATTGTGGCTTGTTATGGAGACACATGTATCTTGTTTAGTTGTGGTACAAGTCGTGACTCCCATGCAAGTAAGTAGATGGGTTGTTTTTGATTATGTCAAGTTAGAAGAGGAAAATGAAGGAGAAAAAAAAAGATAATTGCACAGAATAAGATAAAATGATAATCCATCATGGCTGACATCCATATGACGCATTATACACACAATGATATAAATGTCTACAATCATTTAAAAAATAAAAGATTCTGTGTTGCAGATTTTTGACACCTCTCAGGAAGAAATGATTGAAGACTTGGAGCAAGTAAGTGTCCTGAGCTGATATTGCTCACTGAGGTACAACTTGTCTCTGTGTGCACAGGGCGATGTTGCCGAGACCATCAGACTTTTCTTTGAAGATTCCCAGAGCTGCAAACCCTTGAAGAAAAGCACTTTGACACTTCATCAGGTAGGTTCTCTATTTACATATCCTCCTTTTTATTTGCATATACAGTAGAACCTCACTTTAGTGGACACCCTTCTAGCAGACCCCTCTCTACAAAAGACAGTTTTCATTTGCAAAATTACCATTTTTACTATTTAGCAACTCTACAGTAAGAAGACACCTCTCCCTAAAGGACATTTTGGCTCTGTAATTAGGTGTCCTTTACAGGGAGGTAGTTCTACTGTATTTCCATCCATAGATACATACACACATATAAATTTGCACACACACACACATATATCCATCCGTATTTAAGTATATTCAAAAGATTCAACTGATGATAGAAGTTAAATGTTTATCACAGCCACTAATGAGGGACCTCAGACCAAAGCATTTCCAGGATTGGCTGACCACTTTCCAGGTTTATCACTGAGACATTTTTGTTTGTCAATGTTCCTTGAATATAAACACAAGGTAATAAGACCAAATCTAAATAAATAGTGATGTTTTGGTAACAACGCTCTTACTGAAACATCATATACTATTTATTTATTTGTATTTGGTCTTATTACCTTTTGTTATTAGTAGAGTACATGTGCATATAGCGTATATATGTATATATATATATTTTTTTGCTTATCCCTAGTACACGTAGTACAGGTCATGATAATCATGGTGGGTAGAAGTAGGCGACTGCTTTTACTGTAAGTGTACCACATGTCTACATATGTAAAAAGCAGTTCAACTTTGCACTAAAAAATGTGCCAGAGCCCCTTATATAGTGTATATGCATGTATATTCTTAGACTCGTGTCTCTTCCATAACACCAACCCATTCCGAGGTGAATATCTCCTGGTGTGACCAGGTGGACCAATTCCTCGAGGAACTCACCCAACTCAGCAAGGAGGATGAGCAGATCCACCATCTCCGCAAGATCACCAAGAAGTACAACTATTCCCCTTTTTCAACAATTCATATTTACATATTGTCACTTTTTTTTATATACAGTTAAACCTGTCTATAGCGCTCCCTCTAAATAGCACCTTCCTCTCTATAGCGCCAGATTTTAAATACGTAGTACGATGTGATTTACATTAAAAGTAACCTGTCTATAGCACCCTATTTTGGTGAGTCCCAAGAGGGGGCGTTATAGACAGGTATAACTGTATTATCCCTATTACACGTGGTACAGGCCATGATGATCATGGTGGGTAGAACTGGTGCTTTTACTGTTAGTGCACCACATGTCTACACATGTGAAAATCAGTTCAACTTTTGCACTTACAAATGTGCCAGAGTCCCGTTTAATTACCTGCATTCGCTTGTGGAGTTGGACTTTTGCAAGAATCAGGGGCCATTGAGACATTTTTTTTTTTTTAATCAGAAAAAAGTGCTTAAGGCAAGAATAGAACCCTGGTCGTAGCAGTTGAAAACAAACAGTTTAGATAATCCTTCCACCCACCCCCATTGTATATGAAAATAAATTTGTTTATTTAATGATTATTAATTCTGTGGTCTTGCCAATCCCCTGTCAAATATTGACAATGAAACCAACCAACCACCTAGGAAACAATATCTACACTGTCCTATGTCCATAGAGATTGAAAGTTCCTTTCCCTGCACCAAGATATACTTCAGTACCAGATAGAAAAGAAACAGCACAATACAATGTTAGAGAGGTATGGTAGATTGAACTGGCGAAAACTGCTAGAAGATTTCACCACTAATGAGCCAACCTCTTCCTATAAATTGAAAAAAAAAAAATTTAAATACAATATAATGTGGCTTATGATTGTAGAACGAAGTTTGACAACTATACCGCAAATGTTTCTTTTTTTTTTTCATTCAAAACAAATATTTGCGGTATAGTTGACAAACTTCATTCTGCAAAAAAAAATATATATATATATTTTAACTTAATTTTACTCAGTTTTAGCCTTGAATTTCGATTTTAGCCTATCTCTGTTTTCATGGTCAGAGGAAAGGTCTGAGAGCTCTTCATTTAAAAAAAAAAAAGAAGAGAATTTATTGAGAGCTTCCTAACTCGCACAATATCTTTGAAATTTTTATTCTGCAGCGTTAGAATTTGCCATTTTTATTTATAATTAAATACAGTATGATCCCTCCATGAAAGGACACCTCTCTACAAAGGACAAAGGTAATAAGACTAAATCCAAATAAATAAATAGAGTGTGATGTTTCGGTAAGAGCTTTGTTACCATCTTCAGACAAAAGTGTTAAACGTCACACACTATTTATTTTTTTGGATTTGGTATTATTATCTTGTGTTTATAATCTATAATCCAAATTTTGCCTTATCATTTCTACAAAGGACAGTTTTTCATAGCCAAAATGATAGATATTTTTTTTATAATTAACAACTCTCTGATAAGGCACAATTTGGATTTTAGATTATAAACACAAGGTAATAAGACCTAATCCAAATAAATAATTAGTGTGTGACGTTTCGGTAACAACATCTGAAGATGGTAACAACACTGTTACCGAAACGTCACACACTATTTATTTATTTGGATTTGGTCTTATTACCTTGAGTTTAATTAACAACTCTATGTAAAAGGACACTTCTCTCTCTAAAGGAAACTTTGTCTCTACAACTGGGTGTTTTGAGAGAGTTTGTTCTACTCTATTATATGTCTTTTTTGATCCAATATGTGTATATGGCACCCAATTTGCATAAAGGAGGTGTGGATGGTAAACAGACCTTGATTCAAGCTGTGTGCACAGATCTACCTCCAATGACCTCAAGATGATCATCCGACTCATCAAACATGATCTACGTATCAACACTGGGGCTAAACACATGTGAGTAGACATCGATCCTGATTGGTGGATGGATAGATCGCTCTCATTGGTTACTCACATGTTGTCATTATGCAGCGAGAGGAGGTTCGCATCATGTTTGATCCCTTGATTCTATAGATTGGCACACACCAAGATGTGACTCTAAAAATGACTTTTGAAGAGAAATAAACCTTTTTAGAAAATTTTCTAGACTTATTATCTTCTAATTCTAGTGTGAAATATTATATTTATATAAATATTGTTGTTTCTTATCCCCTTGTGTAAAGATTACACAAATTCCTTGAATTCACGCTCCTCGTGCTGTTTTTATTTATATTGTAACATAGTATTTATTAATTTTATTATTTTTTATTAACAGAGTGGTCATTTTTATGTTTATATCTTGCGACTCTGTAAATTTCCCTCGTGGCTTATCTTTTGTTTACAATTCATAGTTTGTCCTTCCCTGAAATAAATTGTTGTCTCCTCCTGAAGTTTTTGTCTTCCCTAATTTTCCACGTGGCAATATATATACAGTAACACCCCGCTAAAACAGACTTGGCATATAGTGAAATTTCCTTTATAACAAAAACCTGAAATAATCCCCATTTTTAAATTTTATAATATAGTGAGCTATGGCAATAATGAACCATAGGCTCAGTCCAATTGGGGTTTTACCGTCTATATTTTTAATTACGACCCCAAGTACACATGGTACAGGCATGATAATCATGGTGGGTAGTGGTTGGTGACTGCTTTTACTGTAAATGGACCACATGTCTACATATGTAATAAAAGGTAATAAGACACCAAGTCCAAATAAATGGTGTGTGATGTTTAAGTAACAGCATGTGTAAACCATCATCAGACAAAAGTATTGAATGATAATAAGACCAAATACATATGTTTATCTTCTTCTTTCTTATCTCCACACTGGGTGAAGTAGAATGCCTTTGTCATTAAGACTGGGAGCACTACTCAGTGGCAGACTGACTTAGCTCCAAAAGAAATGGCCGCCTCTGACATGAGGAACAGATGCCATGTACAGCCACTCCTAACATGGAGTACAAACGCTGCTCATCCTGTATCCCTGGAGCCCTTACAGGGTACTATCAGCCGGGCCAGCTGAGCCCAGGTTTTTTACCCTGGTTGTTACTGCCCCCCCTCCTCCTTTTTCATCCGGGCTTGGGGTTAAAAATATTGTTACCATCATCAGACAAAAGTACTGAATGATAATAAGACCAATAGTGTGTGACGTCCAGCCCTGTAGGGGAGTGGTGGACAGAGACTTCAACAGTGTTTCTGCCTGTGCAGCCTGAACGGACTCCACCCCGACGCCTACGAATGCTTCCAGAACTCCCACAACCTCAAGCTGGTCCTGCAGCAGATCAAGGGGGGCGGATCCCCAGGGAAAGGAGGCGGAGCCTCTCCTTTGAAAGTGGGCGTCACCCTAATGACACCCATTCGGCCCATGTTGGTACGTACCAGGGTACCCCACTCTAAACACATTACTGAATTAAATTTATAAATTCAATTTCCATCTATTGATAAAATTTGTAACAAATAACTTTACTGGCAATGTGTTTCTTTTCAATAATATTATCAAATATTATCTCTACAGACTGTAATGATATTAGTTATTGAATGAAAGCCCTCTTATATCATTGCAGTAAGGTCTGTAGAGATAATAATTGATGATAGTATTGAAAATAAACACATATACTAACTACTGTATTTAACTGCTCTCCTGTAAGAGGACACCTTTAGGACATTTTGGCTCAGCAACAAGGTGTTGTCCGATATAGAGGGGTTGGTTCTACTTTATTAAAACACCTTTGTATGTGACTTGTGCAGGCTGAAGCGTGCAAATCAGTGGATAAAGCCTTCAAGAAATTCCCCGGTGGAATGTTCGCAGAGATAAAGTATGACGGAGAGAGAGTGCAGCTCCACAAACATGGCCGCGACTTCAAGTTCTTTAGCCGGAGCTTGAAGCCAGTTCTGCCTCACAAGGTGACTCCTTCTGTTGTTCCTCCTGGTTTGTCTTGGCTTACTTCTCCTTGATTTGTCTTTCCTTGGTTTGTCTTGTATTGGTTTGCCTTTCCTTGATTTGTGTCTTGTCTTGGTTTGCCTTTCCTTGATTTGTCTTTCTGTGGTGCCTGGTCTGGGTTTGTATTTACTTTGTTTGCCTTGTCTTGGTTTGTCTTTCTCCATTTATCTTTCCTTTGTTTGTATTTCCTTGGTTTGTCTTGTCTTGGTTTGTCTTTCTCCATTTATCTTTTCTTTGTTTGTATTTCCTTGGTTTGTCTTGTCTTGGTTTGTCTTGTCTTGGTTTGTCTTTCTGTGGTGTCTTGTCTGGGTTTGTATTTCCTTGGTTTGTCTTTCTCCATTTATCTTTTCTTGGTTTGTCTTTCCTTTGTTTGTATTTCCTTGGTTTGTCTTGTCTTGGTTTGTCTTTCTCCATTTATCTTTCCTTTGTTTGTATTTCCTTGGTTTGTCTTGTCTTGGTTTGTCTTTCTGTGGTGTCTTGTCTGGGTTTGTATTTCCTTGGTTTGTCTTTCTCCATTTATCTTTCCTTTGTTTGTATTTCCTTGGTTTGTCTTGTCTTGGTTTGTTTTTCTCCATTTATCTTTTCTTTGTTTGTATTTCCTTGGTTTGTCTTGTCTTGGTTTGTCTTGTCTTGGTTTGTCTTTCTGTGGTGTCTTATCTGGGTTTGTATTTCCTTGGTTTGTCTTTCTCCATTTATCTTTCCTTTGTTTGTATTTCCTTGGTTTGTCTTGTCTTGGTTTGTCTTTCTCCATTTATCTTTTCTTTGTTTGTATTTCCTTGGTTTGTCTTGTCTTGGTTTGTCTTTCTGTGGTGTCTTGTCTGGGTTTGTATTTCCTTGGTTTGCCTTGTCTTAGTTTGTCTTGTCTTGGTTTGTATCTTTCCTTGGTGTCTGGACGAGAGCATGTTTGTGGCCACAGGTGGAACAACTGAAGGAGTACATCCCCAAAGCCTTCCCCTCTGCCAACGACCTCATCTTGGACAGCGAGGTGTTGATGGTGGACACTCACACGGGGGAGCCATTGCCCTTCGGAACTCTGGGGAAACATAAGGTAATTGGTGGATGACACATTTTATACCATTTTTTTTTTAGAATTCCACACACACACTTCTCTTGAATCCTACTGGAGATACTTCAAGGAATAATTGCTGCCTGTTGAATGGAAAGTTGCATGTTGATTACTAGTCAGGTCTAAAGTAGGTCATTTGTGATGAGCTATAGTCTTCTTATGTACCTGTAATCATATTAGGGTATTAAGCTTGTAGAACTTGAGACTGAGTTATAGTTAAGTGTTGAAGGTGATATGTTGCCAATTAATTCACTCTGAACCAATCATGATTGAAATCATAGTAAATATTACTTTGGATGATAGAGGTATAATTTGGATTATAGAATAGAAACATAAGGTGATAAGATTAAATCCAAATAAATAAATAGTGTGTGATGTTTAGGTAACAGCGTTATTACCAAAACATCGCATACTATTTTTTATTTAGATTTGATCTATTCTATAATCCAAATTGTGCCTTATCATTACAGTGAATAGTTAACAAAATTCCTAATTTACATATATTATATATTTGCACACATAAGCCTTTGTGAAGAAATATAGTGGCATATATTGATTCACCATGCCAATGAGGAGAAAAGTGAAAGATGTTTGTATTTAATGATAATCATGGTATATACAGGAAAATTTAATTAACAGTATTTGTATAGAGTTGAATTCCCAATTTACATATAAGCTGTATATAGTTACATAAGCCGGATGTGCAGAAGCAACAATTCAAGGATGCCTCCGTCTGCCTCTTTGTCTTTGATTGCATCTACATCAACGGCAAGAGTCTGACCAATGAGTGAGTGACATTCCACACTTGTATCAATTCTATCACATGTCCAAGATATCTGCGTTTAGTTACTACATATATATATTTCTTGATTTATCAAGAAATTGGGTTGGCCAAATAATTCGGAGCAAGCTAAATAAACGTTTAGTTTATTTTTGCTCCACTAGATGGCGCTCTGCCATCTAAAAAGCACATGTGCTCGTGGTCAGGAGATGCCTTCTTTATTTTTAATATCAACACCTGACCCACCTATCTTTTTTTTTTTTCCATTGTTTTTTCATATATAACTACAACTAATTTATTTTGTCCATAATATAAATGTATATTATATGTAAATATGTATTTTTTTATCCCCATTGAATATAAGCAAAAATATTTTAAAACTTAATTCTGTTGACGTTATGTGGCGCTGAGTTTGTTGTTGACACACATTAATAGTGTTATGTATAAAAAAAAAAAATACTGGCAATGTGTTTCTTTTAAATTTTATCATCAAAAAACTATATCATTACAGATTTAACCATTTTTGTAAATATATTTATTTGAAAAAGTAAAAATCAATATCAGGTAAAAAGTTTCTTTTTAATTTAAATTTGCAAGCTTTCGAGTTTTGAATTCAATTATTCTGTATATATATTATTTAGAGTTTGTTCATAGAATATCAGCCCGTTGAAGAGCAGTATATTTGTTCGAAAGCTTGCAAATTTAAATTAAAAAGAAACTTTTTACCTGATATTGATTTTTACTTTTTCTTGAAACTATAATAATAAAAATAAGGAAGATTATAAATGGCTTTAATTGAACTAAAGGAATATATAAAATACATAATTTGATAAAAGTGCTGCCTGGATTAAGGCGAAGAATAAAAAAATGAAAAACTTATTTACATAATGTACAAAAGGTTTGAGCCAGCCATCGGGAAACAATTTATATATATAGAGATTAATATTAATTTTTACTTTTTCAAATAATTTCTGGGTAACTATTGCTCACATAAATATATTTATCTTTCCAACCTGGAAGCTTTCTAATATATCTCATTGTTGTTTTTTTAAATTTAATTTAATTTTTTGTATAATATGTTTATAACTGCTCCTGTTTAAAAATGTAAATCGATGCAATTATCCCTAGTCTGGATATTGCGTTTTGTGTGTTGAAATAAAAAATATTATTTAAAAGAAACACATTGCCAGTAATGATGAGGCACAATTTGGATTATTCTATATACAGTTACGAGCGTCATTCCTCATCTCCTAATCAACTCTGTCACCGTTTGCTTTTTTTTTGGAATGGCGCCCTCCTATTGGTTGGCTACGAACACGCCACCTTTGCCCCCTCCCCATCATGCCTCCCCCACTCGCTTTTACATTTTTGTAACTATTGTGTTGGAGCGGGTCGCTCCTTAAATAAATGCATATATTAGTTAATAACTAAATGGAATCCTCTCTTTCTTTTTCCCAGTATGAGACGCCTACGGAAGCCAACAGTACATAGACAGATAAAGCACATAGGCTATAGTTATTAACTAATATATGCATTTATTTAAGGCGCCAATTTATAATTATAACAAATAGTATTTGAATAAAAACATTCAATCGGGTAAAACACGGGCGTTTCCCGGGTCATTTGGCTAGTAGATTATAAACACAAGGTAATAAGACCAAATCCAAATAAATAAATAGTGTGTGACGTTTTGGTAACAGCGTTGTTACCATCTTCAGACAAAAGTACTGGATGTTCAGTATTAAATGAATAATCAGTACTTTTGTTTGAAGATGGTAACAACACTGTTACCAAAACGTCACACACTATTTATTTATTTGGATTTGGTCTTATTACCTTGTGTTTACATTGCCAGTAAATTTATTTGTACAAAAAATTTAACGATAGATGGCAATTAAATTTATAAATCAACATGTCCTATGTCCAGACCTATCATAGAGCGGCACAAGATCCTCCATAAGAACATGAAGGAACTGAAGAACCATGTCATGTTCTCTGAAGCCCAGAAAATTAAGGTACGTAGTTAAACATGATGTAATTGTAGTGACACCATCTATTTTTTTAAATTCACCAACTACTGACTCTTAATTTCTTTGATCCAACATCCCGAAGGATCAGAAAAAATATTGGTTGAATTAAAGTCAGTTAAATAAACTCATTACAAAAACCAAAATACCCATGCAGCCCATATGCAACCTCAACAACAGCAGAGAATTAACGGCAACAGTATCAAGAATCAGAACAGGACATTTTAAAGGAATGAAGATAAACCCAGACATGACTAGATCCTACAGGAACTGCTGTTACAACACCCAACTCACTCCGGACCATATATACCCGACCATCCTTGTAACCCTCCCTCTATATGGCAGACATCAATCCAGAAGAGGACATCCATATGAACAAGACACCTTTGTTGGCCGGTATTGTGATCAGGGTGCACCACCGATCTGATCTGCTTCATGGACAAGACACCACCACCACTATATTGTTTTTGGCCTTGTTACCATGCTAATATTAAATCAAATAATCTTCTATTAGACAATCCATGACCCATCGCTGTGGTGGTCCAGGAGAAAGATGACCTCAAACATCTCATCTCAGAGGTCCTCAACAAGGGACTGGAAGGAGTAGTCCTGAAGGGATTCGAGGTGAGTCCGTATTTAATTGGATCCAAATCACTAAAGTTGTTGTACACTCGATGATAAGGCACAATTTGGATTATAGATTATAAACACAAGGTAATAAGACCAAATCCAAATAAATAAATAGTGTGTGACGTTTCACTAAAGATGGTAACAACGCTGTTACCGAAACGTCACACACTATTTATTTATTTGGATTTGGTCTTATTACCTTGTGTTGTACACCCGTGAATTATACCCCCCAGGTTAGTTGTTCCTAATTAAATAAAGTCAGCATTAAATATAAATACAGTTAAACCTATAGTCTATAGCGCCCCCTCTTGGGACTCACCAAAATAGGGTGCTATAGAGAGGGAGTGCTATAGACAGGTCACTTTTAATGTAAATCGCATCGTACTACGTATTTAAAATCGGGTGCTATAGAGAGGAAAACGTTATTTAGAGGGGGGCGCTATAGACAGGTTTAACTGTATTTTGATTGAGATTTGACAAAAACAGTTTTAATTCTAAAAAAAAAAGGCATCTCATGATTGTGCAATCAAAAGTTGCTGATGGCTTGTTCATCTGTCAGAATCAATAATAGCTAATTGTTTATTCCAAAAATTGGACAAATAACTTGATTAATCAAGAAAAGTTAAGTATTTGACCAATTCCTGAATAATTACAAATCAACGATTAGTTGATACACCTATCCCCCGATTTACACGGTACTTGTTTTACACATTTTCGCTTTTACACGGTTTTCCAAATAAGTTTTTTTTTATCGCATTATACTAAATGCTACAGTGATTGAACACATGCGCTGTGTACACATCTCACGAGGAATCCCGAGCTTATGTGCTGACTACATATTTTAACCTGTCAATGCATTTTATTTTTATTTCTGTGTACACCTATCCCCCGATTTACACGTTTTTCTCAGGAAGGTATCTACCGTGTAAATAAGGGGATAGGTGTATTTATTCCAACAGATGACGCAAGCCATCAGTAACTTTAGGCTTCTAACTTGTAATTCAAATTGTACCTAACCACAAGGTTATCCTGTATTTGATCAATGGACACAAAGTGGGTCGTTACAGACAAACTACGAGCCAGGGAAACGACACTGGCTCAAGGTCAAAAAGGACTATCTGGAGGAAGGAGCGATGGCAGACACTGCAGATCTGGCAGTGCTGGGAGCTTACTACGGCACCGGGAACAAAGGTCTGTGGTTGAGTCAGAGCTACATAGAAGTCATAGGGCTTGTTCTAGTTGATACAAGGTTGTCCCAACAGTTCATAAACACTTGCAAAAAATGGAATTACCAATATTATTCGCCATAATATTATCCACTGTTATGTAAAATGTCTTTGTATTATGTATAAAGTTGTTGTTTCTTATCCCTTTGTGTAAAGATTACCCGAATTCCATGAGTTCATGCTCCTCAAGCTGTTTTATGATAAGCAGCGGCCTCTCCCAAAGGTCCTGTTATAGTGTGTTATGATATTATAGTTCTTAATACAGTACAACCTCCATGAGAGGATACTCCTGATTGCCATCACATCTCTACAGATGACAGTTTTCCTCGGCAAAATAACATATCTTTTTTGTAGCATTCATTGTTCTTGAAATAATAGACATTTCAGCCAGTAGAGTTTTTAACACCTTTCCATAAAGTTTCTGGACAAAATATTTTTGTTGAAAAAATTAAAAACTCTACTGGCTGAAGTTATATTAAGAACAAAAATGACCATATTTATTAATTAGCAATTCTCCAGTAAGTCTACCTAAAGGAAACTTTGGCTCTGTAACTAGGTGTTGTCCTTTATTTATTTATTTTTTTTACAGAGAGGTAGTTCTACTCTATATAAAGAATAAATGAATTGAAAGTTCTGGAGTGTAAACTGAATGGAAAGAGAACTGTGTAGGAAGAAGAAGAATTTGAATGGTGGACTGGATGGGAAGAAGCTATGTAGAAATAAAGAACTTAAGAAAGAGAAATATGGAGTCACTGGAGACCAGGACTTACTCAAGAACAGAGATACTGAAGAAGATAATTGCATTAGTGGATCTTAATTAGGAATCTAAATGAGAATTACTCCAGTAAGAGGAGACCTTTCTCTCTAAAGGAAACTTTGGCTCAGCATCTAGGTGTTGTCCTCTATAGGTAGTTCTATTGTATATTAAGAAGAAATGGATTGATGAAGAAAGTTCTGGAGGGTAAACCCAATACAAAGAGAACTCTATAGGAAGAAGAAGAATTTGACTGGTGGACTGGATGGGAAGAAACTATGTATAAATCAAGAAATGGTGTCACTGGAGACCAGGATCTGCTAAAGAACAGAAGCAGAACACTGCATTAGTTGATCTCTATTAGGAAGATAAATGAGAATTACAGCAGATTGTTACTACCCATATCTCTGTTTGACAATCATTGTTGTGATCCAGGGGGCATCATGTCCATCTTCCTCATGGGCTGCTATGACCCGCCCACCAAGAAGTGGTGCACCGTCGCCAAGGTGCATGGCGGCCATGATGATGAAACACTCAACAAACTCCAGCATCAGCTAGACATGGAGAAAATCAGCAAGGTATAAACCTACCTTCAATTTACATATGTTCATATCTACATATGGCACTACCTTTCTTGCATATACCAACTATATGCAATATCTGCATATTGTCTTTGTTTAAAATACCTTTCAACATATCGACTCCTATTAATTGGACACAAGATAATAAGACCAAATCCAAATAAATAGTGTGTGACATTTCGGTAACAGTGTTGGTATCGAAACATCACACACTATTTTTTTGGATTTGGTCTTATTACCTTGTGTTCATAATCTATAATCCAAATTAGCTTTATCCTATTAATTGGATAATGCTAAGAAAATAAAAATTGAGTATGTGCACAAATCAATAGTACCAAATAACAAATATTTATGTAAATTTGTGAGAGATCAATAACGTATTTTAAATTTGCATACAATAATTGGAACTAGCTGTCACTGAGCAGTCCTGACTTTGTCGCCTGTGATGTTATCTAGAATGTCGACAAAGTTCCCTACTGGCTGAACATCAAGAAACCAATGGTGCCAGACTTCATCTGTAAGGATCCCAAGGTGAGGAAGAGCTGTGTGACACCATTGGTACACTAGAACCTCATTTCAGCGGACACCTCTCTACAAAGGACAGTTCTCATCGCCAAAATTACCATTTTTACTATTTAGAAACTCTCCAGTAAGAGGACACCTCTCCCTAAAAGGCACTTTGGCTCTGCAATTAGGTGTCCTTTACAGAGAGGTTATTCTACTGTATGTAGAACCTCCCTGTAAAGGACACCTAATTTCAGAGCCAAAGTGTCCTTTAGGGAAAGGTGTTCTCTTACCAGAGAGTTGCTAAATAGTAAAAATGGTAATTTTGGTGATGAAAACTGTCCTTTGTAGAGAGATGTCCTCTAGCGGGAGTGTCCTCTCATGGAGGTTGTACTACTGTATTTGCATATATGATTAAGAAAAACCTATTTATAGCATTATTTGTTGTTGTTGTTTCTTATCCCCCTTGTGTAAATATTATACGAATTCCATGAGTTGATGCTCCTCGAGCTGTTTTAATTGCATTATTTTAATCTAAAAAGTGCCTTTTCTTCTCGTCGATCAATTCAGTCTTCCCTCAAGAATGTCAGCCAGTCCTAAGACAAACAGAGAAACTGAAGAAGACCATTGCATTAGTGGTATTAATTAGAAATCTAAATGAGAATTACTCCAGTAAGAGGAGACCTTTCTCTCTAAAGGAAACTTTGTCTCTGTATCTAGGTGTGTTGTCCTGTAGGGAGAGAGGTAGTTCTACTGTATATTAAGAATAAATGGATTGATGAAGAAAGTTCTGGAGGGTAAACCCAATACAAAGAGATATCAGTGTCATTAGCAACATGTGTCTGTGTTTGTAGAACACCCAGATCTGGGAGATCACCGGAGCTGAATTCAGCAAGGCCGAGTCCCACACAGCTGCCGGTATCTCCATCCGCTTCCCTCGAGTCACTCGCATCCGACATGACAAAACTTGGAAGGAAGCCACTACCCTGAATGAACTGAAGGTTGGTTTTATCCCATTGATGGAAGTTATGTAACAACTGAATGTCTGTTGTCCCATTGGTGGAAGTTATGTAACAACTGAATGTCTGTTGTCCCATTGGTGGAAGTTTTGTAACAACTGAATGTCTGTTGTCCCATTGGTGGAAGTTTTGTAACAAACAGAATGTCTGTTGTCCCATTGGTGGAAGTTTTGTAACAACTGAATGTCTGTTGTCCCATTGGTGGAAGTTATGTAACAACTGAATGTCTGTTGTCCCATTGGTGGAAGTTATGTAACAACTGAATGTCTCTTGTCCCATTGGTGGAAGTTTTGTAACAACTGAATGTCTGTTGTCCCATTGGTGGAAGTTATGTAACAACTGAATGTCTGTTGTCCCATTGGTGGAAGTTTTATAACAACTGAATGTCTGTTGTCCCATTGGTGGAAGTTATGTAACAACTGAATGTCTGTTGTCCCATTGGTGGAAGTTATGTAACAACTGAATGTCTGTTGTCCCATTGGTGGAAGTTTTATAACAACTGAATGTCTGTTGTCCCATTGGTGGAAGTTTTATAACAACTGAATGTCAGTTTTCCCATTGGTGGAAATTATGTAACAAACAGAATACTAAATGAAGAAAAAATGTGCTTCAATGGCCCCCAATTCTTGCTAAAGTCCAGAAACAAACTCACTAGTGATTGCAAGTAACCAAAAGGATCTTGGCACCTCTGTACGGTTTACATGTGGTGTACTTACAGTATTCACACCATGATTATCATTAATGAATGTAAACACCTTATGTGTGGTTCCAGCATCTCTTCACAGAGTCCAAGAGATGTCCCAACATCAACCTGGTAGGTGACGGACCTCACTCTATATTTGCATATCCTTTGCATATGTTGTTGTTGTTTCTTATCCCCTTGTGTAAAGATTACATCCTTTGCATATTAGATTTTATAGATTATTAATTACTCATTTGGTCTTGTTTCCTCTTATGAAAAATCCTTGCATATTAGATTTAGAGGTTGATTTTTCATAAGAAGAAACAAGGCCAAATAAGTAATTGATATGTCATTTTTGGTTAACAGAATTGTTACAATGTTGAGACACAGATTCAGTAAATATTCCTCTCTCTAATCCATCTCGCTTGTCTCACCCACAATTTCTCTGAGAAAACTCTGGAATTTCAGGGAGGCAAGAAGCGAGGAAGAAGCAGCTCACCTGCCGGAAAATCTCCCATGAAAAAGGTAGGTTGTTTACTCCATGGTTGTTTGTGTCATTACACAATGTATCATTCATTACATGTATCTTGTTTAGTTGTGACTCCCATACATGAGAGTAGATGGTCTGGGGTTGTCTCCTCCTTTTTACAGATGTTGCATGTTGGGACTTTTTAGTGTCCCACGTGGTCTAGTGGCTAGGATATCTGGCTTTCACCCAGAAGGCCCGGGTTCGATTCCCAGCATGGGAAGTTTTTTTTTTTTTTTTGAAAAAAAAAAAATGCTCTAATGGTACCTGATTCTTGAAAATTCCAACCCTATAGTGATTGCAAGTAACCAAATGGGGCTCTGGCACACTTGTAAGTGCAAAAGTCAAACATCATTTTCACAAGTGTAGACATGCAGTGCACTTATAGTAAAAGCAGTCACCAACTTCTACCCACCATGATTATCATGGACACATGACAATGACAGGACTACATACAACAGGTTGCCTTGGAGCTCAGAAGAAATTTCCACTCTCTGATAGCTTTCCGCAATTGTTAGATGTAACTGCTCTCTCTGCCCGCCAAGCAGCTGTTTCTTCCAACTATGTGAATTCCTATTATGAGAATCAAGAGAACTTGATGCGTTATTCTGATCAAATGGTCCAGTTTTCAAGACAAATGTCTTGGTGGCCCTAACTGCTATACGTCTTATATACATATTTACCCAGTGTATTTACATACCAAAATAAATAAGATATAAAAAAAAAAACTTATTGAGAGGCATGAGTTATGTTTTTTTTTTAAATATGTTTTAGTTTACTTTTGAGACAGCCTTGTAATTTTTAAGAAATGTATTTTAAAATAAGTATCAAACACAAGATAATAAGACCAAATCCAAATAAATAAAAAGGGTGTGATGTTTCGGTAACAGCATTTACTGTTATCCGGCCAAAGTACTGAAAGAGAATTTAGAAAACAACGCTGTTACAGAAAAGTCCCACCCTTTATTTGGATTTAGTCTTAATTACTCAGTGTTTCTAATCTCTAATCCAAAATTGTATATATTCAAAAGAAGTTTTATCTTTATTTTTTCAAATGTAACAAAAGGTAACAAGACCAAATTCAAATATTTTGTTTCTAATCTATTATCCAAATTTTACCTTAACATTTTCAAATGTGATAATTCCTATTTATACAAACACCTGCAAGAACAGAAATGTGTTGTCCACAAAGTCGATGTTTTGTCAACGCTGTTCTCTGAACGACATAATTTCTGCCGTCAAGTTGTGATTGTTGTCATAGAGACGGATCACCAAGCCAAAGTTCTTGAAAAAACTTCTCAAATACAATCTTTATCATCACCATCGCTAGCCTTAATCTCTACCCTCAAATTGATAAAGACTCTCAATTCTCTCTTTATAAATTCTGATTAAAATTCTTGGTTCAACTGATGTCTTCCTGAATTCTTTCACATCCTTTCTTCCCATTACAGTCTTCTTTCAAGTTTCAAAATGCTCAAAGACTGTCACTATACTTGAAATTCATTTTAACATCACCTGGAACCTATGTTGCTATATAGCCACAGTTAGGAGACACATAACTTGGAATTATTCATAACCAAGTTACTGTTATAACAATTTTATATGGGATGATAAAGCACAATTTGGATTATAGCTACAAGAAAATAATACCTAATCCAAATAATTTAAAATAGTGTGTAATAAATCAATTCTAAAGTAAATATCAATGTTGATGCCATCACTTTTGAAGATCTATTTTAAAGAATTCAAGATCTGAAGCTCTCTATTAAACACACAATTAAATTATTTGGATTAGGTCTTATTTTCTGGTATCTATAATCCAAATTGTGCTTTATCATTTTTGTTAGACTTCAATGGACCTAAGAAGTTATTCGTCCTATGAGCTGAAGAAAATGAATTCTAAAGTGATGTTGATGCCATCATTTGAAGATTCTATTTTAAAGAGTTTGGGATCTAAAGCTCGCTAATATACACTATTAAATTATTTGGATTAGGTGTTATTTTCTTGTATCTAATTTTATATGGGTTTACTTCTTGTGGGATTTATTACTCAGTTTGAGATAATACCCAAGTTTGTCTTATCAAAACTCCCTAGAACCTCTTATGGTATTTTTTTGAGAAAAAGGGACACTTTTCCAGAAAATTCTTTGATATATTTTTTAAAATGTTTCTTTATTTTTCTCAAGTAATATGCCATCCACAGGACACATCAATCTTTAGTCCCCTATTATGGTACATCATTCCAAGGAATTGTATAAATACTATGTATATTATCCAGTATGTAATGTGGATACAGTCAATATATGCAAATTGGACAGTTCAGTAATAAGGCCAATACTACATAAGTTACCAGTATACAGATACGGCCAATACTATGTCAATTATTTTATTTCACATCTCTCATGGATTGAGTGAGTCTTGTTAAACACCACATTTCAATCTCCTTGTATTGTGTAATTCAACATTTTTGCTCTAGGCAATGATGAAATTCATCAGTGAGATATTCAGCAGATGTTTCTCCCAGTCATGTCAACATCTGTCTCTCATCAGTAGACTGCATTTCCTGCAACGTATACATTATTTAAAGGATGTACTGGCAATATGTACATTGTGTATCAATATGTACACAATAGGATTAGCCTGTTGCGCATGGGGCAGACCAAATTACTGAAGGGTACCTGGTTCTGTGCGCAAAAAAAATTATCATTTCTACGCAGACCAAATAATCAATTTCTCTGCAACATTTTAGGTAGCAGTGTTGTTACACTTTTCAGATAAAAGTAATGAACATGTCACGCATAAATTATGAAAAAATAGGCCTATCCTGACTGCTCCAAGGATCGTTTTAAATGGCTGAACACCGTCCAGTGGAACACTGACGAGGGCCAGCAGTCCAAAACAGGGACATAGTTGTTGACTACTCAGATTTATAAAGAAAATAGGATGGACTAAATCAACGTTTTTTTTTTTTTTTTTTGCTTATCCCTAGTACACGTGGTACAGGCCACATGATAATCATGGTGGGTAGTTAGCGACTGCTTTTACTGTAAGTACACCACATGTCTACACATGTGAAAAGCAGTTCGACTTTGCACTTACAAATGTGCCAGAGCCCCGTTTGATAACTTGCACTCGCTGGTAGGGTTGGACTTTTGCAAGAAACGGAGGCCATTGGAGCATATATTTTTTTTTTTAAACTGAAAAAAAGTGTCCAATGCGGGAATCGAAACCCGGTCGTAGTGGTCGAAAACCAAATGGTTTAACCAGCCTTCCACCGACCCCCCAAATCAAAGTTTAGTTGATATTTACTCTGATAGATGAATTTCTGTCCCCACTTGCCCAAAATGTAGCTTTGCACCTGCAGCTCCAGAACACATTTTGGCTTGTATTAGATGCACTAAACAGGATCTTTAGGAGAGGCCGCTGCTTATCATAAAACAGCTCAAGGAGCATGAACTCTTGGAATCCATGTAATCTTTACACAAGGGAATAAGAAACAACAACAATTTCTGTAAAAACAAAATGCCATCTTTTCTGTAGATCAATTTTAAAATAATATAGAAAACATCATATTTATCATCTTTGAAATATCCACATCATTGTGTTGGGCACATTTCCTCCATCTTGGAGCGGACGGTTGGACTATTGACCAAATTTACATTTGGTAACCTTAATAGACTACTTCCTGTACTTATCTTCAATTGGCTCAAGTTGGTTCTATGGGTGGGCTTGTCAGATCTCAGGTAAACCCCACGTCAATAAATTGTGACCTTTTGGTAACAGCATTGTTACCCTCCTCTTAAAAAAAATACTTTTTTTTTTTTGCTTATCCCTAGTACACGTGGTACAGGCCATGATAATCATGGTGGGTAGTTAGCGACTGCTTTTTTTTTTACTGTAAGCGCACCACATGTCTACACATGTGAAAGCAGTTCGACTTTGCACTTACAAATGTGCCAGAGCCCCGTTTGGTTACTTGCACTCGCTGGTGGGGTTGGACTTTTGCAAGAATCGGGGGGCCATTGGAGCATTTTTTTTTTTAAACAGAAAAAAAGTGTCCAATGCGGGGATCGAACCCGGGTCGTAAACCAAACGGTTTAACCAGCCTTCCACCGACTTAATATCAAGAAAGAAGATTGGAGATTTTACTGCAAGAATAGTTATAAGCATCTCTCCTAATTGTACAACTGAACAGAGCTGATAGTACAAACTTCATCACATGGCTGAGAGCCAATATACAAAGGTAACATGACCAAATAAGTAAAGTATAGGTGATGTTGTGGTAATTGTAATATACAGTTATACCTCTCTATAGCACCCCCTCTAAATAGCACCTTCCTCTCTATAGCGCCCGATTTTAAATACGTAGTATGATGCAATTTACATTAAAAGTGACCTGTCTATAGCACCCTCTCTAAATAGAGCCTCCCTCTCTATAGCGCCTGATTTTAAATACATAGTACGATGCGATTTACATTAAAAGTGACCTGTCTATAGCACCCTCTCTAAATAGAGCCTCCCTCTCTATAGGGCCTGATTTTAAATACATAGTATGATGCGAGATTTACATTAAAAGTGACCTGTCTATAGCACCCCCTCTCTATAGTACCCTATTTTGGTGGGTCCCAAGTGGGGGTGCTATAGACAGGTTTAACTGTACTGTATGAGAACCATTATTTTTAGACAGTTCTAAATACAAGGTAATAAGACCAAATAAATAAATAGTGTGTGGCATTTCAATAACAGCGTTGTTACCAAATTGTCACACATTATTTATTTGGGCTTATTACCTTGTGTATATAATCTATAATCCAAATTGTGCCTTATCATTAGACAGTTCTGTTATCAGTTGTGTAAACAAGAATAAAAAGTTTTTAATACAGTGGACCCTCGGTTTGCGAGCATAATCCGTTCCAGAGCCATGCTCGTACTCCAAAACGCTCGTAGTGCGAAACTAATTTCTTATTTTTAATAATTGAAACTCGGGCAATTCTTCTTGCTACGAACAATTGCACAGTTTCCCACATTTTACATATTTCCCCGAATCTGATCTGAAGGGAGGGATCCCAGTGAATTTTCATCCATCACGATTACGGGCAACCATCACGAGTTGCTCGTAATGCGAAATTTCACTCGTAATCCGAGGTAAAATTTTTCAAAAAATTTTGCTCGTACTGCGAAAAGCTCGTACTCCAAGGTGCTCGTAAACCGAGGGTCCACTGTATGATGTATTAGGGCGCCATCTATTAGGGGAAATTGGAATTATTTTCGACATGTATGTTTCTTTTTGAAATAAAATAATTTTCTACTGCCTCTGCTTCAATGATGAACATTAATGATATCATTGCAGTTTTATGTCAAAAAGAAGCATACATGTCAAAAATTGTTAAAGAATGAAAATTTTTTTATAAGAATCCCTCGTAAGGTACAATTTGGATTATAGATTATAAACACAAGGTGTAAGTAATAAGACCAAATCCAAATAAATAAATAGTGTGTGAAGTTTCTGTAACAATGTTGTTGTCATCACCATTCAGTACTTTTAACTAATGATGGTAACAATGTTGTTACTGAAACATCATACACTATTTATTTGGTCTTATTACCTTGTGGCTGTCAAAATATAAGTGTGGCAAGATATTTTCTAACTTCCCCATAGTGGTGTTTTGCAATCCTTCAATATACATTTATAATTAATCTAATGCAATAGCTTATTATAAATTTTTTAGATCATCATTATGTAAGGACCAGTCAACAAGTGAATGACTTTGAGACGAAGAGTAAAGCCAGTTCAATTTCTATCTTACTACCTATGTAAATAACACAAGATGATTATTACCTT
>CP092868.1:6861591-6874194 GCA_030710605.1 Cordylochernes scorpioides | reverse complement strand
TCAATTAAGAAACTAAATGAGGGAGTCAGTGGAAGGGTTGTCTAAATCGTTGGTTTTTGACCGCTACGACCCAGGATCGAATCCCGCATTGGGCATTTTTTATTATTTAAAAAAAAAATGCCACAATGGCCCCTGATTCTTGCAAAAATCCAACCCCACCAGTGAGTGCAAGTAACCAAACAGGGCTCTTTGTAAGTGCAAAGTTGGACTGCTTTTCACATGTGTAGACATGTGTTGCACTTACAGTAAAAGCAGTCGTCTACTTTTACCCACCATGATTATCATAGCCTGTACCACGTGTACTAGGGATAAGCAAAAAAAAAAAAAAGGCTAAATGAGAATTACAGCAGATTGTTACTACCCATATCTGTGTGACAATCATTGTTGTGATCCAGGAGGCATCATGTCCATCTTCCTCATGGGCTGCTACGACCCGCCCACCAAGAAGTGGTGCACTGTCGCCAAGGTGCACGGCGGCCATGATGATGAAACACTCAACAAACTCCAGCATCAGCTAGACATGGAGAAAATCAGCAAGGTATAAACCTACTTTCAATTTACATATGTTCATATCTACATATGGCACTACCTTTCTTGCATATACCAACTATATGCAATATCTGCATATTGTCATTGTTTGAAATACCTTTCAACATATCAAATCTTATTAATTGGATAATGCTAAGGAAATAAAAATTGAGCACGCGCACAAATCAATAGTCCCAAATAACAAATATTTATGTAAATTTGTGAGAGATCAATAAAGTATTTTAAATTTGCATACAATAATTGGAACTAACTGTCACTGAGCAGTCCTGACTTTGTCGCCTGTGATGTTATCTAGAATGTCGACAAAGTTCCCTACTGGCTCAACATCAAGAAACCAATGGTGCCAGACTTCATCTGTAAGGATCCCAAGGTGAGGAAGAGCTGTGTGCCACCATGTTGTATTTCCAATCGACAAACTGCCATCCACTCTGTGATGATATTTCCCAAGATAACATACCAGCAATCTTGATGACATTACATCTGTGGTGTACTTACAGTTACAGAGTAAGTGCAAAGTCGAACTGCTTTTCACATGTGTAGACATGTGGTGCACTTACAGTAAAAGCAGTCGCCTACTTCTACCCACCATGATTATCATGGCCTGTACCATGTGTACTAGGGATAAGCAAAAAAAAAAAAAAACTTACAGTTTGAACAGTTGCTGTCACTCTGGGGAACCCCATCTCTTTCTTATTATTTGCTATGGAAGAGTTTATTTAAATTGCTTCTGCAATTAGGTGTTGTCCTTTACAGAGTGTAAAAGACAAACCATAGTTTCAGAGCCAAAGTGTCCTTTAGAGAGAGGTGTTCTCTTACCAGAGAGTTGTTAAATAGTAAAAATGGTAATTTTGGTGATGAAAACTGTCCTTTGTAGAGAGATGTTCTATAGCGGGAGTGTCCTCTCATGGAGGTTGTACTACTGTATTTGCATATATGATTAAGAAACCTATTTATAGAATTATTTTAATCTATAAAGTGGCTTCTCCTCGACCAGTTTCCCTCAAGAATGTCAGCCAGTCCTAAGACATTAGATATTTGATGTTGTCATTGGCAACATGTCTGTGTTACCTATGTTCATATCTACATATGGCACTACCTTTCTTGCATATACCAACTATATGCAATATCTGCATATTGTCATTGTTTGAAATACCTTTCAACCTATCAACTCCTATTAATTGGATAATGCTAAGGAAATAAAAAATCAAGCATGCGCACAAATCAATAGTTCCAAATAACAAATATTTGTGCAAATTTGTGAGAGATCAATAAAGTATTTTAAATTTGCATACAATAATTGGAACTAGCTGTCACTGAGCTGTCCTGACTTTGTCGCCTGTGTTTGTAGAACACCCAGATCTGGGAGATCACTGGAGCTGAGTTCAGCAAGGCCGAGTCCCACACAGCTGCCGGTATCTCCATCCGCTTCCCTCGAGTCACTCGCATCCGACATGACAAGACTTGGAAGGAAGCCACTACCCTGAATGAACTGAAGGTTGGTTTTATCCCATTGGTGGAAGTTATGTAACAACTGAATGTCTGTTGTCCCATTGGTGGAAGTTTTGTAACAACTGAATGTCTGTTTTCCCATTGGTGGAAGTTTTGTAACAAACAGAATGTCTGTTGTCCCATTGGTGGAAGTTTTATAACAACTGAATGTCTGTTGTCCCATTGGTAGAAGTTTTATAACAACTGAATGTCTGTTGTCCCATTGGTGGAAGTTTTATAACAACTTAATGTCTGTTGTCCCATTGGTGGAAGTTTTATAACAACTGAATGTCTGTTGTCCCATTGGTGGAAGTTATGTAACAACTGAATGTCTGTTGTCCCATTGGTGGAAGTTATGTAACAACTGAATGTCTGTTGTCCCATTGGTGGAAGTTATGTAACAACTGAATGTCTGTTGTCCCATTGGTGGAAGTTTTATAACAACTGAATGTCTGTTGTCCCATTGGTGGAAGTTTTGTAACAACTGAATGTCTGTTGTCCCATTGGTGGAAGTTTTATAACAAACAGAATGTCTGTTGTCCCATTGGTGGAAGTTATGTAACAACTGAATGTCTGTTGTCCCATTGGTGGAAGTTATGTAACAACTGAATGTCTGTTGTCCCATTGGTGGAAGTTATGTAACAACTGAATGTCTGTTGTCCCATTGGTGGAAGTTTTATAACAACTGAATGTCTGTTGTCCCATTGGTAGAAGTTTTATAACAACTGAATGTCTGTTGTCCCATTGGTGGAAGTTTTATAACAACTTAATGTCTGTTGTCCCATTGGTGGAAGTTTTATAACAACTGAATGTCTGTTGTCCCATTGGTGGAAGTTATGTAACAACTGAATGTCTGTTGTCCCATTGGTGGAAGTTATGTAACAACTGAATGTCTGTTGTCCCATTGGTGGAAGTTATGTAACAACTGAATGTCTGTTGTCCCATTGGTGGAAGTTTTATAACAACTGAATGTCTGTTGTCCCATTGGTGGAAGTTTTGTAACAACTGAATGTCTGTTGTCCCATTGGTGGAAGTTATGTAACAACTGAATGTCTGTTGTCCCATTGGTGGAAGTTTTGTAACAACTGAATGTCTGTTGTCCCATTGGTGGAAGTTTTATAACAACTGAATGTCTGTTGTCCCATTGGTGGAAGTTTTATAACAACTGAATGTCTGTTGTCCCATTGGTGGAAGTTATGTAACAACTGAATGTCTGTTGTCCCATTGGTGGAAGTTTTATAACAACTGAATGTCTGTTGTCCCATTGGTGGAAGTTATGTAACAACTGAATGTCTGTTGTCCCATTGGTGGAAGTTTTGTAACAATTGAATGTCTGTTGTCCCATTGGTGGAAATTATGTAACAAACAGAATACTAAATGAAGAAAAAATGTGCTTCAATGGCCCCCAATTCTTGCTAAAGTCCATAAACAAACTCACTAGTGATTAAAATTTTACACAAATAAATTTACTGGCAATATGTTTCTTTTAAATATCATCAAATATTATCTCTACAGACCTTACTGCAATGATATGAGTTATTGAATGAGAGGGCTTGGCTCATCAGTAGTGAACCCTCTCATTCAATAACTCATATCATTGCAGTAAGGTCTGTAGAGATAATATTTGATGATATTTAAAAGAAACGCATTGCCAGTAAATTTATTTGTGTAAAATTTTAACTATATATGGCAATTAAATTTAATTCACTAGTGATTGCAAGTAACCAAAAGGATCTTGGCACTTCTGTAAGTTCCACATGTGATGTACTTACAGTATTCACATCATGATTATCATTAATGAATGTGAACACCTTGTGTGTGGTTCCAGCATCTCTTCACTGAGTCCAAGAGATGTCCCAACATCAACCTGGTAGGTGACGAACCTCACTCTATATTTGCATATCCTTTGCATATGTTGTTTCTTATCCCCTTGTGTAAAGATTACATCCTTTCCATATTAGATTTTATAGATTATTAATTACTCATTTGGTCTTGTTTCCTCTTATGAAAAATCAACATACCTCTAAATCTAATATCCTTTGCATATTAGATTTAGAGGTATGTTGATTTTTCATAAGAGGTAACAAGACTAAATGAGTAATTGATATGTCATTTTTGGTTAACAGAATTGTTACAATGTTGAGACACAGATTCTGTAAACATTCCTCTCTATAATCCATCTCGGTTGTCACCCACAATTTCTCTGAGAGAACTCTGGAATTTCAGGGAGGCAAGAAGCGAGGAAGAAGCAGCTCACCTGCCGGAAAATCTCCCATGAAAAAGGTAGGTTGTTTACTCCATGGTTGTTTGTGTCATTACACAATGTATCATTCATTCCATGTATCTTGTTTAGTTGTGGTACAAGTTGCGACTCCCATACATGAGAGTAGATGGTCTGGGGTTGTCTCCTCCTTTTTACAGATGTTGCATGTTGGGACTTTTTAGTGTCCCACGTGGTCTAGTGGCTAGGATATCTGGCTTTCACCCAGAAGGCCCGGGTTCGATTCCCAGCATGGGAAGTTTTTTTTTTTTTAATTTGAAAAAAAAAAAAAATGCTCTAATGGTACCTGATTCTTGAAAATTCCAACCCTATAGTGATTGCAAGTAACCAAATGGGGCTCTGGCACACTTGTAAGTGCAAAAGTCAAACATCATTTTCACAAGTGTAGACATGCAGTGCACTTATAGTAAAAGCAGTCACCAACTTCTACCCACCATGATTATCATGGACACATGACAATGACAGGACTACATACAACAGGTCGCCTTGGAGCTCAGAAGAAATTTCCACTCTCTGATAGCTTTCCGCAATTGCTATATGTAACTGCTCTCTCTGCCCGCCAAGCAGCTGTTTCTTCCAACAATGTGAATTCCAATTATGAGAATCAAGAGAACTTGATGCGTTATTCTGATCAAACTGGTCCAGTTTTCAAGACAAATGTCTTGGTGGCCCTAACTGCTATCTGTCTTATATACATATTTACCCAGTGTATTTACATACCAAAATAAATAAGATATTAAAAAAAAACTTATTGAGAGGCTTAAGTTATGTTTTTTTTTTAATTTGGTTTAGTTTACTTTTAAGACAGCCTTGTAATTTTTAAGAAATGTATTTTTAAAAAAGTTTCAAACACAAGATAATAAGACCAAATCCAAATAAATAAAAAGGGTGTGATGTTTCGGTAACAGCATTTACTGCTATCCGACCAAAGTACTGAAAGAGAATTTCGAAAACAACGCTCTTACAGAAAAGTACCACCCTATATATTTATTTGGTCTTAATTACTCAGTGTTTCTAATCTCTAATCCAAAATTGTATATATTTAAAAGAAGTTTTATCTTTATTTTTTCAAATGTAACAAATTCAAATATTTTGTTTCTAATCTCTATAATCTAAATTTTACCTTAACATTTTCAAATGTTATAATTCCTATTTATACAAACACCTGCAAGAACAGAAATGTGTTGTCCACAAAGTAGATGTTTTGTCAACGCTGTTCTCTGAACGACATAATTTCTGCCGTCAAGTTGTGATTGTTGTCATGTATAGAGACGGATCACCAAGCCAAAGTTCTTGAAAAAACTTCTCAAATACAATCTTTATCGTCACCGTCGCTAGTCTTAATCTCTACCCTCAAATTGATAAAGACTCTCAATTCTCTCTTTATAAATTCTGATTAAAATTATTGTGGTTTAACTGATGCCTTCCTGAATTCTTTCACATCCTTTCTTCCCTCTACAGTCTTCTTTCAAGTTTCAAAATGCTCAAAGACTGTCACTATACTTGAAATTCATTTTAACATCACCTGGAACCTATGTTGCTATATAGCCACAGTTAGGAGACACAGGACTTGGAATTATTCATAACCAAGTTACTGTTATAACAATTTTATATGGGATGATAAAGCACAATTTGGATTATAGCTACAAGAAAATAAGACCTAATCCAAATAATTTAAAATAGTGTGTAATAAATCAATTCTAAAGTGAATATCAATGTTGATGCCATCACTTTTGAAGATCTATTTTAAAGAATTCAAGATCTGAAGCTCTCTATTAAACACACTATTAAATTATTTGGATTAGGTCTTATTTTCTGGTATCTATAATCCAAATTGTGCTTTATCATTTTTGTTAGACTTCAATGGACCTAAGAAGTTATTCGTCCTATGAGCTGAAGAAAATGAATTCTAAAGTGATGTTGATGCCATCATTTGAAGATTCTATTTTAAAGAGTTTTGGATCTAAAGCTCGCTAATATACACTATTAAATTATTTGGATTAGGTCTTATTTTCTTGTATCTAATTTTATATGGGTTTACTTCCTGTGGGATTTGTTACCCAGTTTGAGATAATACCCAAGTTTGTCTTATCAAAACTCCCTAGAACCTCTTATGGTATTTTTTTTTTTTTAGAAAAGGAACACTTTTCCAGAAAATTCTTTGATATATTTTTTAAAATGTTTCTTTATTTTTCTCAAGAAATATACCATCCACAGGACACATCTTTAGTCCCCTATTATGGTACATCATTCCAAGGAATTGTATAAATACTATGTATATTATCCAGTATGTAATGTGGATACAGTCAATATATGCAAATTGGACAGTTCAGTAATAAGGCCAATGCTACATAAGTTGGCCAGTATACAGATACGGCCAATACTATGTCAATTATTTTATTTCACATCTCTCATGGATTGAGTGAGTCTTGTTAAACACCACATTTCAATCTCCTTGTATTGTGTAATTCAACATTTTTGCTCTAGGCAATGATGAAATTCATCAGTGAGATATTCAGCAGATGTTTCTCCCAGTCATGTCAACATCTGTCTCTCATCAGTAGACTGCATTTCCTGCAACGTATACATTATTTAAAGGATGTACTGGCAATATGTACATTGTGTATCAATATGTACGCAATAGGATTAGCCTGTTGCGCATGGGACAGACCAAATTTAAGTTAAACCAAATTACTGAAGGGTACCTGGTTCTGTGCGCAAAAAAAATTATCATTTCTATGCAGACCAAATAATCAATTTCTCTGCAACATTTTAGGTAGCAGTGTTGTTACACTTTTCAGATAAAAGTAATGAACATGTCACGCATAAATTATGAAAAAATAGGCCTGACTGCTCCAAGGATCGTTTTAAATGGCAGAGCACTGTCCAGTGGAACACTGACGAGGGCCAACAGCCCAAAACAGGGACATAGTTGACTACTGAGATTTATAAAGAAAATAGAATGGACTAAATCAACGTTTTTTTTTTTTGCTTATCTCTAGTACACGTGGTACAGGCCATGATAATCATGGTGGGTAGTTAGCGACTGCTTTTTACTGTAAGCGCACCGCATGTCTACACATGTGAAAAGCAGTTCGACTTTGCACTTACAAATATGCCAGAGCCCCGTTTGATAACTTGCACTCGCTGGTAGGGTTGGACTTTTGCAAGAAACGGAGGCCATTGGAGCATATATATTTTTTTTTAAACTGAAAAAAAGTGTCCAATGCGGGAATCGAACCCGGGTCATAGTGGTCGAAAACCAAACGGTTTAACCAGCCTTCCACCGACCCCCAAAATCAATGTTTAGTTGATATTTACTCTGATAGATGAATTTCTGTCCCCACTTGCCCAAAATGTAACTTGGCAGCTCCAGAACACATTTTGGCTTGTATTAGATGCACTAACAGGATCTTTAGGAGAGGCCGCTGCTTATCATAAAACAGCTCAAGGAGCATGAACTCTTGGAATCCATGTAATCTTTACACAAGGGGATAAGAAACAACAACAATTTCTGTAAAAACAAAATGCCATCTTTTCTTTAGATCAATTTTAAAATAATATGGAAACATTATAGTTATCACCTTTTAAATATCCACATTATTGTGTTCAGCACATTTCCTCCATCTTGGAGCGGACAGTTGGACTATTGACCAAATTTACATTTGGTAACCTTAATTGACTACTTCCTGTACTTATCTTCAATTGGCTCAAATTGGTTCTATGGGTGGGCCTGTCAGATCTCAGGTAAACTCTACGTCAATAAATTGTGACCTTTTGGTAACAGCATTGTTACCCTCCTCTTAAAAAAAAAACTTAATAGCAAGAAAGAAGATTGGAGATTTTACTGCAAGAATAGTTATAAGCATCTCTCCTAATTGTACAACAGAACAAAGCCGATGGTACAAACCTTTATCACATGGCTGAGAGCCAATATACAAAGGTAACATGACAAAATAAGTAAAGTATAGGTGATGTTGTGGTAATTGTAATATACAACCTCTCTATAGCACCCCCTCTAAATAGCGCCTTCCACTCTATAGCGCCCAATTTTAAATACGTAGTACGATGCAATTTACATTAAAAGTGACCTGTCTATAGCACCCCCCTCTAAATCGAGCCTCCCTCTCTATAGCGCCTGATTTTAAATACATAGTACAATGCGATTTACATTAAAAGTGAGCTATCTATTGCACCCCCTCTCTATAGCACCCTATTTTGATGAGTCCCAAGAGGGGGCGCCTATAGACAGATTTAACTGTACTGTATGAGAACCATTATTTTTAGACAGTTCTAAACACAAGGTAATAAGACCAAATAAATAGTGTGTGGCATTTTAGTAACAGCGTTGTTACCAAATGCCACACATTATTTATTTGGGCTTATTACCTTGTGTTTATAATCTATAATCCAAATTGTGTCTTATCATTAGACAGTTCTGTTATCAGTTGTGTAAACAAGAATAAAAAGTTTTTAATACAGTGGACCCTCGGTTTGCGAGCATAATCCGTTCCAGAGCCATGCTCGTACTCCAAAACGCTCGTAGTGCGAAACTAATTTCTTATTTTTAATAATTGAAACTCGGGCAATTCTTCTTGCTACGAACAATTGCACAGTTTCCCACATTTTACATATTTCCCGAATCTGATCTGAAGGGAGGGATCCCAGTGAATTTTCATCCATCACGATTACGGGCAACCATCACGAGTTGCTCGTAATGCGAAATTTCACTCGTAATCCGAGGTAAAATTTTTCAAAAAATTTTGCTCGTACTGCGAAAAGCTCGTACTCCAAGGTGCTCGTAAACCGAGGGTCCACTGTATGATGTATTAGGGCGCCATCTATTAGGGGAAATTGGAGTTATTTTCGACTTGTATGTTTCTTTTTGAAATAAAATAATTTTCTACTGCCTCTGCTTCAATGATGAACATTAATGATATCATTGCAGTTTTATGTCAAAAAGAAGCATACATTTCAAAAATTGTTAAAGAATGAAAATTTTTTATAAGAATCCCTCGTAAGGTACAATTTGGATTATAGATTATAAACACAAGGTGTAATAAGACCAAATCCAAATAAATAAATAAATAGTTTGTGATGTTTCTGTAACAATGTTGTTGTCATCACCATTCAGTACTTTTATCTAATGATGGTAACAATGTTGTTACTGAAACATCACACACTATTTATTTGGTCTTATTACCTTGTGGCTGTCAAAATATAAGTGTGGCAAGATATTTTCTAACTTCCCCATAGTGGTGTTTTGCAATCCTTCAATATACATTTATAATTAATCTAATGCAATAGCTTATTATAATTTTTTTTGATCATCATTATGTAAGGACCAGTCGACAATTGAATGACTTTGAGATGAAGAGTAAAGCCAGTTCTATCTTACTACCTATGTAAATAACACAAGATGATTATTACCTTACCCAATTGGGAGAATCTATATGGGGCATGTCCCTAATAAAGGCTTTTATGTGTGTGATATACATTTGTAATTCTAATGCAGTAGAAACTCTCTCACTGAAGGACAACACCTAGTTGCAAGGCTGAAATTTTCTCTAGAAAGAGATGTCCTTTTATCCAAATTGTTAATTAGCAAAAATGGTCTTATTTGCAATGAAAACTGTTCTTTGTAGAAAGGCATCTTCTCATGAAGGTTCTACTGTAGTGTATATAAATAAATAGTTTGTGTGATATTTCGGTAACAGCATTGTTACCATCATCAGACAAAAGTACTGAATGTAATGATGACTATAACTGTAACAACGTTGTTACTGAAATGTCACACGCTATTTATTTATATGGACTTTGTCTTTATTACTTTTTGAAAAATAGTATAAAAGTAAAATTGTGCACGATTTTATTTGGATTATAGATTTTAAAACAAGGTAATAAGACTAAATCCAAATAAATAAATAGTGTGTGACGTTTCAGTAACAGCGTTGTTACCATCTTCAGACAAAAGACTTTTGTTTCACTTTTGTCTG
The DNA here is from genome assembly GCA_030710605.1 of Cordylochernes scorpioides. Lineage (NCBI taxonomy): Eukaryota > Metazoa > Arthropoda > Arachnida > Pseudoscorpiones > Chernetidae > Cordylochernes > Cordylochernes scorpioides. Next base: position 6,863,880 of record CP092868.1, on the reverse strand, counting down.
AAGATGGTAACAACGCTGTTACCGAAACGTCACACACTATTTATTTATTTAGATTTGGTCTTTTCACCTTGTTTTAAAATTGTGTATGTATTGAAAATTCAAATATATTTACATATACATTTCTACAGTCCTATATGCATATGTCCATAGTTCTTTCAAAACACCAAATTCACTGTACTCAGTAGCAAATACAGGGAATATAAGAACTCAGTCCAATATTGGAGTGGTCTGGAGATGGATAAACCCCTGTAGGTTTCACCACTGATGAGCCGCCCCCTTCCTCTAGATTCCTTTAGATATGGGGGTCAGTGGAAGACTGGTTAAACCGTTTGGTTTTCGACCACTACGACCCGGGTTCGATTCCCACATTGGACACTTTTTTCTGTTGCTTTTCACATGTGTAGACATGTGGTGCACTTACAGTAAAAGCAGTCGCTAACTACCCACCATGATTATCATGGCCTGTACCACGTGTACTAGGGATAAGCAAAAAAAAAAAAAAAGATTCCTTTATAGATTTTAAATATTTTATATTTATTTATTTTTTAAATATTGCTTAAAATATATTTCTAATTTTCTCAAATTATAAAATAGTTGGGCCAAATCTATGTCTAAAACATGGGAAACATTTCTATTCATAGACAAAACTTAAGGAAGTTGTAGCTTTCAGCATATATATGTATTGTTCTGCAAGATATTACAGTGACCTTTATTGGAGACATAACAAGAGATAGTCAAGTCTGAACAAAATCGTCTCTTTAAAAAATAATAATAAATGATGACCAGCAACATCAAAGCCTTTCCACTTCTTCCAAGTTTTCCATGAGTGTATGTTTGAATGGAGAGAAATGCCATTTTATCTTTTGTGTTTAGAATTGCAAAGATAAAATGGCATTTTTCTCCATTGTGTATAGATAAGGCACAATTAGGATTATAGATTGAGGTAACAAGACCACATCCAAATAAATTGTGACCTTTCATGACATTCAGTACTTTAAATAGGGGGTCGGTGGAAGGATGGTCTAAACCGTTGGTTTTCGATTGCTAGGACCCAGGTTCGATTCCCGCATTGGACACATAAACACAAGGTAATAAGACCAAATCCAAATAAATAAAGTGTGTGACGTTTCAGTAACAGCGTTGTTACCATCTTCAGACAAAAGTACTGAACACTACACGCTCATTCAGTAGTTTTGTCTGAAGATGGTAACAACACTGTTACCAAAACGTCACATACTATTTATTTATTTGGATTTGGTCTTATTACCTTGTGTTTATAATCTATAATCCAAATTGTACCTTATCAAGCATTGGACACATTTTTTCTGATTTAAAAAAAAAAATCGTCCAATGGCCCCCGATTCTTGCAAAAGTCCAACCCCACCAGCGAGTGCCAGTAACCAAACAGGGCTCTGGAACATTTGTAAGTGCAAAGTAGAACTGCTTTTCACATGTGGTGCACTTACAGTAAAAGCAGTCTCCTATTTCTACCCACCATGATTATCATGGCCTGTACTTACATATACTAGGGATAAGCAAAAAAAAAGTACTATAGATGGTGGCAACATTGTTACCAAAACATCACACAATTTATACGTTTTGTTACCCTAAGTTAAGGTAATAATACCAAATCCAAATAAATAAATAGTGTGTGACGTTTTGGTAACAGCATTGTTACCATCTTCAGACAAAAGTACTGAATGAGAAATTTTACCACAGCATGTTTTAAATAGCTACCAATCCAAATTGTGCCATATCAGTTACCTTAAGTTTTATCAAATCTACACAATGTGATGACTTATTTTCTAAAAGAAAGGAAAACCCACACACACCAAAATAACCATTAAACTAATGAATTTATTATAGCTTTGTAAATAGAAATTTTCAATTCTATGCTATTTTTTTTTTATTTAAAAAAATAGGTGTGATATCAATATTCAAAAAAAAAAAAAGCTATAATTTTTTTTTTTTTTTAAGTTTTCAAAATAATGCCATTTACTGTATGTACAACACAGATTTAGGCCTTTTTTTATTTATTTATTATTATACAAAATAAATGCCATATTTACATATTTTTCTCTTTAATGGGCTTTTTTTATTATTATTTATATTATAAATTTTCATTGAAAAAAAAAAAAAACTCAGTATCTCACAGAGTATCTCATTTATCAATAATAAATACATATGCAATTATAATTACAAAAGATTAATAATCCTAATAAATTAGAGTTAGCAAAACTTATGTTTACCATTTAAAAAAAATCTTTTGGTGGTCAAAAAAAAAAAAAA
>CP092868.1:6660233-6861260 GCA_030710605.1 Cordylochernes scorpioides | reverse complement strand
TTTTTCGAATGGTGGACATGGGTGGCTGAAGGTAGGTGGGGATATTCTGGGGACAATGGCATAATAGGTTTTTTTTTTTTTGTGTTTACATTTATATGTATATTAAACTCTTCCCAATTTTAAACTTATATAGTTTTTTTTTTCTTTTTTATTATCCTTTTTCATGAAATCTTATATATATATATCTGCTTGTGTAGTACATTGAAAATTTATTTTATTAGAATAAATAAAATATGTTTGGCCAAAATATTGATTGGTTAATTTCCCCCTTTAACATATAATTGCTAGCCGGCACAGCTTTAGGTCTCTACATGTGCCATAGATGAATAAATTTGTGGTCTGCTTTTCAGCAGCCACTGGCGCCCTAATATATGGACATGTAGAGATCTGGAAATAGTAAAAGTATAAAAATCATCATTGTTTTTAACAATGACTTTCTTCTTCCATTATACTAAAAAAAAAAAAAATTATGAAATGCTCTCGAACGTTACACAAAGTGTGGTCGACTAATCTATAAAACATATATTTTGGGTTAGCAGGGATAGTTCTCTCTGTTGACTTGATTGATTATTCTACTTATCCAAAGAAAGAAGTGTTATTTTATAAAAAGGAAGCTAAAAATAGAGCCACGAGCTAACACTGACACGAAAAACTCTCACGCTTCTGGACGGGCTGGGCGGAATCCGCCCACACATGCAAATTTAACCCCCCTCCCAAAACTGAAATTTATAAACAAAGGATGGAAAATGTTTGTATCACTGTAAAATTAGAATACATGAAAGCTGGTAGCTCTAGGTAAACGAAAAATATATATTTTTCCTATATTAAATTTATGCATGGACAGAATCTACCCAACCCGTCCAGTTAAGGGTTAATATATCTGTTGGGACGTGTTTTTATATATTTTATTGCCCAGCTGTCCCCTTTTTTAGACTGCAGAAAGCCAACCTTTGAAGCTAATTGTCACAATATTTATTACATTTTGTACCCATTAGGTGTCAAGGTTGTGCATTGAATAGGCTAGCATTTTTTTCATCTGACAAAATTTATTAACAAAATTGATGTAAGAAAAAAAAAGGGGGAATAATATTGAAATATATTCAATAATAAAAAAATAATAATATATATATGATAATTTAAACCAACAACCCTATATATAACACTTATAACAAGATTGTTATGTTGTATATAGAAATACATCTATAAATAATTATACGCATAATTGATGAATAAATAAAACTATATAATAGATTAAAAGCTGAGTTAAGAGCAAGATTGAATCACAAAGTAACTTCTAAAAATAAAGTGGTAGCCGACAGATAGGCGCCAGTCTCGAGTAACAGCGACACGTGCCGTGATGCAATTCTCTTTGTCGGAGAGGTAGTATAAAGTTAGCGACAGGCAGTCAGTCTTCCAGTGAGTCGTTCGGTCAGCGTCACCCCTTATCGTCTCCAAGGACCAACTCATCGACCATGTAAAACAGTAAGAAATCTACTCTAGCTCCAACTTGCTCTTGGCTCGCCTTTTTATCTATTCAAGGAACTTTCCTTCTACAACTGTGTCGCTTCGTTTTTTGTGTGTGTGGACATTCCCAAGCTTTTCCACTCTGCCTCGACCACGACTGCCTGTACCCTGTGAGAACTGTTAAAGATCCTACAAGGTGCAGAGAGGTACTGGAAAACTCTACACGCCCTGACTGTCCTTCGCGGTTACTACAGGTTTGACCCTCGGTTGCATCACCTTGTTACAGAGAGTCGACGAGGTACTACAAGAGTCAACCAGAACTTCAACATATTATTACATATATATATACATAAAACCTATGAAGGACTATTGCTGGGGTGGTTAAACTAAATATAAATGGGATAGAAAAAATGACTTACTGTAGGGGGAAAGCCACCGAGGCCGGCCTCGTTCCTTTTTTTTTTTTCATTTTTTTGGCGCCATCTACCGTTCAAACCATGCTGCCCCCTATGAGCGAACTCTGAGAGCCTTTTAATAAAATAAAAAAATGCTTAATATTATTACGTTCATTTTTTTTAACTCTAAATATTTAATAAAAAAAAAACAAAGAGCAAAAGACAATTTCATGCCTGTCTCCATGGGTGATGGGATCTGGGTCCTCTTCTCAGTTGAAGGCCGAGGTTGTTGGTGGTGGTGGGGGCCCACAGGCTTATCCATTGTCTGGTCATCTCCAGGCTGCTGAGCGGGTCGGCCTCCATCACTGAGGGACTCTTGGCATCTCACTGAGGGGCTCTTGACATCTCACTGAGAGACTCTTGGCATCGGGGTGTAGCAGGTCACATGGGGAGTTTAGACCGTAGGAAGGCCAGGGAGGTCTATAGGCCTTTTAAAATCTTCCTTCAGCCACACTTTCCAGCTCCCACACCAGGCTTGGTGTAGTTCCTCACGCACACTTTCTGGTTAGTGGTGAGCTCCTGTAGCATGCCACCTCCTTGAAGGTGTCCATGGGGTTCTGGACCTGGAGTAGGGTTGCCTTGTAGTCCAGACTGCATGCTACAGTAGTCAGTTGGCTGTCAGAATTGGTCCTCAGGGACTCATGCCTCCCCTGCCACAACACTCTCACATACAGGTGAGCTCCACTTTTTCTTTTTATTATTATTATTAACATTGTTCCCCCCCTACAGCAGACATCCTTTCATTCCATTTAAATTTATTTAGACCACCAGCTAAGCTATTTGCAATCAATTACAATATATTTGTCTTCCGCATCCTCAACATATCCACCATATATTCATAGATTTCCTTGGCGACATTCCTTTCTTACAAAGATATTATATTACAGCACGAATCTCGTTTGTCTACATTTTCGATGATTCCTGTTTCTTGTCCTCTTTCAGAACCTATAACAAAAAAAAAGGTTAGTTGTAGAAACTTAAAAATTAACATATCTTTATACAAGGCTTTAAGGTATATATGGTAAAATTTATTAGTTTCTAAGATTTCGTTCTCATGGCGGGCCACTTATTGATATAGGCTTAGCAAAAATATGATGTTTCTTTAAGGATTTCAATTTGTTTTTGTATTCACGTATTTTGTAGTTACGAGGACATACCTTTAGATATAAACAAATATATATTTATTTTAGGAACGACTTGTTCCAATACAAATATTGTTGTAAACAAGCGAGCAAAGAATCAAAGCATCAAAGCAGAAAAGTCATGAAGCGTAGAAGTGTGAGGTAATAGTAGAGACGTCAGCATCGATGATGATTAAAGTCAAAGTTTGCGTAACAATTCCCTCCTTACTTTGTCTTTACTCCCACGATGCTGAGGTTCTCCAGGTGTTTCTTCATCTGGTCTCGGGATAGGTCCTTTGTGAAGATATCCGTCTCCAGGTCCTGAGATGGCTTGTACAGAAGGCAGATGTCTCTGGATTCATAACAGTCTCTTAAGAAGTGGTACTTTCTGTTGATATGTCTACAGCGACTGCTTTGTTTAGGGCTGGAGATCCAGTTGATCAATGACTGACTGTCTGTATAGATCGCAGTTGTTTTTTCCATGAAATTCCATTCTTCCAGCTCTCGCAACGGGTTTATTATCCACTTGATTTGACAGCAGCTTTCACAAGCAGCTATCATTTCCGCTTCCATTGTGGAGAGGGCGACGAGTGGTTGTTTACTACTTTTCCAGTCTATAGTTGCTTCGCCGAGCTTCAATACATATCTAAAATACTTTTGTTGAGTTTGCAAACTTTGTTTCTGTCTTGGACAAATCCAGCAGGTTGTTCCATGAATATTGTATTTTTAATGTTTCCATTTAGATAGGCTGCTTTCGCATCAAATAGTTTAATGACTGAATCTTTTGTTGCTGCCATTGACAAAATAGTCCTGAGGGTGGCATTTTTAATTACAGGGCTGAAACTTTCGTTGTAATTTCTTCCTGGGATTTGGTTGTATCCCATTGCAACAAGTCTAGCTTTGTAAGTTTTGTTTTTGTTTTCTTGGTCTTTAGATATTTTGAACACCCATTTACTTTTGACAACTTTAGCGTTTACAGGTCTAGGTACCAGTTCCCATACTTGATGCGAGTACATGTTCTGTATTTCCTCAAGCATTGCGTTCTCCCAATGTTTCTTGTCTTCGCATGCGATGGCTTCTTCATAGTCTTTCGGAATGGTTTCATTCATAGTAGCCAAAACATCGAATCTTTTAGGTATTGTTCGAGTTCTTTGTGGTCTGTCTGATCCACTTGACTCTGTCTGTCTGTTGATCATGGTATCTGGTGCTGGCTCTTCAATATCAACATCTGATATAACATGATTGTCCAGTTGTTCATCCTCCTGAATGAAGAAATATGTGTCAGTGTCCGTATTATTATCACTTTGTTTTTCTTCCGAGATGACATTATTGTTCTCTCTGAAGTGAATGTCTGCGGTTTCAAGAATGACTCTCGCTGTGATATCAAATACTCGATAAGCTCTTCTGCATCTTGAATAGCCCACAAATATTCCTCTCTTAGATTTAGCTTCTAGTTTGTGTCTTTGGTGATTCTCGAGTTTATAGAAGACTTCACAACCAAATCTCATGATGTGAGAGACGGATGGCTTTTTACCTTTCCATTTTTCCATAGGGGTAGTGTCTGGGTCATTGGTTGTGGGAGTTAGATTGTACAGATATGCAGCTGTATTTACAGCTTCTGCCCAGAAGTGTAGGGGTAATTGGGAGTCTGCCAGAAGTGTTCGGCCTTTGTCTAATAGTGTTCTGTTAGCTCTTTCAACTCTCCCATTGCTTCTTGGGGTGTACTGTGTAGTTAGTTCATGTTTAATTTCTTTGTATTCTATGAAGGTTTCAAGGTTTTTATTGATAAATTCTGTTCCGTTATCTGTTCTAAGTCGCTTTAGTTTTGAGTTTAGCTCGTTTTCTCTCTTTACAATAAACTTCTTCAAAACTTCTGCTGCTGAGAGTTTATCTTTGAGAAATTCTACAAATATTCTCCTAGAAAATCCATCAACGATGGTCAAGAAATATTTACTTCCGCCCAAGGAGTTTATTCTCATTGGACCACAGAGATCGACATAAATGGCTTCAAAGGGGTAGCTTTCCTGATTGCTATCTGTGTGAACATAGGGTACTTTGGTCATTTTTCCCAAGGAGCAAGCATCACATTGATCAAGGGTACCATTTATAGAGTCCAAGCCTTTTAGAAGATTGTTCTTCAAAATCAGGTCTAATTTGTTGTTACTAGGATGTCCTAACCTTCTGTGCCATGCAGTCCTAGAATTGTCCTTTGAAATCAAGCAATGTTAATTTGGAACATGAGTTGCTTCAGGTAAACGTGATAGGTTCAATGTGTACATGTTACCATCAAAGTTGCCTGTTCCTATTAGCTTGTCATCAGAAGAGTATATGTATGCTCCTTCAGAATTCAAAAGAACAGAGTTCCCTCTTCTTACCACGCTTGGAATGGACATTAGATTTCCTTTCAGGTGTGGTACATGGAGGACATTATGCAGGGTTACAGCGTTGTTAAGTTTGTCCTTACCTTGTACAGTAGCTTGGATTGATCCTGATGAGGTAGATTCGATGTGTCTCCCTTCTTCCGCCACTTGTATGCTTCTTCTCTCCTCCGTCTTGTGCTCGATCCATTCACCATGGGAAGTCATGTGGCTTGTGCACGCAGAATTAATTATCCACACGTCCTGAGTCGTCGGGCGTTCCTCCCTTGTGCTTACATGTAGTGCGTATTCTGAAGCGGAGTCTCTTCGTTGGGATGGTTCCTCCGGTTCGTTCTTGGATTGCTGATCTGGCCGTGTCTTTGTTTTGTTTTGGTCCTTTATGGTAGTTCCTTGTACTGGCCATGTTATTTTTGTTTGTTGTATTCTTTTGATTTCCTTTGTTGTTAGGGTTGAACCAACAGTCTTTCTTGAAATGTCCTTTTCTTTTGCAAATGAAGCATGACTTTTCTTTGATTTGGTTGCCTGATGATCTGAAAGCATTTTCATGATTTTTGCTTCTGTCCTGTCTTTTCTTCTCGAAATCCAGTAGAGTTTGTCTCAAGTCTGGTAAGGAGATTTCTCTGTTTATTGACAGTGCTGCTGTGATCGTGTCAAAGTTAGGTGTGAGTCCTTCAACAATGTATCGTACAAGTTCTCTTTCTGTTACAGTCTTTCCTAGCTGGGTGATCTCTTGTGCCAGTTTCTGTGCTCGTACAATATACATGTTAACATTTTCATTTGGGTTCAATTTTAGTCTGGCTAGATCCAACATTAGGTCTATCCTTTTATTTTCTAGAGATCCTTCAAACCTTTTCTTTATGTCGTGCCAAATTCTTTTGGCCCTTTTATCGCCTCGAAAGATGATTGTTAAGTCATCCGAAAGTGACAATATTATTAGGCTGTATGCTTCCCGATTCTTTTTCTTCCAAATATCATATTCTAGTTTATTATTTGTAAAGTCTGGCTCGTCATTAACAATTACGTCCTCGAAGAGATCTTTCGAATCTAGAATTGCTTCCATTTTCATGGACCAGGTTGTATAGTTGTTTTCTGTTAACTGTTCGATTTTTGCTAAGTTATGTGTATCCATTTTTATTCAATTTTTCTTTCTAAATTGGCGGTTAGTCCAATTATTTAATTTCTTTTTGATTTAAATGGATCAATTGGCGGTTAGTCCAATTCGCGCGCCCAAACCACGCTCTGCTACCAAATTGATATAGGCTTAGCAAAAAATACGATGTTTCTTTTTAAGGATTTCAATTTGTTTTTGTATTCACGTATTTTGTAGTTACGAGGACATACCTTTAGATATAAACAAATATATATTTATTTAAGGAACGACTTGTTCCAATACAAATATTGTTGTAAACAAGCGAGCAAAGAATCAAAGCAGACAAGTCATGAAGCGTAGAAGTGTGACGTAATAGTAGTGACGTCATAATCGATGATGATTAAAGTCAAAGTTTGCGTAACACTTATGGGTCACCCCTCGTAGATTTTACTACGACCTTTGTGAGTAACTTCAGCACAATATTTTATATAAAAACCATTCTTCTAGTTTGTATATATAAAAATTAAACATATTTTCACACGTAGAAAATTAGGAGAGGTAAACTAAAAATTGATACGTAATTTATTTAGGGCCAAAACAAAACTAACATCAACAGTTACAAAATATAAGATAAGCAATAGGGAAATTTCCAAAGTAGCAAAATATAAATATCAGAATTAATAATCTGTATATGAAATATAATAAATACTTTGCTACAATATGAACTTTTTTATTAAAAAACTACGCATGTATATATTTTTCTCACAATAATGAGTTTCTTTTTATTTTAAAGTGCAAGCTTTCAAGCGATAATCTCTTTTCAACGGGCTTAATTGAAACAATAATCGACTATATCTTACTTGAAATATTTACAATTAAAAGGGTAAATTGGTAAACACTTCTTGTAAGTACTAGTCAATTGTTTTAATTAAGCCTGTTGAAAAGCGATTATCGCTTGAAAACTTGCATCTTCTATATATATAAAAATGAATGTATGTGTGTGTGTCCTTTGTTGGGCTAGATTTTCCACAAAATAGACCCAACAATGATGTAAACATTTACATCATATATATACACAGTGTCTTGTCGAAAGTGTTTGGTGTCCAGATGGAGATCCCACCACGTGGCCGACGGTGCTCTAAAGGTCGAGGCAGGGGAGGACGCCGTGACCAAGATACCGGCCGACCCTCCACAGAAGGACAACAACGAGGCGGATTGGAGAATGAAGAACTAGAAGCAACCCTGGGCGTGTACCCCAAGACCCGCTGTAGAAAGATGGAGAATTCCCCAACGAGGAATCTCAACGAATGCCTTTAAGACCAGAAGCCGGGAAGACACTCAGCTGGAGATGACACCTATGCCTTTAAAGTCCAGAAAGGTGGAGATGAAACATATGCCTTTAAAGACCAGAAGCTGGGGAAGACTCCCAGCTGGAGATGACACGGGTCCTGCCCAAGGATCCTGGAACCCATTGCAGAGAGGTCCAACGGAGGATATACAAACTATGTACATATGTTAATATATGAAATAATACCGATCATTTTTTTTTTCTTTTATGCAAGAGGAATTCGTCAATCACCCTTTCATATGCAATGAAACGTCCAAATTCATATTACCTTTAGGGAAATTTCAAGTCCATTCTTCATTCTAAAATGAATAAAACCAATTAAAAACATACCCAGATCAATTTTATTATTATCTCAAACTTTTCTTTTAAAAAGATGAAGTTTAATTTCGAATTTCTTAAAGAAGAAATTACTTTAAATTTAAAGAAAATTTTTTATATTTTATTATCCTTATTTTATCAATTTTTTTATTATATCTCAAACTTTTCTTTTAAAAAGAAGAAGTTTAATTTCGAATTTCTTAAAGGAGAAATTGTTTTAAATTTAAAGAATTTTTTTTTTATATTTTATTATCCTTATTATTATTTTTAAATGTTCTTTTAAAAAAGAATATTTTCTTTATTACTATTATTTTTTTAAAATAAATATTCTAAGAATATTAAAGTAATTATTTTTTTTTTACTCTGTAGGAAGATGACATTTACCGGGCCGGGAGGGAATGCGCGGGAGATACGGTATGTTAACATCCTCTCTATTAATTTAAGGTGTAAGATTTGTTCTTACATCCCATTAGAACGTCTATATTCTGATCCTTACTAGCTCATGGGGTTAAACCCAGGTACATACATATTTTATAATTGATTATACATAGTAATACCAATACGCCTTTTAGAATATTAACCACTGTAGATTAAATTTCAAACACATACACTCAAAATTTATAACACACACCAAAGATTTACATGTGATATGTGATTAAATATGAATACCAACACACATTGTTATATATCCAAATATTAAAATTTATTCGCCATTATAAAATTTTGCTAAAAACATTCTTTGTATGTGGATAGTATGAGTAGGCATAAAGAATATTGGAACATTAGATTATCTCATCTTTGCAAATTTTAAATTCCTATAAATAAGATGACTGAGAACCTACAATTCGGTAATTCAACCAAATTACTCCATCTGGATAAAATAATCAATCAAAATGACTAATATAAAGAGAAAGAAAACATAAAGGTCCACACCTCTATTCGCTGTATATATCTTAAGTAGTCAAATTTATCAAAATTTTGATATCTGCCATGGCTTCGCCATGTTTTCTATACTGACCTCTTTATGTCAAAATTTAAGTTGACTTACCTAGTATCTTGACTACATACCTCTCCTGATAAGAATCGATCTGTTCCCCCCGAAAACTTGCTCCAGACCCGGTTGGAAGCTCGATAAAAACTGACTCTCCACTGCCGTCCTTTTCAAACAGCGCCCTCAATCTCAATAATTTCTTACAGAGTAATAAAACTTGAATATACAAAATTCTCGGAATATTAAAAATAATAATATTTTTTTTTTTAAAGAAATTAAGGAATAAAAATAATATTTCTATTATTTTTATACATAGTAATACCAATACGCCTTTTAGAATATTAACCACTGTAGATTAAATTTCAAACACATACACTAAAAATTTATAACACACACCAAAGATTTTCATGTGATATGTTATTAAATATGAATACCAACACACATTGTTATATATCCAAATATTAAAATTTATTCGCCATTATAAAATTTTGCTAAAAACATTCTTTGTATGTGGATAGTATGAGTAGGCATAAAGAATATTGGAACATTAGATTATCTCATCTTTGCAAATTTTTAATTCCTATAAATAAGATGACTGAGAACCTAAGATTCGGTAATTCAACCAAATTACTCCATCTGGGTAAAATAATCAATCAAAATGACTAATATAAAGAGAAAGAAAACATAAAGGTCCACACCTCTATTCGCTGTATATATCTTAAGTAGTCAAATTTATCAAAATTTTGATATCTGCCATGGCTTCGCCATGTTTTCTATACTGACCTCTTTATGTCAAAATTTAAGTTGACTTACCTAGTATCTTGACTACATACCTCTCCTGATAAGAATCGATCTGTTCCCCCCCGAAAACTTGCTCCAGACCCGGTTGGAAGCTCGATAAAAACTGACTCTCCACTGCCGTCCTTTTCAAACAGCGCCCTCAATCTCAATAATTTCTTACAGAGTAATAAAACTTGAATATACAAAATTCTCGGATATTAAAAATAATAATATTATTATTTTTTAAAAAAGAAATTAAGGAATAAAAATAATATTTCTATTATTTTTTTTATTTTAAAGGATAAATTATGAGATAATAAATATGCTTGCTCAACTTACGAGAAATCAATTTAGAATAAAATAAATTTTAACTAAAATTTAAGTTTATCTTTCTTATCGAGAGATAATTTAGATTGGCAATGAAATCAAATAAAATTTAAGATGCCTGAAATAATATTTCTATTATTTTTTTTATTTTAAAGGATAAATTATGAGATAATAAATATACTTGCTCAACTTACGAGAAATCAATTTAGAATAAAATAAATATTAACGAAAATTTAAGTTTATCTTTCTTATCGAGAGATAATTTAGATTGGCAATGAAATCAAATAAAATTTAAGATGCCTGCCCCTCTGAGAAATTTATATACTAATTTCTTCTTTAAGAAATCCAAAAAAAAACTAAATATGCCCCATCTATCAAAAATGTGATGTCATAAGTTATATACAAAAATTAAAAGAAGGAAGAAAAAGAAAGGGAAAAGGAGGTGAAGAGATGGTTTGGTTTAACAAAGACGAATGTTCGAAGTCCTTTTCTTTCTTGTCGAGGCAGCTTCTCCATTGTCCACCAGCTTTCCATTTACACTGTGGGTGAATTCTAAAGGCAATAGGTGCTACTTCCAGCCTTCTGGTGTAGATCCTGCGCTGGACCTCTCTGCAATGTGTTCCAGGGTCCTTGGGCAGGGCTCGTGTCATCTCCACCTTCTGGTGTAGATCCTGCGTTGGACCTCCCTGCAATGTGTTCCTGGATCCTTGGGCAGGGCTCGTATCATCTCCACCTTCTGGTGTAGATCCTGCGCTGGACCTCCCTGCAATGTGTTCCAGGATCCTTGGGCAGGGCTCGTGTCATATCCACCTTCTGGTGTAGATCCTGCGCTGGACCTCCCTGCAATGTGTTCCAGGATCCTTGGGCAGGGCTCGAGTCATCTCCACCTTCTGGACACCAAACACTTCCGGCGAGCCACTGTATATATATATATGATATAAATGTTTACATCTTTGTTGGGTCTGTTTGGTGGAAAATCTGGCCCAACAAAGGTATATTTAATGTGTCTGAGAGGCATATTTTTAGCTTATTTTAATAGGCAAGAAAAAGAACTCATATTTTGTCCTTTGCATGAAGTCTTAGTGTTTAGTAAAATCTGCCAAGGTAGTAGTTACATGTTTCTAATAGAAAAAAATTCATTCTTGCTTGAAATCTTTAAACAAAATTTTTGTCCATGTAAAATTGCCCAGAAAATGAAATGTTGTAAATTCACCGAGTTGAATAAAATTTAATGTTTTAATATTTTAAAGTGTTCTGGTAATATTTTTTATCCTTAATCAAAATACAAAAACAGGTGTGTATCCGTGGTGTGTGATATATTTCTTTTGTATATGTATCTAGCTTTAATCCAAGTTGGTATACAACTACAAATACTATTATTACTGAGCTAGGTCGGGCACGAAGTGGGAATGTCCTTAAATAGGACATTAAAAAAATGTCTCAACACCTTTATGCCTGATCAGACCACTCATTGAAACGCCATGAAACTTTGGGAAGTTATTTAGTATAGTACTGGGAAGGTTTCTGAAAAATATTTTCTTGAATATCTTGAATATCCTTAGAGTTATTTGCAGATTTTATATATTTAACTCGCAAGCAGCGCCACCATGGCGACGATGATAACACGTTTTTTTATCTATAAGTTTTATTATCACTAAGTTTATTATCTTAAAGATTATTTATCAAAAGTAAGATATATATATATATATATATACAGGGTGTACCAGGTAAATTGGGAATTTCAACAATTGTATTTTAACTGAAATTTTTTGCAAGTAAAAATTAAAATATCCGAATGAAATTTGACACAGTAGTAGATAAAAGGATATAGTTTTTATTTATTCAATGTAGTTTCCATTATTAGCTACAACAGTCTCGAGGCGAGTGCGGAATGAAGCACAGGCCTTGGCGACAATGACCTTGTCCATTTGGGTCATCACCGTGTGAACTGCTTTCTTGACAGACTGGATGGTGGTATGAGGAGCTTTGTTGACATCTCTCTCAACAACGCCCCATACATAGTAGTCGAGGGGATTGCAATCTGGAGAATTAGGGGGCCAAATATCAGGACCCCAGTGACTAGGGACGTTAAGTGTCAGCCACGATTGTGTCTTTTTTGCCTTATGGGCTGGAGTTGAGTCCTGTTGGAAGACATACTTCTTTCCTGCGGCCACCATGTCTATCCAAGGCTTCACAACGGTCTCCAGAACATTGATGTAGGTGTCAGCGTTCATCCTAAGGCCCTTCTCAAAGAAATGGGGAGGCATGACATCACCTTCACTGCTGATAACGCCAAGGACCATTACGGAGGCAGGAAATTTCGTGTGCATCACGACAGGTATCTCTGAGGGGTCTTTACAGATCCAGCGATCATTCCTGGGATTTACCTTTTGGTCCACGTCAAAGTTCTTTTCGTCAGAGAAGAACCTTAGCATGCCAAAAGAGTCGTGTTTCAGGTTGTTGAGGAAGGCAGCAGCCTTTCCTTTTCTGTTATTCTTCATATTCTCAGTCAGCAACTGACCTTTCCGAAGGGCATAAGACTTGAGACCAAGGTCCTCATGGATAGTTCTGACAATTGTCATAGAGCCAACGTCCATTTCCTTGGCTATGGCCCTCATGCTCTTCCCAGGGTTTCCATCAATCTTCTCCTTGACATTTTTGACAAATTCTTCGCCTCTTACCCTGTCCGATCGACGCGAGTGCTTTTTCCTTGTAGCTATCCCCTCTTTGTTACTGTCGGCCTCATCAAACTGCTTCTTGACACGATAAATAGTGGTTTTGGGCAACTTAAGAAAATCCACTATCTCTTTGGGGCTCCTTCCGGCGCGCAGAGCAACGATGATGGCAGCTCGATTTTCAAATTCTCGGTTACTCTTCATCACTACACTGCGCACACATGTACTGTTGCATTTTACATGAATATGGCTACGTAATGAAAAAAAAAAACAAATTTTTAATCTCAAGTAGTTTTTGTTTTATGGACTGTCAAAGTTAGTCCCAATTTACCTGGTACACCCTGTATATATATATATACTATTCCTTTAACTTCCAATTACC
This sequence comes from Cordylochernes scorpioides, assembly GCA_030710605.1. Taxonomy (NCBI): domain Eukaryota; kingdom Metazoa; phylum Arthropoda; class Arachnida; order Pseudoscorpiones; family Chernetidae; genus Cordylochernes; species Cordylochernes scorpioides. The sequence goes on along the minus strand of CP092868.1, from coordinate 6,847,931 downwards.
GAGGGAACCAATTAATATTGATTTTATTCAACTTATCTAGTATTTTTCAAGGGACCGGGGGAAAAAATGTTCACTAGATAAAATGATGATTTTGTAATGTAGAAAATTAGGAAAGACAAAATTCAGGATGACACGGCAATTTATTTGAGACAAGAATAATGATACAATTTCAAGGCAAGATACTATTCCTTTAACTTCCAATTACCGAGGGAACCAATAAATATTGATTTTATTCAACTTATCGAGTATTTTTCAAGGGACCGGGAAAAAATGTTCACTTTGTTGGGCCATTTTTTCACAAAACGAACCCAACAATGATGTAAACATATTACATCATATATGTACAGTGTCTTGTCGAAGTGTTTGCTGTCCAGATGGAGGACCTGGATGAGCTCTGAGCTTCTTGTATTCCGAGGCCCGCTGCAGTAAGATGGAGGACCTGGACAAGCTCTGGGCTTCTTGTATTCCGAGGCCCGCTGCAGTAAGGTGTACAAAATATGGAGGACCTGGACAAGCTCTGGGCTTCTTGTATTCCGAGGCCCGCTGCAGTAAGATGGAGGACCTAGACAAACTCTGGTCTTCTTGTATTCTGAGGCCCGCTGCAGTAAGGTCCAGATGGAGGACCTGGACAAGCTCTAGGCTTCTTGTATTCCGAGGCCCGCTGCAGTAAGGTGCACAATGTACATATGTAATTATATGTATTATAACCAATCCCTTCCTTTAAATACATGGTGAAAGGTCTAAATTTCTTTTTATTACCACATTGAAATTTAAATACATAGAGTAAATAAATTAAATATATACTCTAGATAGATTAGGTATTTCAAAGATAACAATATAATTTTAAGAAGAAATACTAGATTAAAAAAATAAATTAAATATATGCTCTAGATAGATTAGGTATTTTAAAGATAACAATAAAATTTTTAAGAAGAATCACTAAATTAAAATTTCAGGGAATCGACCTGATATAGTTTATTATTTTTATTATTAATTTAAAATTAATTTTTTTTTCAAAGAATAATTTTTATTTTATTTTCCGAATTTATTCTACGAAATAAATGCCTTTTTTTTACTCTGTAAAAGAGATAAAAAAAAGTTCCTTGTAGTCAAGCGAGAATTGAATTTTGTCAGTTGGAAGTTAGCAAAAAGACGGAAAATAATTATTAGTATAGAGACAGGAACATGGCGAGGTCGGGCCGAGCGGGGATAAAACAAGATATTCGAGGATGGAATCCTTTGATATCGCTGTTTGTCTTTTTTTTTTAAGGAGACAAAAGCAATTTTGTTTAAACTTGGTTTTCTGGTGTATCTTCAATAGTGGTCACTTTAATATCGTTCAGAGTTATTGACTGAATCCAGATATACATGGTAAAAGGTACAACTTCCTTAAGTTTTGTCTATGAGTGTATAATCCAAATTATACACAATAATCAGAGTAGAACATACTCCAAGAGTAGACAGTCTCTCTAGAGGACATCTCAATTCAACGGACAGTTTTTTTTTTTGGAGTCGGTGGAAGGATGGTCTAAACCGTTTGTTTTGGACCGCTACGGCCCGGGTTCGATTCCCGCATTGGACACTTTTTTCTGATTAAAAAATAATAATAATACTCCGGTGGCCCCCGATTCTTGCAATAGTTCAACCCCACCAGCGATTGCAAGTAACCAAACGGGGCTCTGGTACATTTGTAAGTGCAAAGTCGAACTGCTTTTCAAATGTGTAAACATGTGATGATGCACTTACAGTAAAAGCAATCGCTTTCTTCTAACCATCATGATTATCATGGCCTTTACCACGTGTAATAGGGATAAGCAAAAAAACGGACAGTTTTTATAGTCGTAATGACTTTTTTTTACCAATTATCTCTACTTTCCCTACGCTTATAAAGATTGACTTGTAACATATATAGATAGAATCAACTTTTAATTCTTGTTTAACGTCGGATATAAGACCTGGCTCGGTCTAGAAGCAGCCAACCGTAGAAATAGAAATAATAAGTATACAGTATATGAAAAAGATAAGGATGAATGTACATAATGAAATATTTACAGGCTTTATTGGCGTCGCCAAACGCGGGAAAGACTCCGCCACCGGTGGACTGCGAGAGTTCACAGAGTGGACAGGTCGATGTGATGGCTAGTGTTGTTCACCTCAAGACCAAGATGATACTTGTAGATGGTTGTCACACTTGAGATACTGAACCGTCAGTAAACGAAGCACAGAGACCTTCCACACTGGACACCATCATCAGTGACACCATCTCACGTCACCGTACTACAGGGCAGTCCCTTACTTGTGCTGCTTCTCCCGCCCGCCACGTAGAGGAAGACTTCTGGGCAGGATATATATTTGAGATAAAGATCTTAATATGAAAATTGACCAAATATTTCCTTATGACTTAAGCATAATTTTTCAAATTATATTGTTAGGTTTTAAAATTTTAATCAAATACAGAAGAACTTCCATGAGATGACACCTCTCTACAAAGGACAGTTTTTTTTTATTATTTCCAAAATTTACCATTTTTTACTAATTAGCAACTCTCCTTTAAGAGAATAGCTTTGCCTAAAGGAAACTTTGGTTCGGCAACTATAGGTGTCTTTTACAGAGAGGTTTTACTGCATAATCCAATAAACTTATTTGCCAAATCTCTGGGAGGGTTTATCATTGATGAGCCAAACCCTCCCAATTTTTTAAAATCGCATTAAGGACAGAATAAAAGTTTAATTTATTTGTGAAAAGAAACATTCGCGTCTTAATGTTTTCATTTGTTATATATAGATGACGCGCTATTGCTTTGTATTATTTTGTTGACTATGCTCTTTTATATAAACTTTTATAGAACGGTCTAGAGATTATTTTAGCGAAACTGCTGAGAGGGCTCACTACTGATGAGCCAAACCCTCTTATTCAATAACTTATATAATTGCAGTAAGGTCTGTAGAGAGTTAATTTATGATATTATTAAAGAAACACATTGCCAGTAAATGAATTTGTTACAAATTTTAACGATAGATAGCAATTGAATTTATAAATAAAATGGTTTCTTCGCTTATTCCTTTTTTCCGCCCAGCATATGACGGGTAACAGCCGAAGAGCTCCGAAGTGTCTATAAAAGAAGTAAACTAAAAGTAATAAAGCATAATTTGGATTATAGATTATAATACAAGAAAATAAGACCTAATCCAAATGATTGAATAGTGTGTGACAATGATGTTGCCGAAATTTTACCCACTATTAAATTATTTGGATTAGGTCTTATTTTCTTGTATTATAATTTATAATCCGAACCTATATCTTTGCCATGTGATGTCAATAAAGAGGAATGACTTCCCACGACGCCACACACCAGGAAACAAAGTGATGTAACATCCTAAGGCGCTATATAAATATTAGGAGTTATTCCTGTTCAGCCATGGAACAAATTACGTGGCAGGTTCTCATTGTACTATGGATTTGTACTGCTGGACAAGCTGCAAGTTTCGGTAAGTTTCTCCCCTATTTACATATCTCTTCTAAGTTTACAGCTGTCAATAATTCACCTAGTCTAGGGTTAGCAACCTGTGAGCCACATGCGGCTGTGGATGTGAAGCTGCTGCGTGTAGTACTCTCATGAATAAAGTATTTATTTATACTATTTATTGTTGGTAAGAAACAATTTTGTGGCTCTTTAAAAACTTTGAAAATTTTGTAAATTGTAATTTTTGACTCTTCCGATTCAAAAGGTTGCCGACCCCTGACCTAGTTGCATATTTACGAGATGAATCAGCTAAAATATTGTAATTTTCCTGGAAGGATGTTTGTGGAAGGTGTTGATCGAATAGAGGAAGCCCTAGATTGGAATTCAACAATAAAATACAATTTGAGTCAAAATGCAATCCATTGAGTATATTTACATATAAAAAGGGGCGTACTTTCTTCTTCTTCTTTCTTATCTCCACTCAATCATATTAGGGTATCAAGCTTGTTTGACAACCAACATGACTTTGTGAAGTAGAATGCCTTTGTCATTAAGACTGGGAACACTACTCAGTGGCAGGCCGACTTAGCTCAAAAAGAAATGGCCGCCTCTGACATGAGGAGCAGATGCCATATACAGTCACTCCTAACATGGAGTACATCCTGTATTCCTGGAGCCCTTACAGGGTACTATCAGCCGGGCCAGCTGAACCCAGGTTTTTCAGCGAGCTTGTTACTGCTCCTCCTTTTTCATCCGGGCTTGGGACCGGCAAAGGCGGAGTTGGGGCGTACCTGGATTTGTAAAATTAAAAAATCCAGGTATTCTCTTTTTTATATAAATAAAAGACTAACCCCCTAATGAAAGGCAGCGTTGAGAGGACAGAAATACTGCTAGCCTTTATCCTGACAATTAACCTAAAAAAAATAGTAGTCTGGAGAATAAACTGGCGAAATAGATGGAAGGGTTCCTCACTGATGAGCCATGCCATTTTTAATTACAATTATTAATTTAATTGCCATCTTCGATAAAATAGATAGTTATTGTTTTTGGCAATATGCTTTTTATTATCATATATATTAATATACAAATGTCATAAGGAAAACATTTCGCTGAAAATAATAAATACTTTTGGTACAAGAACCTATAGGACATGTGACAATTATCCTGGTGTGGAACTAACACCTACCAACATATTCTCATGTCCAGCAATGGCCGCAGCCTTGCAGAAAATTTACATAGACCCAGAGCAGCAGCTTTACACACCCAAGATAGTGGACATTGTAACAGAAAATTGACATAGACCCAGAGCAGCAGCTTTACACGCCCAAGATAGAGAACATTGCTGTGATAGAGATGCATGGAGACATCTGAGGCTCTTCATTGGACACGACTACAATTCAAAATCACTTTATTAGGTACCGCTCAACAAAAGCAACCTAGTTTATGATAATTGAAACAATGAATAATATGTGAAGGTTATTCACATATTAAACAAAATGTTAACGCGGGATTAAAATCCCGGTTCATGACTGTAGGGAATCGAGGGTGTTACCTACTCGTCCACCGACTTTTATATCACGACAACAATAAATACATATTTTATTCCAGTTCAAAAATAACTTTATTAAGGATCACTAAAAAAGATCAATCCATATTCAATTCCATTACAATATATATATATATATATATATATATATATATGTTGTAATCATTTCAAGATAAGATCAGCTGAAACCCACTTAGTAACGTGTACAATAGTATAAGAGTGAAATATACCAGGTCTATTAGTATGAAACGCGAAAATTTTCAGTGAATTCAAAAGTTCACCAATTCCATACAACAAAATATTTTTTATTCAAAGTAATTGCCCTGATTGGCTATACACTCGGACCACCTTTCAGGCAATTTTCGAATTCCTTGTCTGAAAAATTCTATTCCTTTTGAGTCGAACCAGTCAACAAGCCATTTTCGGAGTATGTCTGAGTTCGAAAATTCCTGTTTTATTAGGGCGTGTCCTAAAGATGTGAAAATGTGGTAGTACGAGAAGGTGGTACATGAATCAGGTGGAAGAATTAAGAAGAAAACATCTCCTGATCGTGCAAATAAAAGTTGCTGATGGCTTGCGCCATCTGTCAGAATAAATATCAACTATTTGTTGATTTTTAATTTTGCTCAAATTATGGAATAATTAAAATTCAAAGAATTTTCAAAAACCCTCTTTTAAGCATTCAACCTTCCTTAAACATTCATTTTTAACAAATTCCTGTATAGATTTTATCGAACGTTTTATTGTGTAGTGTTCAAATATAAATATTTTATAAATTTTTGATTACTATTTTATTCTTTTTGTTTCTCAGATAAACGAAGTTATCATCATCAACTGGTTAAACGGTGAGTATTGTTATTATCATCATCAATATTTGCATAACGGGAAAAGCAACACTCAAAACTTAAGGAGGTGGAAAGTCTTTGATATCGTCGGTAGTCTATTTTTTTTTTAAGGAGACAGAGGCAATTTTGTTCATACTTGGTTATCTCGTGTGCCTTCAATAAAGGTCACTGTAATAAATTTCAGAGTTATTGTCTGAATCCCGATATACATGGTAAAAGGTACAACTTCCTTTAGTTTTGTCCATGAGTGTATATGTATGTTATAGTATATGCAGTTAAACGAATGTATCTTGAACAAGAGTCACCCAGGGATAAGTTCCATGTATAAATATTTTATTAACTTAATTTTCTAAACCCTTCTACAATACTCTACCGAAGAATTCACAATTAAAGTGTATGAAAACTTTGTCCAAGGCACATTAGTATTCTACGTAAATATGTAATCATTATTTTTAAAAATATATTATACTAGCCGACTGGACCCGGTTTCGCCCGGGTATTGTTCGAGTGGGGTTTACTTATGAATGAATAGAGCCCCCAACTGTTTTAAAACTTATAGAAATGCATTTTCTTTCAGAACAATGGAGATAAACTGCAAATAGCAAAATTAAAAATGCTGGTAAAAAGAATCTGAAATATAAGAACAATTTCACAAACACATCTAATGAATAGAGTGCTGTTTTGGAGGAGTGGTCTAAACTGTTTATTTTTAAAAACCACGACCCGGGATCATCGAATCCAGCTTTGGGCGCTTTGTTCTGAAAAAAAAAATTGCCCCAATGGCCCCTGATTCTTGAAAAAGCCCAACCTCTCCAGTGAGTGCGAGTAAACAAACTGGGCTTTGGTATCTAAAAATGAAAAAAAAAAATCTAATGATTAGTGTGAATTAAGGAAAATTATATTATAAAACTATTTTAGTGGCGTATTATTCTTTTTTTTTTTTTTAAATAAAACAATTTCTACTGTCCTTACTGCGATGAAAAATTAAAGGGAGGGCCTGGCTCATCAGTGGTGAACCCTCCCAGTGGTTTCGCCAGTTTAATCTACCATACCGCTGTTATATTGCATTTTTGGAACTTCCTTTTATAGGTGACCGTTGTAAGAATCTTGGAATGGGTATTTTAGAAGAACTATGGACATAAGCTTTTAGGACAGCAGAATTAAATATAATTATAAATATATAATATGCTTCGAGCAATCGCTCTTCCGCAAATATCAAATTGTGTCTTTTATTAGAACAATAATGTTATGATGTACTAGAGCGCCATCTGTTATCAAATTATAAAACTATTTTAGTGGCGTATTATTCTTTTTTTTTTTTAAATAAAACAATTTCTACTGTCCTTACTGCGATGAAAATTAAAGGGAGGGCCTGGCTCATCAGTGGTGAACCCTCCCAGCGGTTTCGCCAGTTTAATCTACCATACCGCTGTTATATTGCATTTTTGGAACTTCCTTTTATAGGTGACCGTTGTAAGAATCTTGGAATGGGTATTTTAGAAGAACTATGGACATAAGCTTTTAGGACAGCAGAATTAAATATAATTATAAATATATAATATGCTTCGAGCAATCGCTCTTCCGCAAATATCAAATTGTGTCTTTTATTAGAACAATAATGTTATGATGTACTAGAGCGCCATCTGTTATCAAATTATAAAACTATTTTAGTGGCGTATTATTCTTTTTTTTTTTTTTTTTTTTTTAAATAAAACAATTTCTACTGTCCTTACTGCGATGAAAAATTAAAGGGAGGGCCTGGCTCATCAGTGGTGAACCCTCCCTTTAATTTTTCATCGCAGTAAGGACAGTAGAAATTGTTTTATTTAAAAAAAAAAAAAAAAAAAAAAAAAAAGAATAATACGCCACTAAAATAGTTTTATAATTTGATAACAGATGGCGCTCTAGTACATCATAACATTATTGTTCTAATAAAAGACACAATTTGATATTTGCGGAAGAGCGATTGCTCGAAGCATATTATATATTTATAATTATATTTAATTCTGCTGTCCTAAAAGCTTATGTCCATAGTTCTTCTAAAATACCCATTCCAAGATTCTTACAACGGTCACCTATAAAAGGAAGTTCCAAAAATGCAATATAACAGCGGTATGGTAGATTAAACTGGCGAAACCGCTGGGAGGGTTCACCACTGATGAGCCAGGCCCTCCCTTTAATTTTTCATCGCAGTAAGGACAGTAGAAATTGTTTTATTTAAAAAAAAAAAGAATAATACGCCACTAAAATAGTTTTATAATTTGATAACAGATGGCGCTCTAGTACATCATAACATTATTGTTCTAATAAAAGACACAATTTGATATTTGCGGAAGAGCGATTGCTCGAAGCATATTATATATTTATAATTATATTTAATTCTGCTGTCCTAAAAGCTTATGTCCATAGTTCTTCTAAAATACCCATTCCAAGATTCTTACAACGGTCACCTATAAAAGGAAGTTCCAAAAATGCAATATAACAGCGGTATGGTAGATTAAACTGGCGAAACCACTGGGAGGGTTCACCACTGATGAGCCAGGCCCTCCCTTTAATTTTTCATCGCAGTAAGGACAGTAGAAATTGTTTTATTTAAAAAAAAAAAAAGAATAATACGCCACTAAAATAGTTTTATAATATAATTTTCCTTAATTCACACTAATCATTAGATTTTTTTTTTCATTTTTAGATACCAAAGCCCAGTTTGTTTACTCGCACTCACTGGAGAGGTTGGGCTTTTTCAAGAATCAGGGGCCATTGGGGCAATTTTTTTTTTTAGAACAAAGCGCCCAAAGCTGGATTCGATGATCCCGGGTCGTGGTTTTTAAAAATAAACAGTTTAGACCACTCCTCCAAAACAGCACTCTATTCATTAGATGTGTTTGTGAAATTGTTCTTATATTTCAGATTCTTTTTACCAGCATTTTTAATTTTGCTATTTGCAGTTTATCTCCATTGTTCTGAAAGAAAATGCATTTCTATAAGTTTTAAAACAGTTGGGGGCTCTATTCATTCATAAGTAAACCCCACTCGAACAATACCCGGGCGAAACCGGGTCCAGTCGGCTAGTATAATATATTTTTAAAAATAATGATTACATATTTACGTAGAATACTAATGTGCCTTGGACAAAGTTTTCATACACTTTAATTGTGAATTCTTCGGTAGAGTATTGTAGAAGGGTTTAGAAAATTAAGTTAATAAAATATTTATACATGGAACTTATCCCTGGGTGACTCTTGTTCAAGATACATTCGTTTAACTGCATATACTATAACATACATATACACTCATGGACAAAACTAAAGGAAGTTGTACCTTTTACCATGTATATCGGGATTCAGACAATAACTCTGAAATTTATTACAGTGACCTTTATTGAAGGCACACGAGATAACCAAGTATGAACAAAATTGCCTCTGTCTCCTTAAAAAAAAAATAGACTACCGACGATATCAAAGACTTTCCACCTCCTTAAGTTTTGAGTGTTGCTTTTCCCGTTATGCAAATATTGATGATGATAATAACAATACTCACCGTTTAACCAGTTGATGATGATAACTTCGTTTATCTGAGAAACAAAAAGAATAAAATAGTAATCAAAAATTTATAAAATATTTATATTTGAACACTACACAATAAAACGTTCGATAAAATCTATACAGGAATTTGTTAAAAATGAATGTTTAAGGAAGGTTGAATGCTTAAAAGAGGGTTTTTGAAAATTCTTTGAATTTTAATTATTCCATAATTTGAGCAAAATTAAAAATCAACAAATAGTTGATATTTATTCTGACAGATGGCGCAAGCCATCAGCAACTTTTATTTGCACGATCAGGATATGTTTTCTTCTTAATTCTTCCACCTGATTCATGTACCACCTTCTCGTACTACCACCTTTTCACATCTTTAGGACACGCCCTAATAAAACAGGAATTTTCGAACTCAGACATACTCCGAAAATGGCTTGTTGACTGGTTCGACTCAAAAGGAATAGAATTTTTCAGACAAGGAATTCGAAAATTGCCTGAAAGGTGGTCCGAGTGTATAGCCAATCAGGGCAATTACTTTGAATAAAAAATATTTTGTTGTATGGAATTGGTGAACTTTTGAATTCACTGAAAATTTTCGCGTTTCATACTAATAGACCTGGTATATTTCACTCTTATACTATTGTACACGTTACTAAGTGGGTTTCAGCTGATCTTATCTTGAAATGATTACAACATATATATATATATATATATATATTGTAATGGAATTGAATATGGATTGATCTTTTTTAGTGATCCTTAATAAAGTTATTTTTGAACTGGAATAAAATATGTATTTATTGTTGTCGTGATATAAAAGTCGGTGGACGAGTAGGTAACACCCTCGATTCCCTACAGTCATGAACCGGGATTTTAATCCCGCGTTAACATTTTGTTTAATATGTGAATAACCTTCACATATTATTCATTGTTTCAATTATCATAAACTAGGTTGCTTTTGTTGAGCGGTACCTAATAAAGTGATTTTGAATTGTAGTCGTGTCCAATGAAGAGCCTCAGATGTCTCCATGCATCTCTATCACAGCAATGTTCTCTATCTTGGGCGTGTAAAGCTGCTGCTCTGGGTCTATGTCAATTTTCTGTTACAATGTCCACTATCTTGGGTGTGTAAAGCTGCTGCTCTGGGTCTATGTAAATTTTCTGCAAGGCTGCGGCCATTGCTGGACATGAGAATATGTTGGTAGGTGTTAGTTCCACACCAGGATAATTGTCACATGTCCTATAGGTTCTTGTACCAAAAGTATTTATTATTTTCAGCGAAATGTTTTCCTTATGACATTTGTATATTAATATATATGATAATAAAAAGCATATTGCCAAAAACAATAACTATCTATTTTATCGAAGATGGCAATTAAATTAATAATTGTAATTAAAAATGGCATGGCTCATCAGTGAGGAACCCTTCCATCTATTTCGCCAGTTTATTCTCCAGACTACTATTTTTTTTAGGTTAATTGTCAGGATAAAGGCTAGCAGTATTTCTGTCCTCTCAACGCTGCCTTTCATTAGGGGGTTAGTCTTTTATTTATATAAAAAAGAGAATACCTGGATTTTTTAATTTTACAAATCCAGGTACGCCCCAACTCCGCCTTTGCCGGTCCCAAGCCCGGATGAAAAAGGAGGAGCAGTAACAAGCTCGCTGAAAAACCTGGGTTCAGCTGGCCCGGCTGATAGTACCCTGTAAGGGCTCCAGGAATACAGGATGTACTCCATGTTAGGAGTGACTGTATATGGCATCTGCTCCTCATGTCAGAGGCGGCCATTTCTTTTTGAGCTAAGTCGGCCTGCCACTGAGTAGTGTTCCCAGTCTTAATGACAAAGGCATTCTACTTCACAAAGTCATGTTGGTTGTCAAACAAGCTTGATACCCTAATATGATTGAGTGGAGATAAGAAAGAAGAAGAAGAAAGTACGCCCCTTTTTATATGTAAATATACTCAATGGATTGCATTTTGACTCAAATTGAATTTTATTGTTGAATTCCAATCTAGGGCTTCCTCTATTCGATCAACACCTTCCACAAACATCCTTCCAGGAAAATTACAATATTTTAGCTGATTCATCTCGTAAATATGCAACTAGGTCAGGGGTCGGCAACCTTTTGAATCGGAAGAGTCAAAAATTACAATTTACAAAATTTTCAAAGTTTTTAAAGAGCCACAAAATTGTTTCTTACCAACAATAAATAGTATAAATAAATACTTTATTCATGAGAGTACTACACGCAGCAGCTTCACATCCACAGCCGCATGTGGCTCACAGGTTGCTAACCCTAGACTAGGTGAATTATTGACAGCTGTAAACTTAGAAGAGATATGTAAATAGGGGAGAAACTTACCGAAACTTGCAGCTTGTCCAGCAGTACAAATCCATAGTACAATGAGAACCTGCCACGTAATTTGTTCCATGGCTGAACAGGAATAACTCCTAATATTTATTTATTGCACTAAGAAAGTTCCGTGAACAGATAAAAGTTGAGCTAGGAGCGAAAGATGGAGATAGAAAAGTTCTCACTGGTCTACATGGTGGATGAGGTGGACCTGGAATACAACCGACGAGAGCTCGCGCTAAGGGTTAGCTAACTGTCAAGTGACTGTATTTTTGGATAAGACGGGGGAGGCTTTATATATCTCCTCCGAGAAAAGAAGTATTGCATTACAGCATATGCGACAGGGGTGCGGATCGACTGGCGAAACTGGACACTGGCGCCGTCCTGACAGCTTCCAATCTATCTTTAGAAGTTGTTTTGTGACTTACATCTATCTCGAATTTAAACGTTTTTGACTTCTATCCTCTTTAGCTCAACTCTTATTCTATTACAGAGTTTTATTTATTTATCCTCAGTTTATACAAAGTACAATACATATGATGATGTAATGACACATGTCAATCATGCGTATAATCATTTACAGATGTGTTTCTGTTGGGTCAGATTTCCATCAAACAGACCCAACAAAGATGTAAACATTATTTTACATCATATGTATATACACGCAGTGTCTAGCCGAAAGTGTTTGGTGTCCAGATGGAAGTCCCACAGCAATGGCCGACGATAATTCGAAGGCCAAGGCAGGGGAGGACACAGCCCTGGACACGTATTCCAAGATCTGCTATAGGAAGATGACATCGGCCCTGATTGAGTAGCTAGAAGCCCGATGCATACAGATGCAGAAGAAGACCAGGAACCAGGGAGACATTCAGTTGGAGACATGATTATACCGTTAAAGTTCACCCACAGTCCAGCACAGGATCTACGCCAGAAACGGACTTCGAGCATTCGTCTTTGTAAAACCTTCCTTCTTTTAATTTGTATATATCTTGTGACATCACATTTTTTGATAGTTGAGGCATATTTAGCAATTTTTGAATTTCTTAAAGAAGAAATTAGTATATAGATTTTCCCAGGGGGGGGGGGGGGGGGCAGGCATCTTAAATTTTATTTAATTTCATCGTTAATCTAAATTATATCTCTTGTTGAAAAAGTTAAATTTTAAATTTTCGTTAATATCTACTTTATTCTAAATTGATTTCTCATAAGCCGAGCAAGAATATTTTCTAATTCATAATTTTTCCTTTAAAATAAAAATATAATAAGACAGTATTTTATTCCTTAATTTTTTAATATAATAATATTTTTATTTTTTAATATTCCGAGAATTCTTGTATATTCAAGTTTTACTACTCTGTGAGAAATTATTGAGGTTGAGGTGACCAAAAGGGAATAATTTATCATATAACTATTTAAATCAATAATTTTTTTATTATACTCGGAATATATATATTATTTAATTTCCTAAAGGAATCAATTTATATTTTAACCTACAATTTTTCTTGCGGCAACACGGTAAATTGGGGGCGTGGTCAAGATCATGTGCATGTTTTCTTTCGACGAATGAAAATGCCAACCAATAGGAACTTTGGCGCGAGCAGCGAATGAAAATGGACAGGGGCAAGCATAAAAGAGGGTTTCTTTGCCAAAATCGGGGATTTTTGATTTGAATCTTGTCGCTCAGTCTAGACAGTTTTTGATCGAGCGTCCAAGCAGGCTGGGGCGAGTTGGTAAAAGAAGACGGGCCTACAGACGGGAGGTCCTGACGGTGCGTATAGAGAGACAATGGTAGGTTAAGTTTTTTCTTTTTTTTTTTAAATTCTTTATGTATGGGCCCAAAAATGGGCTCGTTTATATATCAGAAGATATATGCATAGTTCTTAATAGGTAGAAATTAAATTTTTTTGTGGTAAAGATCACTGTATGGTACATACAGTGAATAGAAATTTTCAATTTTTTTATTATTTCGACAATATAGGATATTGAAGAAATGTTTTTTTTTTATAATAAGAAAGGAAATCTGCCTTGCATATAATATCTATCTCCAATAATTTTATCACATGCAGTATTTTAATCGTAATAAATTTCCTATATATTTTGAATTTAATATTTGCATTTTTTTTATTTATTTCACCAAAACAATCAAACAAACAAACATTTTTTTGGTACTATGTAAAACCTTTGTGTGTGCGTTACAGATCTTGAGTGTTTATGTTTAAAAATCTTAATCTACAGCGGGTAATGTCCAAAGAGGCTTATTGTTTTTACTATGTATAATAAATTGCAAATATGTATGTACCTGGGTTTAACCCATGAGTTAGATGAACCTTTGTGTTCGTTATATCATATTATGTGTATATCTGAGTGTAATCCGAGCTAATACACAAGTTGATGTAAGCATTTGGCGAGTGTTACATTTTGCATATGTAAGTCAAAAAGGTGAAATTTAACCACCTAGACGTAAGAGAGGATCTTACAATTGGTTATTCAACGTGGGGCGTTTTACTGTTGAAAAGTGTAAAACAACTTTACATGAAGTAAACCCCATGACCTGAAATAAAAAAATCTCATGCTTTACCACGATTTACATTAAGCCTAAAATAAAAATGCAGAATAATGATTAACAATCCCTATTTTATACCTTTGTCCAACTTTCCCATAATTTCAAAGAAATATTTAACGTTCAAATACGCATCTTTGTATATTTTCAAGGTTTTGATAAAAGCTTTATTTAAAAATACGTTATTCACGACGTCTTTTACATTTTTTTGTATATTTTCATGATTTTTGGGAAAAGCTTTGTCTTTACGACGCCTTTACATATCACGACGCCTTTTTACATTTTTTTTCATGATTTTGGTAAAAGCTTTACTTAAATGTATAGAAATACATAGTAAGAAAGCACAATTTTTTTTGGGCTAATTTTCCATTTTTTGTTCACTTTTAAGATATATTGTAGTAATGAATAGCCGTTTTGAACCAAAAAAAATTTTCTTTATCTAATCACGACGCCTTTTTACATTTTTTTTATTATCGTAATTTGTTTCGAGCTTAGCATATATATTATTCTAACCTTTCAATTTTCAGGTTAATAGAAGCATCTTATGGTTGATGTGTACCACATTTTAATTCTAAGTTTCGAATATTGGAGAAATAATTTCTTCCTTTGTATAGATCCTGAAATTTTGAGACGCTAACTTAAGCCTAGAAATAATGTTTTCTCAGAAACCTGAGAATTTCCCACAAGCTCCAAATTTAGGACCTCTAGGGATATCTTTGATTGACACGTTGGGGCAGCGGCCACATCTGTAGAGAGGTGGAATGATTGACGTGAAAAACAACAGATGTGCGTACAGGGTGTTTTCGAGGGGGAAGGTAAGCTAGGGGGAATGGAGATATTTTTTGGGGGACATGTGCAAAACACATGTATTGGCAATAGCTGGAAAGTGAGAAAACAACTAAGAGACAGTCCGCTGCCAGCTCTCGAGTTGAAAGGTCAGTCTTACTATCCTCCCCGCTTTTGCGGGTAGGTTTTTCACGTCTTAAATATTCTATCTTCCTTTGTCTTTCATCAATACCTTCTTTATTATAAAATAAATGAAACTTATTTTTTTACTACAGTTTAATAATTTTTATATATTTTAATTATTTCCGTCCCACAGAATTTCCACTCAATAAGACTAAAGATATTTTGAATTTTATTAGAATGCTCTCTTAGCTATTCTTTAATCTTTATAATATTTAACGTTGTCTAGATAATAATTCAAAGCATTTATTTTCTTTTCTGATGTGCATTGACTTACGATTTATTTGATTTTAAATATTTGTATTTTCTGTATTTAAGGCTTCATGCCTTAAATGTTCCACCTCCTTTAGTTTCTCACCATTACTTTTTATTAGTAGGTCAATACGACTTATTTCAAGGTTTAATAAAATTTATTTTTAATTATTCTTTTCTTCAACAAATTGATTCCACTTGACAAATCTGGAGATGTTTTGAACTTTGTTATTACTATAGTACGCTTAGCCTTCTCTTATCTTTCCAATGTCGAGCATTATCAATGTAAACACAAAGATTAGAAATCTTTTTTTTTTTTTTCTTATCTAGCTTGAAGGAAAAACGTACATTATCACGCGGTTTAAGTTAACCTCATATAGGCTCCCAATTGATCTTTTAATTTTTTTTTTCAAGTTATTTCATACTGATTTTTCTTTCTTTATTTAACAATTCAATCGTTTATTTGATACTTTATGCCATCTCAAGGGTATTTAGCTTACTAGGATAAGCGTGATTTCGGAGCTTTTCTGATATATATTTTAAAGATATAGCCTATGTATTGTAATAATCTAGATATTATACCAAAGAGTAGAGATTTCTATATATTTTAAATCTTTATTTGTCCTAATAATGGCACGTTGTCATTTTTATTTTTGTCATTTTGTGATTTGTCAAATTTTTGCTAACTCGAAGTATTTTTTCGTAATTTTGCAGTTAAATGAATATAATGTTTGGACATAATCTTCGTTTTTGATTAATAATTATATTTATTTAGCTTTTCTTATTCATGGGCCTTTAGCTTTGTTTATTTTAATTTTGTAATCCACTTATTTCATTTTATATCTTATAGGTTTCGCCTTTCTAGAATAGGTTTGAATTTTATTTTTCTGGAATACATTATATTTAGCCGAAAGAATAATTTCCCTCAGTCATGCACATTTTTTTTATTATTAAGTGATACAGCAGTATTTATTGGTATCATGTATATAATTATATTTAGCAACTTTTAGTGAATCTACATTATTTATTTTAACTTCCTGTCGCATTTAGACATGCATACCTACCGATTTTTTTTTAATCAGACGTTGGATAGATATGATGTATCCAGAGACGATCTCCACATTTATTTCATTCTCTTGGTTATGGGAAGGCGGAACGCTTTTATGACTTTAGCAGTTTGATTTTACTAAACAATTAGATGTTATGTATGTTATCCATTTATCATTTTATATATTTCTATTTTATATTTCAGCTATCCAACTCACAATCTATCTTCTGTTTACTTATCTATTTACATCTCACAAATATTTGCGTATCATGGGTTCAAGAGATAATCCCGATTTTCAACTCTGCTTTCCCTGTGGTATTTAGAAGTATTAATTTGATTTATACCTATTTACCGGGTTTTTGTTTTCAACATTTGTAACCGATATAATATTTGATTATATATTTTAGATTATTGCAACCTAAAGTTTTTATTGCATATAATTTTTTTTGGGGGCATTTCATGCGTCGCGACATCCCATGTTAATTTTTCTTATATAATATTTAATGTAAGTAGCCGCACGTACAACCACGATAAATTTTCAACATGGTGGATCAAGGACGCGCTTAGTCATATTTTTTCCGTACACCTCCATGTTAATTTGTTTTATGTAACGATCATTTTCTTTTATATAGAACGATTAATATAAATTCCCGGGAGTGTACACGAGATAATACAGTATTTGATATTCTTTCATTTTGGTAACTTTACGCGAATGTGCATTTCTCTTAAGATTTAACCCCGATAATTTAGGTAAGCATATAGTTTGCTTACTTCTTTAAATCGTTAAATTTCGCCATCCTCCTTATCCCAATATAGTGTATTTTACAAGATTTGCTTACATGTTGAAATACAATCACAGCGGAATTCCAAAATGGCGGCTATAAGGACGCGCCCGGCAACCGACTTACAATCCATGTTGCCTCCAACTACATATGATCCTGAATACCCTGTATACATACTGGCATGAGAGGGTCACCTTGAATGTTATAAATCTGTAATTTTTTTTTCAAAAAAATGATTTAGGTAAAAATTTCAAAGATTTTTTTCTTCTGAAACATTTTTCCACTTGGATGAGGACGAATAAAAACGTTTCGAAAGCATTAAATTACAGTAAATATTTGCCAGCAGAAGGCATATTGAGATCCCATGAAATTTAAGCCAGTCACATGTTTAGCCTGTTTCTTTAGTTATAATTTGACACCATCATAAAATAAAGAAATTGGACAGTACGCTATATCTTGATGCTGGATATTTTCTGTGTCAGAAGGGTGTAGCTATTCTGTTTAATGAGAATTCCAATAATTATCGAAATTTAGCAGATTATCATTGGGGATTTGAACAACTGTCTTGAGAAAAATCTGAACAGCTTGAGTAGATAAAAAAAATCCTGGAGTTAAAGTGGAAAATTAGTAGTACAGACTGACCACTCGACGCAGATAACTCTAGTGAACAATTATTGTGTTAATTCGCTGTAGACAAGAAGAACTTTGATTCTCAGGATATTCGATAGGCAGAATTTCGAGAATTGATAAGGTCATGGTTAAAGTTTACACAGGCATATGGGGGGTAAAGACAGCGATTTAAACAAGATAAGAGGCAGTCTTATGTTTTAAGTACTTTCAGTGGAAGCAGATGCCACTGCAAATATTCAGTCTAAATAATTTCAAATTTGAAGTCATGCATGACGTGTTTAGCACGGGATCGACGTCTAAACTGGCTTTCATTGGGATTAAACGGGTTTGCAAAGAACTAGGAGGAGTGTAACATGTCACACCAGTGTACCAAGATATATTTGAGAAGGTTTACGTTGAGCCAACTGAAATTAGTAAAGAATTAAGAAATTAAGATCTTATTCTTTGAGTTTTACACTAATTTCAATTACGCGATATGGACGGCGTTATAAGTTGGGTGAAAATGATTCGGCCGCAATGGGATGGTCTCCTGGAGGTGGTACGATCAAATACTACTTATTGAATGCCGGGCGGGATCGCATGAAGCATTAAATGACATCAAGAAATGGTTAAAGAAACACCCTAGAGGATTGGGGATCGACAAAATGACGACATGAGAAATGCTCAACATAGTACATTGGCAGCAAAATAATATCTTGCTATTGTATGGACAACCACTTCTTCCTGAAATGTGCAGCGGATGTTAGTCCCAGAGTTAGGTCCTTTGAGGCGACACTTTCCTTTGCAGATGACATAAAGACGCATGATAGAACAGCACATGAGCCTTTAAACTAACTTCAATTCTTGCCATAGATTCAGTGGACCAATAACAGTATAATTTTTTTTAAGGAAACCTCCATTCCCTGTGTGAATATTTAGCGAGAAATGAGCGATTCAATTTTTTTTTATTTTATGAGCCGCTATCCTGTAAAGTCGGAGTTGTACCCCATCCATTTTTCCAATAGTAACTGGTACGAGATATTTCCAGAACCTTTATTGCTATCATACAATTCGAAAGACTAGAAAACTACACTATTTTGATACAGTTTACATCTAGCATCCATGTGAACTCAATAAGACTATTGAACGAAAATCGGAGACTAATGAGCGAGCCAACCCAAAGAGAACGAGTTTAATAGGCTTACAAGTAGTAGTTGAAGCAAACTATTCGCACAATTTTGTTATGTTCCCTCTCTAACTGATCTATGGCATTATAGATTTTTTTTTAACAGGGTGACTACCTCGCCGAGTGTATATGGAGGTATAAAGGTTTAAAGGTCATAGACTGTTGGAATAATATTACACTAGTAATAATTAATAGTTCATTCTGATATACAGTAAAGGCAGTAGAGAACAGCGCCTCTACCAGTAGGCTATCAAGGTAGACTAGAGCAATAGAGCGGGATCCATTCCCGATGACGGGTTTCAGGGAAACACCAGAGGGATGAAAAGGCAGTGAAATATGTTAAAGGCGATGGGAAGATGATAGAAGAAAGTGCATCCAATGTTTAAAACGTAGCTGTTGACCGCACTATCGCCTCGATAGAACTATTTTGGCTCGTCACCACGTAGTGTTGCTAGATAATTTGTTTTAGACTAGAGGCTAATATTTGTAAATAGTACATAATATGCACTGAGAGCTAGTATAGGCTGGCTTACCTAAATTTCTTTAACAGTATACACTAAGTTACATGAATAAGCCCTGTATTTATATCCAGTATATTTTGTTTAGTGTTGGTATATGATTTGAAGAGTAACTCAATAGATTTCTTTTTTTAACAACACTTTGTTCTTAATGATAAGAAGTGATTTAAAGTGTTTTTAGTTTTTATTTTAAGCTACATCTTATCCTAGTGCGATGATGAACCTTAAAGAATTTCCAGTTTTTCCTACTTTATTTTTTATGTTAACAATTTTGTCTTAGTGTTATGGTGAACTTTAAATAGTTTGCAGTTTTTCTTTTATTTTTAAACTATGACGTGTGTTCTAGTGTTGTGACCGTTGAAAGGAGCTTTAACACAATGTTTCAGTGTTAATGTGTTATTTGTCTCAACCTTATCTTTGTGCAGTATACCGTCTCACAACCTTGCGGTAGTGTTTGTTGCCATCTTTAAAGATCTTCACAATTTGTTTTAATATTAGTGTGTCATTTAGAGAAAATTGTCATAACCTCATCGTTATATAGTACACCGTTTTTACACCGTTTTATTTAGTGAGCTATATGAGAGATTTTAGATATAAAATAAGAGTTACTATTTACATGAGCCAAATCGACCCAGCAGTTAGAGCAAGAGGGGGAAATCAGATATTTCCTCCTGTCACGTGACGCCACTGTTTACCCCCGACCGGTCGGTCCAGATAAGAGAGAATACCAGGAAACTCTGTCCTCCTGACATCACTCCCTCCACAAGAGAAACAGCGTCCCGCTGTTTACTAGTCGGTCACATGACCTTAGGCAATCTGTTCTTGTACTTCGGGGTCGTGGTAGGGCTTCATGCCCACTACATGGACGGTATCTTGGGTTTTTCGTCTCCTCCTAGTGTAGAATTGTCACAACCCCGTTTTAGTGTAGTACATAGTTAAAAGAGTCTTCACAACCTTGTTTTAATGATAGTTTGTCATCTTTAAGAGTTGTCTCACAACCTTGTTTTAATATAACACATCGTTTTGAAGAGCTTTCGCAACCTTGTCAGGATATGATTTAGGAAAATTTTAGTTTTTACTTTTTTATTTTTATGTTACAATTTCGTCCAACAGTAGAACCAGAGGGACCACGAGAGACAGCAATCTTAGGAAACCCGCTAGGGGTAGTAAATAGGGCAATTGGTGACAATGTTGACGGCCCCGAAATACGCCGTTCGACCAGGGTCAAGAAGCCCACTGAGTGCAGATCATGTCCAGGTTGCCAATGATTAAATCCATAGATTGTGTACTAGAGTTTAGTTAAATTTTGATCATAGTATGATGTGTTAGAACGTGAGTTAAAGGCCATAGACTGTGGTTTTTAAAGAGTTTCAGTTTTTTTTTAATTGAAGAGGCTATTCTGTATTAATAGCAAGTTGTGAATTAACACTTGAGTTTGTTGGGTCACATTTCACCAAACAGACCCAACAAAGATGTAAAACACTCTTTTACATCCTATGTACATACACGCAGTGTCTCGCCGAAAGTGTTTGGTGTACAGATGGATGTCCCACGGGAATGGCCGACGGTGGCTCAAAGATCAAGCCGGGGGGGGAGACGCAGCCCTGGACACGATCCCAAGATCTACTGGAGGAGGATGATACCGGCCCCGGATTAAGATGGATACAGATGGATGTCCCGCGGGAATGGCCGACGGTGGTTCAGAGATCAAGCCGGGAGGGAGACGCAGCGCTGGTCGCGGATACCCGTGGATACTAAGATATATCAAGGAAGGCACAGCCCTGGCCAGGAGCCCGACAAAAAAAAACAGGAGCAGGAGTCCAACCACAACATAAGCAGAGAGCTGACGGGCAGTGGAGAAGCCACCTCAACAAGAAGAAACGGACATCCAGCATGCGACTATGTAAAACCTACCTTTTAATTCTTGTATATATGACCTGTGACATGACATTTTGATAGATGGGGACCATTTATTAATACTCTTGGGATTTCTTAAAGAAGAAATTAGCGTATAGGTCTCTCAGAGGGGTAGCATCCTAGATGGGATTTTAATTCCATTGATTAATTTAAATTTATCTCTCAATAAGACAGATAAATTCCGAATTTGGGTTAATATTTAGTTTAAATTGGTCTTTCATAAGTCGTGTAAGAATATTTCTAATTCATAATTTCCTTAAAAAAAAAAAAAAAAAAAATTTAATAAAATAATATTTTATCTCAATAAGACAGATAAATTCTGAATTTTGGTTAATATTTAGCTTAAATTGATCTTTCATAAGCCGTAAATAAGAATATTTCTAATTCATAATTTTCCTTAAAAATAAAAATTTAATAAAATAATATTTCTCTCAATGAGACAGATAAATTATGAATTTGGTTAATATTTATATTAAATTGATCTTTTCATGAGCTGAGTTAGAATATTTCTAATTCATAATATTTTCTAATAAAATATTATTTTTATTCCTTAAATTTTAACCTTAATTAATTAATTAATTAACTTTATTAACATCATGAAACGCGATATCCCAAACTCAGGGATATTTGCGCCAATACATTTCACTGCATTACAGCAATTCGGCTATATACAATCCTGTTCAATTCATTATTTTACATAAATTAACTAAAGAAAATTGTCCAAAGAGAAAAACAAACAACAAAGCAAAACACACAGAGCAAGCATCGCAGTTCTTTTTTTTTTTCTAAGATTCCTTCTCTTTTTTCCAATTCAAGAGAAAGTTGTATATGTATTTACAAAATTGATCAAAATTTTTATACTTTTCTTTTTTGTCTACAAATTCATCAAGCTGTCCAATACGACCAAATCTATTTTCCCTAAAATCCCGGAAAATTGGGCACTCCAGAAGTAGATGTCTCGCGTCTTGAATTTCACCTCCGCAGAAGCATCCTGGTTCCTTCACGGCGCCGATAGTTGCCAAAAATTTCCCAAAATTGCCATGATCTGTAATGAATTGGATATTATAAAAATTTGGACGGAAAAATCTTGGAATTCCTAATACGAAAAAGCTTCTGAAAATTTCATTAGTGTTCTCAAAAATTTCATTCATTTTTGCGTGTAAGAATGATTTGACTATACTTGGAGCATGGGGTTCGTAAGTAGTTAGATCTTCAATGGACATTTGAGCTAGATCAAATTTGATTATTCTGGATTCTATATAATCTGTTAGGAGTGGAATTTTTGCCAAGCTATGCACACAGTTTGATGAAGTGGTTTTGTATGCTCTAACTGCCCATAAAATGATCTGGTACTGCATGGAGTTCAGTTTTTGATTACAACGATTGTTTAAATATTTGAACCAAATTTCAGAACCGTATGTAAGTACAGGCCTAATGATTGTTTTGAATAAAGTTAACCTCTTTTCAGTGTCTAAACCCCACATATTGCCACTTAGTGAACATAATAAATTTTTCATACGTCCTGCCTTACACAGAATATCATTAACATGCGGTGTAAAGTTAACTTTGTTTTTCCATTTGTGATTAGAAAATTTCATTCCCAGAATTTTTACTTGCTTGACCGGCATTATTATATTGTTATTAACCTTAATAGGTATTTTTTGTCTGTTATGTAGGTATAGCATATTAGTCTTCTCTGTACTGATCGTTAATTTATTTCTATTACACCATTGGATCACATAATTTAAGGTGTATTCACTTGCGGTTTTTAGTCCTTCAATAGTCTTATTCCAGCAAATTATTGTAACGTCGTCTGCATAACATATAATATCTGCATTCATTGAATCAAAATTTATCAACAAATCATTTAGCAAAATATTCCATAGAAGTGGAGATAAAGGTCCACCCTGTGGACATCCTTTAGTTAGTTTCTTATAAAAAGTTTCTGATTCGTATGTAAATTTCACCTCCCTTTCATTATTCAAATAAGATTTTATGATCCGTATTAAATCTGAAGGAACATCATCATTATCCATTCTTTTTATAATAGCAGGCCACCATGCATTGTCGAATGCACCCGCAATATCTATAGCTATCAAGGAAGTCAATTCTTTTTGTTTATGTTTCAATATAGTTTCTATAATTTTATCCATTCCAGTAATTGTTGATCTAGATTTCATAAAACCATGCTGCCTTGAGCTCATTAAATTATTCTCTAAATAATAGTTACTTAATTTATTTTTTATTATATTCTCAAATGTTTTAGATAGATTAGATGTCAATGATATAGGTCTATAACTTTTATTTATTTCATAATTCGTTTTGCCTGGTTTTGGAATTATTTTTAAGAATGATTTTTTCCATTCATCCGGATAATATCCCATTTCTATACATTTATTGAATAATTTATGCAGAATTGGGATTATTTTTATTTTAGCCTGTCTAATCATATTGTTACTAATGTAATCAGGGCCCGGTGCTTTTTTAATATTTGTTTTTAAAATTGTTTCCTCTATTTCCTTAGATTCGATATAAACACTACTTTTATTTTTATATTTAGGCGTATAATTTCTAATCAAAATATGATCATCTTTATCCAAACCTCCAATATCATCCTGAAATAGATCGTTCATTAAACTTTTTATTTTGTCGGTCTTTAAATGATCTGGTAAATTATCTATTAGTGGTAATCCTAAATTTCTATTTTTCGATCTCAATGACTTGAATATCCTATAAGCATTACCAAATGAGTTATTTGAATGACTTTCTTCTATAAAAATTCTCCAACTCGCTCTTTTTGCCTTTTTACTTTTATTTAAATATTTATTTCTCATTGATTTATAGGTCTTTTCAAGGACCTTTCCATGTCGGTAATACAAATTTCTAATGTAGTGGAAATCGTTTTTCATTTTCTCCAGCTTCCCATCCCACCAGTATGTATTTGTTTTATGATTTCCGCTTCTTGTCTTGACATTTAGTGACAGATAAGCTGCCTCTTTAATTATTTGTGTGAGAGTCTTTACAATGTTGTCAATATCTTTGATGTTTGACGCGTGGTTTATCATGGTGATAATATTATCTACGTCTTGTATTGCTATTTTTTCGGTAAATGTTTTCCAATCAGCATCTTTTTCTATAAATTTCCATGTTGAGTTTTGAACTGTCCTTTGCCTGTTAAATATTATTTAACCTGCCTTAATAATATTATTTTCTATTTAATATTTCGAGAATTTGGTATATTTATTATTCTGTGGGATTGAGAGCGCTAAAAGAAAAAAGGGATAGGGGGCCAGAATTTTTGGGGAACTGGACCAAGGGACCAGTCAGTTTGGACGCGGCTTTCGAAGGGGGCGGACGAAAATTTCCCACCGGGCGAGAAGTAAGTAGCCGAGATGTTTAGGTAAGTTTCACTCTAAGAAAAATTTTTATAGTGAAGACATATTTTTATACATGACGAAGTCATGGTAGGTAGAAAGTATTTTTTTTTTAAAGACGTCTTGCCATTTATAGCGAGTTCATAGTGAGAGAGGGACTTATTCATATATTAACAGATAGATTATTTAGCCCAAGCATGATCGCCTTGAATGAGGTGTTATAGATTCATATTTTACTTAACTATGTCATGTCATAGTAAATACAATTTGTTTTACATTTATTTTATATATATATCCCTTATTTGTCGAATAAAAGTTGATGTGGTAAATTTTAATGTGTACTAATGTCTATATAAAATCACAGATCACACATGAACTTTGATGCGTATGCTGTGGATATTGAGTGTATTATAATAGGTTCATTGCCTTATCATAAACGGAGAATATGTATACACCTGAATTTCTTTATATGCTAAAGGAGATAAAAATATAAATGTTTTTATAATCGAAGCTCAATTACAAGACGAATGTTAATTCGAGTGTATACAATATTTACTGTGTATGATGTAATGTAAGAGCGTATCTTACGTCCCAAAATGTCATCTTAAACAAACCACATATTTTAATTATTTATATGAGTTCCTGTGTTCGTCATGCAATATCGAGTGTATACCTGAGTGTAAATTTGGTTATTATATATACTGGTGCAAGTATTTGGCGAGTGTTACATTTGTATGTCTAAGTTAAAGGATGGAGTTTAGTCATCTAGATGTAGAAGGTCCTGGCTTTAGGGCCCATCAATTAGCGCCACTTAACGTGGGGCCGAAGTCTTCCGAAAATCCAAATTTAATAAAATTTAAATTTGCAAGAAGTAGGCCTGCGAATTCCCTGAGATTAAGAAATTAGGTATCGATAAAAGAAGTGACCGTTATTTTTACTGGTTTTTGAAAAAAAAAAAAAAAAAAAAAAAAAAAAAGCTTTATATTTCTTTTAATACGTTACTCATGCCGCCTTTTTACAATTTTATGAATTTTCACTGGATAATTGTTAGTATATAAAAGAAATACGTTTTTTTATTGGTTTTTTTTTTTAATAAAAACATTATTTTTTTTTAAACACGTTATTCATGCCGCCTTTTTTGTCAATTTATGAATTTCACTGGATAACTGTTAACAATTTCTGCATATCATTGATTTTGATAAAAGCATTATATTTTTTAAATTACGTTATTCATGCCGCCTTTTTACAATTTTATGAATTTTCACTGGATAATTGTTAGTATATAAAAGAAATACGTTAGGCTTAAATAGAAACCCACGAGCTTTTTTATTTCTCAGTTCCACTCGATAAAAGAAATGACCGTTATTTTTTTTTATTGGTTTTTTTTTAATAAAAACATTATTTTTTTTAAACACGTTATTCATGCCGCCTTTTTTGTCAATTTATGAATTTCACTGGATAACTGTTAACAATTTCTGCATATCATTGATTTTGATAAAAGCATTATATTTTTTAAATTACGTTATTCATGCCGCCTTTTGTCAATTTTATGAATTTTCACTGGATAATTGTTAGTATATAAAAGAAATACGTTAGGCTTAAATAGAAACCCACGAACCTTTTATTTCTCAGTTCCGCAATTGTTCTAACCTTTCAATTTCAAATCTACAGAAGCGTCTTATGTTAAAGTGTACCATTTTTTTCTTTAAGTTTCGAATATTGGCGAAATGGTTCCTTACTTTGTATAGATAATGAAATTTAGGGACGCTAACTTAAACCTAGAAATACGTTACTCATGCCGCCTTTTTACAATTTTATGAATTCTCACTGGATAACTGTTAACAATTTCTGCATATCATTGGTTTTGATAAAAGCATTATATTTTTTAAATTACGCTATTCATGCCGCCTTTTGTCAATTTTATGAATTTTCACTGGATAATTGTTAGATATATAAAAGAAATACGTTAGGCTTAAATAGAAACACACGAGCCTTTTTTATTTCTCAGTTCCACAATTGTTCTAACCTTTCAATTTCAAATCTACAGAAGCGTCTTATGTTAAAGTGTACCATTTTTTTCTTTAAGTTTCGAATATTGGCGAAATGGTTCCTTACTTTGTATAGATAATGAAATTTAGGGACGCTAACTTAAACCTAGAAATACGTTACTCATGCCGCCTTTTTACAATTTTATGAATTCTCACTGGATAACTGTTAACAATTTCTGCATATCATTGGTTTTGATAAAAGCATTATATTTTTTAAATTACGTTATTCATGCCGCCTTTTGTCAATTTTATGAATTTTCACTGGATAATTGTTAGATATATAAAAGAAATACGTTAGGCTTAAATAGAAACCCACGAGCCTTTTTATTTCTCAGTTCCACAATTGTTCCAACCTTTCAATTTCAAATCTACAGAAGCGTCTTATGTTAAAGTGTACCATTTTTTTTTTAAGTTTCGAATATTGGCGAAATGGTTCCTTACTTTGTATAGATAATGAAATTTAGGGACGCTAACTTAAACCTAGAAATACGTTACTCATGCCGCCTTTTTACAATTTTATGAATTCTCACTGGATAACTGTTAACAATTTCTGCATATCATTGGTTTTGATAAAAGCATTATATTTTTTAAATTACGTTATTCATGCCGCCTTTTGTCAATTTTATGAATTTTCACTGGATAATTGTTAGATATATAAAAGAAATACGTTAGGCTTAAATAGAAACCCACGAGCCTTTTTATTTCTCAGTTCCACAATTGTTCCAACCTTTCAATTTCAAATCTACAGAAGCGTCTTATGTTAAAGTGTACCATTTTTTTTTTAAGTTTCGAATATTGGCGAAATGGTTCCTTACTTTGTATAGATAATGAAATTTAGGGACGCTAACTTAAACCTAGAAATACGTTACTCATGCCGCCTTTTTACAATTTTATGAATTCTCACTGGATAACTGTTAACAATTTCTGCATATCATTGGTTTTGATAAAAGCATTATATTTTTAAATTACGTTATTCATGCCGCCTTTTGTCAATTTTATGAATTTTCACTGGATAATTGTTAGATATATAAAAGAAATACGTTAGGCTTAAATAGAAACACACGAGCCTTTTTATTTTTCAGTTCCACAATTGTTCTAACCTTTCAATTTCAAATCTACAGAAGCGTCTTATGTTAAAGTGTACCATTTTTTTTCTTTAAGTTTCGAATATTGGCGAAATGGTTCCTTACTTTGTATAGATAATGAAATTTAGGGACGCTAACTTAAGCCTAGAAATATTGTTTTCTCAGAATCCTGAGAATTTCACGCGAGCCCCAAATTTAGAATCTCAGGGGGTGTCTTTTGATTGACAAGTGGGAGTAGCGTCCACACCTGGAGAGAGGGGGGATGATTGACGTGAAAAACAACAGATGTGCATGCAAGATGTTTTCGAGGGGGGAAGGACATGTGGAGAAAACACATGTACAGACTTTAGCTGGAAAGTGAGAAAACAATGAGAGGACAGTCCACTGCTAGCTCTCGACTTGAAAGGTTGGTCTTACTATCCTTCCCGCTTTTGCGGGTAGTTTTTTTTTTCCCGTCTTAAATATTCTATCTTCCTTTGTTCTTCATCATTACCTTCTTTACTATAGGATAAATGAAGCTTATTTTTCTTTTACTACAGCTTAATAGTATATAATTTTTTTTAATTTAATCATATTTTAATTATTTCCGTCCCACAGAATTTCCACTCAATAAGACTAAAGATATTTTTGAATTTTATTAGAATGCTCTCTTAGCTATTCTTTAATCTTTATAATACTTAACGTTGTCTAGACAACAATTCAAGGCATTTATTTATTTTTCAATGTGCATTGACTTACGATTTATTTGATTTTAAATATTTGTATTTTCTGTAATTTTTTGGCTTCATGCTTGAAATGTTCCATCTCCGTTAGTTTCTCACCGTTATTTCTAAATAGTAGGTCAATACGACTTATTCCAAGGTTTAATATATTTTATATTTATGTATTTTTTTTTTGGGAACTGGTTCCACTAGATAAATCTGGAGATATGTTGAACTTTGATATTGACATATTACACCTGGTTTTCCCTTATCTTTCCAATGTCGAGCATTATCAATATAAACACAAAGATTGAAGATCTTTGTTTTTTTTTTTCTTATCTAGTTTGAAGGAGGAACGTACAATATCATGCGATTAAATTGATCACATATAGGCTTACAATTAATCTTTTAATTTAATTTCTTTAAAGTTATTTCATACCGATTCTTTTTATTATTTCTATATATTTTAAATCCTTAATTGTCTTAATAATTTCGCTTGTCGTTTCCATTTAGACAATTTGTGATTTATCATTTTTGCTGACCAAGACAATGTTTACCTCGAAGTATTTTTTTTTTCCGTAATATATAGCAATATGAGTAAAAGGTCTGGACATAATCTTCGTTTTTTTTATTAATAATTATATTTATGTAGCTTTTCTTATCCATGGGCCTTTAGCTTTGTTTATTTTTAATTTTGTAATCCACTTATTTCATCTTACATTTTGTAAAATGATGCAGCAGTATTTATTGACATCGTTTATATAATTATATCTTAGTAACTTTAGATAAGTCTGCATTATGTATGTATTTTTTTTTATCTCCTTCCGCAATCGGGCATGCACACTTATTGATAATTCTTAAATCAGGCATTGAATAAATATGATGTATCTAGAGACGATCTCCACATTTGTTTCATTCTCTTGGTTATGGGAAGGCAGAACGCCTTTATGGCTTTAGCAGTTTGATTTTACTAAATAACTAAGTATTGTGTGTTTTATTCAACACTCCGTTTAAAGCATTCATTCTCTTGACTAAGGTACAGTGTCATGCGTAGAATTTGATTTAATTTTGTCAACTTTATGTGAACATACGATTTTCTTTAAAATCTAACCCCGATATCGTAGACAGGCGTATAGCTTAGCTCACTCCTTTAAATCGTTGAATTGCCAATTTATTCTCGATATGGTATAATTCACAATGTCTGCGTGACGACCGAATCACGGTAAAATTCTCAACATGGCGGTCGATGGACACGTGTATATTTACTCTATAGAGTGGTTGTGTATACACATAGGTGCCTATGGATTTGTTTAATTTTATTATGATCTCCAGCCATGTTTCTGTATTTAAGGCTTCACGTTTGAGATGTTTCATCCCTTCTTAATTCTTCACCATTATTTCTTTATAGGTTCAACACGACCTATAATTTGTAAACAAAGGCTTAACGATTTATCTCAAGTGATTTATCCAACACAAAATTTTCCACTCGATAGATATGGAGACACATTTTTTTTGTTGATTTTGCCAGATTGTGCCTTTTGTCCTCTCTTATCTATATGGTATTTATCGTTTCAATATAATGATCTGGAGCATTTATCCTCTTATCTAATGCATATAGTTCATGGACTTAATTAATTTATAAACGTTTTCAATCATTGTTTTCCTGTATTGTCTGGTGATCTCATCCGAAAGGTTTAATAGCATACTAGTATTTCATTCTCTTATCCGATATTATTATTGCTTATCTTAATTTTTATGTCCATATATGAACAGAATGTCCAGGTCTAAATGTTCGCTTCGAATATCGATCGTAAACAAGTTTAAACATACCCCCCGAAATTCTCTTCCTTAGCCTTTATTTTGTGTAGTGATCAATTTTTCCTTTTGGTAACAACCGTTATAGATCCCTGGAAATGCATACTAAATAATAAGACAGTATTTTGTTTATTTGTTAACCTTATATGAATATGCATTTTCGTTTAAAACTTAACCGCGATATTTTAAGAAGGCGTATAGATTTGGTTGCTTCATTTAAACGTTGAATAGGATCACAATTTAGATATGACATAATTTACTACAGATGATTACTTGTCGAAATACAATCACAGCGAAATTTCAAAATGGCGACTAAAAAAAGGGCACGTCGGGCAACCGATTCTTTTCATGATGCCTCCAACTGCATATGATCTTAAATATCCTGTGTACACTGGTATGAGGTCACCTTGAAATGCAATAAACGTGCAGAATTTTAACCTAAGAAAGATTTCATGAAACCATCCCGTATGGAATAATTCCCCTTGGTCGAGAACAGATAAAACATCTCAATGAGTATTAAGTTACCGTAAATATTTGCCAGCAGAAGGCAAGATGAGATTACACGAAAGTAGGATCAGTAAGTGTTTAGCTCCTGTTTTTGTTAGTGATTCTGGACCTTTATAAGGCAATGGGAGGTGGACATCAAGATATGTTCTGATAGACGGGTGTGTGCCTCTGTCAAGGGAAGCAGCCATTCCGTGTAATGGGGATTACAATAATCATCAAATATTAACAAATCATCTTTGGTAGATATGGACAACCAGATGGTGCCAAATTCTTTAGTGAACTTATATTTTATCACTTAGTTGTTTCGAATCCAATCTTATGATGATCTTATCGTGTGGTGATCCATGTACAGAATTCAATAGGAAGTTTTTTTTTTTTTGAAGTAGTGAAATCCGCTGTTTCTTTCCCTAACCCAGCCAAAGGACGAAATCGTTTCATTACATCTTGCATCCTTGGAAGCTAATAACATTATTTCAGAACTAAATGCCATATGCAGACCTGGCAATCTATCAAAAGAATAGTTTCGAATAACTTTAGATGAACAATAATAGTGGACCTTGCACCTCGTGTATGTTTACACTTGACCGGTTTTGATAAGCCCCTCTAGAAACCCTTATCTATTTCACCAACTCCAGATTGTTTGGACAGCAGAGGTCTATAACAAAGGAGGATCTTGTAACAGGAGAACAGACCTAAGATTCGTTTCGACATCGGCTTTCATAGTTTATGGAATGTGGTATTAGGCAGTGGTAACCAGTAGCAAGGATTACATTTCTGAGAGATCGGGAATAGGCATAGAAGATTAAGAAGGATATCTTGCGTGGTATGAACAATGGACACCGGAGCATGTGATGTTGTATGTAAAACCTCCATATTATATAATAGGAATATGTTGCTCACGAAGGTGGACGTGAGTGAAGAATAATTTAAAACATTATATCCCAATGGACGCTACCGAGCGTATAAGCCACTTGACATGAATCTGCTGAAGGAAGGGTCACTGTGGTACTATGTAAAGAAATCATCGGAAATATATGCATCATTTATAAAATATAGAGATTTACTCTATATACATCCATCTGCAGGCGATGCACCTGATTTTCGCTCAGACCTCTCAAGATCAACTATAGGACATACCAAGTAAAGTACGCAAGATATAGTGGAGCCAACCCGAATCTGACCAGATGTGTCCAAAGCTCGGTTTCTACTCCCTCATACCACTGAAATCACTGCGGCAGCCATGTCTTAGCGAGGCAAGATGTTTGATACGATCACAAGTATGCATGCTAAATGTCCAGCACTGTACCCTGACGAAATTCCGATAGGAAGGTGCGCTAAATCAAACCCAGGTCAGGATAAATTACACGATGTAATGAAAGGTGTAAGAGGGATAAGCCAACATTCAACAATTTTTTTTAAGCCAACAAGCAGTGAACAGGAGTTCGGGCTGGAATAGGGGAAGGAACAATAAGAAGGGAAGCCGCATAAGAAACAGTCATTCATAGAATCCACCTGTGACATCATAAAATTTAAGATCTTATATCGAAGATTTCAGGGCTACTCATGTCAATGCATATTACAGATGTAGACAATCAGAATTATTTAATGTTAACAATTAGGTGTAACCCACTTTAACAGAGTTGTAGGGCAACTGACTTTGTACATGCATATATCCCCAACTCCCTTGACAAGGCTACCCTTTCTATTTAGCTGAAGCAAACTACTTATCTAACTTTATTACGTTTTAACTGGCTCGAAGTATAGTGGTTTTCCTTTGTCATTAACAAGGTAAATACCTAATCCAGTGTGCATGAAGGATTTAAAAAAATGGCGAAAAAAAAAAATGATAGACTATAGGAATACTATTACACTAGAAATAATTAATAGTTCATCCTGATACACAGTAGAGGCAGTGAGAATAGCGCCTCAACTAGTAAGCTATCATAGCTAGTTAAGTTTCAATACACCCAGAAAGAGCTTATCTCCTCGAAGGGAAGATTAAAAAGGGGTGGAAACGGGTCCTCTGGAATTTTCCTCGAAATTCTGCGGTAGCTCCCGCCCTGAACGAGTGTCAGACTTCCGTGTAGAACTGGCAGGGGAGGGATAGCCACTAGAGTGGTCCAAAATTAAGAGTGATAATAGATCGGGATCCAATTCCCGATGACGGGTTTCGAGGAAACACCAGAGGGATGAAAAGGCAGTGAAATGTGTAGAAAATTATGGAAGAGAGATGAGAGAGAGGTGATGAAAGAGGTGTTGAAAGCGATGAAAAGACAGTGGAATGTGTTAAAACAATGGAAGAGGGATGCGAAAAATGATAAAGGGGACATTATGGCATGTTAAGAGGCGGGAAAGGAAAGTTGAGAAGGTGATAGAATTTTGTGGCAGAAGAGAGGGAGGACAACCTATACCACACTGGCAGATCACAATTTCACCCGAGCCAGCATGGTAATGTTAGATTGCAAGCTCGAAGTAGTTAGATGCTATTATCTTGGTTATTCCCCCTTCGGAATGAACTGAAGGCCTCTTTCATGTTATTACATCAGGATGTGGCTTAGCAGGTTCTTCAGCCTGGATTTCGCCGGTACTGAGTCTTGCCTCCTACCAAAGCGTGTTTCAACCATCCTACAAGTTTTTCAAAAAGGATAATGAGATAAGTCTCCTTTAAGTAGCCCCCAGAATTTGATGTATTAAGCTTTTGAAGGTCTTTCTATATGATTGCCAGTGAGAAGTAGCTCTTGGCGCGGGACATCGTTTATGAGTAGAATACCCTGAGTTTGGGAATATGTTTTGGGCTATTGAAATCTGAGATAATTCTCATACATCCACATATGGCCCCGAATTAGGGAATGTGTTTTTAGACTATTGAAAATTGAGATAATTCTCATTCATCAACACATGGCCCTGAATTTGGGAATGTGTTTTAGACTGTTGAAAATTGAGATAATTCTCATACATCCACATTTTTTTGCGTAAACCTGACAAATTCCTCATATTCGTCCAGGCGTTCAATAGGCTTAGTGTTCATGGTGAACTTACCTGATTTTTCTGGTTACCAATAACCCCCGAGGCAGTCTAATGTGATGATGTTGATTGTCCCTGGATACTTAACTAAGGGTTTCGTTATATTAACGCCCCTGTTGTCGGTTAGGTTACCCACATCGAGTTGAGGGTGTCTTGGTCATAGTCATTGGGAGTATTAGGTTTTGAAGGTTCCTTCCATATGATTGCCAGTGAGAGACAGCTCTTGACGCGAACATCGTTTATGAGTAGAATATCCTGAGTTTGGAGATATGTTTTAGGATATTGAAAATTGAGATAATTCTCATACATCCACATATGGTTCTCTACGTATGAAATACCATATATATATATTTTTTTACCAGGTTTCTCTTGTAGATCTTCAAATTTCACGACGCGATGCTTGTGCCTACACCGCACATACTTGCACGTATGGTCCTTATGCCCTTGAATACCAGTCTCCTTTTTGAAACGTGAATCCCATAGTGTTTAGGAATATGACTAAGAAAGGCTTCTCCCCTTCCTTCTATTTTGTATTCCTTACTTCACCCGCCTCTATGGGTCCTGACACTGACGTTGCAATCAGGGCGAAAGACTAACATTTAGTTCCTTAGATCCGACAACTGAGAACCATGCCTGCTGATAAAGAGAATTCCACAGCGAGCCAAGCCCAGCTGCCCTCCATGCTGTACAACCTGGAGAAATTTGAAGGGAAGGGTATAGTCCCCTTCACAAAATTCATAAAGGATTTTGAACTTGTCTACGACTTAAAGACCCTGGACGACGCCAGGAAAAGAATCCTCCTGGACAACCACCTCCGGGGGGCTGCGAGGGAGTTTGCCCTACAGTCCCAACAAATCCGCCTCGGATACGAAGAGCTGAAGGAGAGTCTAGAGGGGCGGTTCCGAAAGAGGGTTTCTACAAGGGAAATGAGGAGCCAGTTCTTCTCGTGTAGACAGGGAGCCGGGGAGAAAGTACGGGACTTCGCCGCACGAGTGAGCGACCTTGCAGCAGGAGCAGAGTCGGATGGCCTGAAGATAGGTAGCTCAGAGGTCGCAGAGGTCTTCATCGACGGGCTCTGTCCCAGCCTGTGGGAAAAGGCTCATCTATACCAAGGCGAACCCTGGGAGACCCTAGTTACCAAGCTACAGTGGCTGGAACAGAGACAGGAGGACTACAGGGAGGCACAACGCTCCAGCGTCGACAGGAACGGTCAGAGGCTGGGTGACATGGGCAACAAACTGGCCGAGCTGGAGAAGAAAATGGAGGCACTGGAAACCGAGAATGCAGCCCTCAGGAGACAAAGAGGGAGCACCAATAGAACAAATAACGGAGGAGGAAGGTGGCCCCCACACCCCGCAGAAAGAAGGGATTACAGAGATACCACCGAGGGTAACAGGAGGGACGCTCCCTTCAGGGACTGGCAAAGGAGACCTACGCAACAACCATCCAGACAACAGCAGAACCCGCCTCCACCCAGACAAGAAAGGAGACTTCCCAATAGCGAAAAGGAGGAGAACCCTGGAGCGGAATATAAGAATCAGGATGCAAGAAGGCCACCACCTAAATGTTACAGGTGCGGTGAACCAGGACACCTCATCAGGGATTGTCAGCAGACACAGATAAAAAACTAGGTCCGGCTTGCCTCAAGGCAGGGGGGGGGTTTGCGGCCAGTTTGCCTGCCATAAATGTACATATACTAAATAAGGGAAGGTCGCTGAGTGAGAGAACACTAAAATTTATTATAGACTCGGGCTCAGAGGCCAATATTGTAAATATAGATAACTTAAATTTATGCACAGAGGGGTTAAACAGGCCAAACTACCTTAAGGGTATAACAGGAAATTCTTTAAAGTCATTAGGGAGTGAAGTGTTAGAGATAGGGGCAATGGTAAACGGTAAGCCCATCAGGGAAGTAAGGACGACTTTTGAGTATTGCCACATGGGAGAAATAGGTCTAGATGGCATACTCGGACTACCGGGTTTCCGAGCCCTAAAGCTGCACCTCAGCTACGACGGTAGTATTAGGTCCGATTACGAAAGGAAGGAAGGTCCGACCAAGTCGGCCTTTCTTTCCTCATTGCAAACGATAGAATTGTCCCCTCAGCCACCCAGGATACCCTTAAACGAGATCCACACTGGCGAAGATATCTTCAAGGCTTTCAGCCACTGTTTTTGTAGGGACATAAGGGATATGGGTAATGGTTCCACCATCACAGCCCCTAAACTGAGGATGCTGACTAGCAGACCAGTGTATAGGAGGCAATATCCGATCCCAAATAGGTTAGTCTCAAAGGTAAAAACGTTAGTAGACGAGCTGGAAGAAGTAGGGATAATAGAAGGGAGTACCTCTCTGTGGAATTCCCCCCTATTCCCGGTTGCCAAAACTGATGGTAGTGTTCGCATCACCATGGATCTACGTATGATCAATGAGGCAACTGAATTCTTCCCGTTCCCGATACCACGTGTTGAAGACAATCTACGCGCATTTGCGGGTGCAAAGGTCTTCAGCACATTAGATCTGACTTCTGGATTCTTCCAGATTCACATCCCGGAGAGTGACAGAGATTATTTTACCTTCTCTCTGCCCTGGGGGAGATACCGCTTCACGCGTTTGCCACAAGGAGCTAAGAACTCAGCACAAGTCTTCCAGTGGGCCATGAACTTGGTCCTAGGTGACCTGTTGTTCAAATGCGTTCGCCTGTACATCGATGACGTCATTGTCTACAGCGACTCTCACGAGCAGCATGTAGCGGACCTCGCCGCTGTACTCGAACGTCTGAGTAGGTTCAGTTTGAAGGCCAAATACGGGAAGAGCTATCTCTTCAGGGACTCAGTAGAGTACCTGGGTCATGTAATCGACCAGAATGGGATCAAACCCATGTGGGATAATGTCACCGCTCTCAGGGATTTGAAAAGACCTCATAACATCAAGGCAGTCAGAAGTCTATTAGGTACAGTCAACTACTACCGACGCTTTATTCCCAACGCAGGTGAGGTCCTGGCTCCACTGAGCAACCTATTAAGGAAGGGACATAGATTTGCTTGGGGTACGATAGAGCAGTCAGCCTTTGAGACGGTGAAGGGAATATTAACCAGCGAGCCACTACTAATCCACCCAACAATTGGGATACCTTTCATCCTGAATACTGACGCCAGTGGGGTAGCAGTAGGCGCTTGCCTCCAACAGGAGGTCAATGGGACAGTAAGGCCAATTGCCTATTATAGCAAGAGACTGACTGGTCCTGAGATTCGCTATTCTACAATAGAAAAGGAGGCCTATGCAGTAGTGTTGTCCCTACAACACTTTAAACACCTCCTGGCGGGCAGTAGGGTAGAAGTACACACTGACCATAAACCGATTACTTATAATAAGGGGTCTGATTATAAGAACGCCCGACTGTCTAGGTGGGCAGAGATCATCCAAGACTTCAACGTTACATTCATTTATGTCCCGGGGAAGGAAAACACGGTAGCCGACTTTCTTAGTAGGTTCCCGTGCGAGGATGATCCAAACCTATCACAAGATAGGAGGGTGGTGGCCGCGGTGGTAAGAGACCGTCGGCCCCCCTTATTAGATAGTAATCAGGTGTGGGAAGGCTTGCTTCAAGAGAAGGGATGGGCCCCAGTAATAAATAGGTTATTGAAACAAAAATCGGGAGATGTAGAAAGATATAATAGCCGAGAGTATAGGCTGCAGGACGGTTACCTCGTTACAAAAAATGAGAAGGGTACCTGGGTGAGAGTGGTTCCTACAGGTTTTAGGGAAACG
Source organism: Cordylochernes scorpioides (assembly GCA_030710605.1). NCBI lineage: Eukaryota > Metazoa > Arthropoda > Arachnida > Pseudoscorpiones > Chernetidae > Cordylochernes > Cordylochernes scorpioides. The sequence goes on along the minus strand of CP092868.1, from coordinate 6,810,030 downwards.
GTGATCAGTTATCATCATGACATCCCTACTGGAGGTCATTTCGGAGTTAGAAAGGTTATGAGAAGGCTGAAGGGCGACTATTACTGGCCTGGTATGAGGACTCAAGTCCGGAAATATATACGCAGATGCGGGAGCTGTCAGCTATCGAATCAAGGCGTAACCAAAGCCGCTAATGCTCCTCACTTTAGACCCGAAAAACCCTTTGAGCACCTAGCTCTAGACTTCATAGGACCATTAGAGGTAACCCCAAGGGGTTATTCTAGTATTCTGACCATTGTGGATCTATTCACTAAGTTCCCAATTCTGATTCCTACTAAGGACCAGTGTGCCAATACAGTGGTTAGGGCTTTGTTAGAAGGGATAATCACTACCTATGGAGTACCAAAAACGATACTCTCTGACCGAGGTTCTGCATTCATGAGTTGCGTATTTAAGGGAGTTTGCAAGGCTATGGGGGTTGGAGCGGTAAATACCACAGCCTGGAGACCTCAGAGTAATGGCGCCGTAGAAAGGCTCAATAGGACGGTAATAGAATCTCTACGCAGGTGTACAGCAGGGAACAATTGGGATACCACCTTGCCAATGGTAGCCTTAGCTATCAGGACTACTGTACACTCTAGTACTGGATTTACTCCAGCGAAACTGGTCTTCGGACATGAGCTGAGGCTCCCACAACCTTTCCAAGAAAGGGAGCTTGATCCTGTATGCGAAGATTCAATTGTCGAAATGGCGGCCTTCTATGAGCGGGAATTGGTGGAGGAGGTTGAAAAGGCGAGAGAGGTGGTGAGGCAAACTTACCTGAGGGAGCAACAAGAAGCCAGAGCTGAGTTTGAAGCTAGAGAGTTGAGGACCTTTGAGACAGGGGATCTAGCTTTGGTAAAGAGAATGCATGAGACTAAGGGACGTCATAAATTTGAGCCAAGGTACAGGGGACCATATGAGGTACTACAAAGGACAGGCGACACTGTCTACCTTTTGAAGGATTTGGAGACGGGGAACTTAGATAAGATCCACATAGACAGAATGAAGGCCTATCATGCCCCGGTAAAGACTTACCCTACAGGGGACGAAAACGTACAAGAACAAATAGATGGTGTCACTGATGATGAGGATCACTGGGTACACCCAACTTATCCTATATATTCCCATAGAATTGTAGAACCAGAGGGACCACAAGAGACGACAATCTCGAGAAACCCGCTAGAAATAGTTAATAGAGTCATTGGTGGTAATGTTGGCGGCGTTGAAGTACGCCGTTCGACCAGGGTCAAGAAATCCACCGAGTGCAGATCGTGTTCGGGTTGCCAATGATTTGATTTATAGGATGTGTACTAGAGCTAGTCGAATTTTGATCATAGTAAAATGTGTTAGAATGTGAGTTAAAGGCCCTAGATTGTGGTTTTAAGGAGATTTCAGTTTTTTTTTTTTTTTTTTGAAGAAGCTATTCTGTATTTATAGCATGTGTAATTCAACTCCTGGGTTCGACAGTATATTTTGTTTTAATTCTTAATTGAAGGTTATGAATAATGGTTCAACTTCGAGATTAATTAGGAAATCTAGATGCTTGAGATATCTGCTGTGCTTGTAACATATTCGCTACAGGTTGATTCGGAATATGCGCTGGGTTAAAACTAGACACCCTATAACTCCATAGGCCCAGAATGCAGCCCAAAGAGAATTTCTAATGAGAGTATGTAATGCAGTTACAATCTAAGAATTGATAGAGCAACAAGTAACCTCTGTTGTTAAACTCCAGAACGAGCTGGGTACCAAAAGCCCTATAAGTCCAAAGAAAGAGTTTAGCTGAATAGCAGAGAAAGAAGAAGCGTTGGCAAGAACACTTGTAAACCTATCATATATTGGCAATGAGGTAAATACTAGAAGTTCAGTTCGCTCCATTTAAGTGCTAGTTTGTTGATTCGTTTGTTTAGACACCAAGTGTCAAGATAAGAAGATTTTCAAATTGTGAGACACACAGTTAAAGTGTTAGGTTAGATTTCAGCATTTGATTGTTAACAATCAATTTTGTTAATTTGTTTAAATATAAATAATGTTTATCCACGTATAGATAACTTTTATGTAGAGTTTGTATGAGGCATTTATTTAAGTCAATAGGGCTTTAGTCCCCACTTTGTTTTAATTAGATAACTTTATTTGATTTCACATTTGTCCTGAAAATTTTGTTATTATTAGGATCTATCAATGATTATAATTATAGTACTTTGGCTTGTGTAGCAGCTTTTAACTTTAGTTTGTATGCAAACCGTGAATGATGGGGGGGGGGGTGTATGAATGGATTGGTTTAATGAATGTGTAAGAAGGTTAAAAACAATTATACTGTAAAGACCAAAGGTACTTTAGCATAGGATAAGGGAACCAATAGGTTCAATCTTAAATTTAATTTTTTTTTATTTCTCTAGGACCGAGAAGCCTCAAACAGGACAACTACAACTCTATTGTTAGGAAAATATTCGCTCCACTCTGTTAGGTCTCCTTTTAGAGGAGTGTAAATATTGATTTCTTTTATTAGAATAATCAGTTACTCTATTTCATTATATCAACTTGAATTCTAAGAATCGTAGGCAATGACCATGTCTCGATTCTCAGACTGGGGATTTGTGGAAGGTCACGGTCAGGCCAAAAGCCTGCAAGTCCCCTCCTCATTAGAGGGAACGGAGAGGTATCAGGTGAACTTTGTGCTAGGTGGGGGGATTCAGTTGCCGACGTCGCAGACTAAGTGTAAAGCGACGAAAACCTCGGGTAACCGATCTGACATCGTAATTTACGACGCTTTGAGCGTGACCGAGATGAGGGTGATACAGTCGGGAGGTTGGAAAGGATCGGCACGTTGGGAGCTCTTTTATATATTGCGCAGCCTGTAACAAATTCCCCGATGGACGAGCTTAGAAAACATGCGCTGGGTAGAGAAATCGAATTCCCTGTAACTCCTTGTCTATAAGTAAAAGCCTAAAGGGGTTTCTAATGAGGGTTAACAATTGAGCAAGTAACAAACAAGTTTTGATTAGACGAAGCGATTCCGTCTACAGATTTTTAGGTATCAGATAGCAAAGTGACAGATGGACTGTCCGGATTCTTTGCGTTTTATATCGCCCCAGGCTAGCAAGAGTTATTCACTTAATTAAAGACTATTAGTCTACCATACGTTTAGTTAGAACGAATTTAAGTCTAAACATCAATTAATATATAGAATTTTTTTTTTTTTGAGTAATTCATTATAAGATAGGTTAAATTTTAAATTAATAGGACACAAAATGAACTTTTGAAGCAGATTGCCAGAACAAGCCAATATAGTGGTCCAGATTTGAAGAGTGATTATTAATTTTTTTTTTGGGAAGATCGAATATAAAGTTTTTTTTCGTTTTGAGACAGTGAAATGACCTAGAGCAATGGGTTATTTGTTTTACAAGATTTTTTTTTTCAGAGAGGTACTAAGAACTCAGGTGAGAGGACACATATCACAAGATATGAGCTAGACCTATCCATCATAATTTATTACAGAATTAGTTTGAGTATTTTTATTAAAGCGATTTGTTGGTCAAAATTTATGAGTACACATTCTATGGATAAGCTAAACAATGTATAGTAGGAGTAAACTACATGTTAAAATAAAGGACAAAGGTGGGAGAGATTTCAACCACAGGTAATGTAATTTGGAAGTAATCTGGTTGTGAGAGGCTTCCTTTTGTATTAAGAGAGGCAGGGAACACGCCAGACAAACACTCCCAGTGACAAGTTAGTAAGGACAAGTTTTATCTTTGTTAGATATTACACGAGTTTTGAGATACTAGTGAGATAACCTGGACCCCTCAGTGCATATATATATCCGTTTTATTATTTTTTTATATCATATATCATATATTTTGTTCTCATTATTATATCCATGTATATTCATATATGTAGAAGCACAATCCATAGCATGGGTATGTGTGACATTTTGGTAGCAGCGTTGTTACCATCTTCGGACAAATGTACCGAATAAAGATTTTTAATCACAATTTATATATTCATTTGTATTCATTATATATATATATATATATCAAACCATTTTTTTTATAGTAAATACCCATTTTAATATTTCTTATTTTTATCTAACATCGCGTATATCCATATTGTTCCAATATTTTTTTTGTATGCATCGCATTCGTGCAGCTCTAATATGTATATTTTTTTTTTTTCGTTTCTGTTTTATACTATTATTTTAATGTCATCGATAAGAGTTGCAACTTTGGATTCCTTTTTTTTTTTATCATTGCCATTTTGAACATGTATAGCCATTCCTTCGCTGCCATATGTATCGTATAGAACTAATAAAGTTTTTTTTTTTTTGATGTGTTTTAGGAATTGGGCATGTCTACCATACTAACACAATTCCTTGGCGCCCATAATTATTATGTTAACCTGAATGGCATAAGAATCTGTTTTGCACAGAACCTGTGTATAGACCACCCCTTCTCCACCCACTGGGACTGCGGTCGGGGATGTGTGGACTCGACTCACATCTGGGTCAAGACTCCCTGGAATACAGACAGCAAAGGGATGGGCTCAGTATATTGCCCATAGAATGGTAGGGTAGAACTTCCTTCTGTAATCACGATGAACTAACCTGCCCCAGGTTCCATGGCCCGTCTGTTCCCCCTTTTGCCGGAGTGACTATGATTGCATAGTGATATCGTAAAAGAATGCATTTCTCCCAATTTCATATTTTCTCATGGAATATTTGATCAGATATGAATTGAAATAAACTCATTCTTTCACTCTGGCAGGGGAGGAATTGTTGGGTCACATTTCACCAAACAGACCCAACAAAGATGTAAAACACTCTTTTACATCCTATGTACATACACGCAGTGTCTCGCCGAAAGTGTTTGGTGTACAGATGGATGTCCCACGGGAATGGCCGACGGTGGCTCAAAGATCAAGCCGGGGGGGGAGACGCAGCCCTGGACACGATCCCAAGATCTACTGGAGGAGGATGATACCGGCCCCGGATTAAGATGGATACAGATGGATGTCCCGCGGGAATGGCCGACGGTGGTTCAGAGATCAAGCCGGGAGGGAGACGCAGCGCTGGTCGCGGATACCCGTGGATACTAAGATATATCAAGGAAGGCACAGCCCTGGCCAGGAGCCCGACAAAAAAAAACAGGAGCAGGAGTCCAACCACAACATAAGCAGAGAGCTGACGGGCAGTGGAGAAGCCACCTCAACAAGAAGAAACGGACATCCAGCATGCGACTATGTAAAACCTACCTTTTAATTCTTGTATATATGACCTGTGACATGACATTTTGATAGATGGGGACCATTTATTAATACTCTTGGGATTTCTTAAAGAAGAAATTAGCGTATAGGTCTCTCAGAGGGGTAGCATCCTAGATGGGATTTTAATTCCATTGATTAATTTAAATTTATCTCTCAATAAGACAGATAAATTTAGTTTAAATTGGTCTTTCATAAGTCGTGTAAGAATATTTCTAATTCATAATTTCCTTAAAAAAATAAAAAAAAAAAATTTAATAAAATAATATTTTATCTCAATAAGACAGATAAATTCTGAATTTTGGTTAATATTTAGCTTAAATTGATCTTTCATAAGCCGTAAATAAGAATATTTCTAATTCATAATTTTCCTTAAAAATAAAAATTTAATAAAATAATATTTCTCTCAATGAGACAGATAAATTATGAATTTGGTTAATATTTATATTAAATTGATCTTTTCATGAGCTGAGTTAGAATATTTCTAATTCATAATATTTTCTAATAAAATATTATTTTTATTCCTTAAATTTTAACCTTAATAATATTATTTTCTATTTAATATTTCGAGAATTTGGTATATTTATTATTCTGTGGGATTGAGAGCGCTAAAAGAAAAAAGGGATAGGGGGCCAGAATTTTTGGGGAACTGGACCAAGGGACCAGTCAGTTTGGACGCGGCTTTCGAAGGGGGCGGACGAAAATTTCCCACCGGGCGAGAAGTAAGTAGCCGAGATGTTTAGGTAAGTTTCACTCTAAGAAAAATTTTTATAGTGAAGACATATTTTTATACATGACGAAGTCATGGTAGGTAGAAAGTATTTTTTTTTTTTAAAGACGTCTTGCCATTTATAGCGAGTTCATAGTGAGAGAGGGACTTATTCATATATTAACAGATAGATTATTTAGCCCAAGCATGATCGCCTTGAATGAGGTGTTATAGATTCATATTTTACTTAACTATGTCATGTCATAGTAAATACAATTTGTTTTACATTTATTTTATATATATATCCCTTATTTGTCGAATAAAAGTTGATGTGGTAAATTTTAATGTGTACTAATGTCTATATAAAATCACAGATCACACATGAACTTTGATGCGTATGCTGTGGATATTGAGTGTATTATAATAGGTTCATTGCCTTATCATAAACGGAGAATATGTATACACCTGAATTTCTTTATATGCTAAAGGAGATAAAAATATAAATGTTTTTATAATCGAAGCTCAATTACAAGACGAATGTTAATTCGAGTGTATACAATATTTACTGTGTATGATGTAATGTAAGAGCGTATCTTACGTCCCAAAATGTCATCTTAAACAAACCACATATTTTAATTATTTATATGAGTTCCTGTGTTCGTCATGCAATATCGAGTGTATACCTGAGTGTAAATTTGGTTATTATATATACTGGTGCAAGTATTTGGCGAGTGTTACATTTGTATGTCTAAGTTAAAGGATGGAGTTTAGTCATCTAGATGTAGAAGGTCCTGGCTTTAGGGCCCATCAAGTTCAACAGTATATTTTGTTTTGATTTTTTTATTAGAGGTTCTGAACAGTGGTTCAACTTTAAGAATAACTAAGGGGCTTAGACGCACTAGATAATTGCTGTGCTTGTAACCAATTCTCTATGGACAGACTTGGAACTTGCGTTGGGTAAAACTTGACTCCCTGTAATCCCTGGGTCCAGAATACAGTCCAAAGAGAATTTCTAATGAGAGTATGTAAGGCAATTACAGTCTAAGAATCGATATGATAGAGTAACAAGTAACCTCTGTTGTTAAACTCCAGAACGAGCTGGGTACTGAAAGCCCTATAAGTCCAAAGAAAGAGTTTAGCTGAATAGCAGAGACAGAAGAATGCCAATGATCTTATATGGGAAGTAGCGTTGGCGAAACACTTGTAGACCTATCATACCAGGCAATGAGGTAAATGCTTGAAGTGCTAGTCTTGATGATTTCGTTTGTTTAGACACCAAGTGTCAAGATAAGAAGATTTTCAAACTGTGAGACACACAGTTAAAGTGATAGGTTAGATTTCAGCATTTGATTGTTAACAATCAAATTTTATTAATTTGAATAAGTATAAGTAATGTTTATCTACGTATAGATAACTGATATATAGAGTTTGTATGAGGCATTTTCTTTTATTTAAGTAAATAGGGCTTTGGTCCCCACTTTGTTTTAATTAGGTAACTTTATTTGATTTCACGTCTAGTCCTAGAAGATTTTATTATTGTAAGGGTCTATTTGATAGAAATAATTGAGTGTTTTGGCGTCTATAGCAGTTTCTAACTTTAGGATGAATGCCCTCAGTGACTGAATTGTGTGAATGTGAAGAGGAATAAATGTAGAAGAAGGTTAAAAACTATTATATTGTTAGACCAAAATTACTTTAGAATAGTGTTAGGGAATTTAATAGGTTCAATTTTTGATTTTGATTTCTTTATTTGTTAAGATCGATAGCCCCACTGGACTGTACAACTCTATTGATAGGAAAATATCCGCTCCATTTTTGTTAGGTCTCCTTTTAGAGGAGTATAAGTATTGATTTCTTTTATTAGGGCAATCAGTTACTCTATTTCATTATATCAACTTGAATTCTAAGAATCGTAGATAATGATCATGTCTCGATTCTCAGACTGAAAGGTTGTGGGAGGTTATGATCAGACCAAAAAGCCCACAAAACTTCTCCTCTTTAGAGGGAACGGAAAGGTATCAGGTGAACTTTGTGCTAGGTGGGGGATTTAGTAGCCGATGTCGCAAGCAAGGTGCACAGCGGCAAACCTCGGATAACCGATCTGACATCGTAGTTTACGACGCTTTAAGCGTGGCTGAAATGAGGGTGATTCAGTCGGGAGGTTGGAAAGGATCGGCACGTTGGATGCTCTTCTATATATTGCGCAGCCTGGAACCAATCCCCGATGGACGAGCTTAGAAACATGTGGTGGGTAAAGAAATCGAATTCCCTGTAACTCCTTGTCTCTAAGTCATAGTCTAAAGGGGTTTTCTAATTAGGGTTAACAATTGGGCATGTAAGAAACAAGTTATGGTTAGACGAGGCGATTCCGTCTACAGAGTTTAGGTACCAATTAGCAAAGTGACAGGTGGACTGTCCAGATTCTTTGCGTTTTATATCGCCCCAGGCTAGCAAAGGTTAATCATCTAATCAAAGACTATCAGTCTACCATACGTTTAGTTAGAACGAATTTAAGTCTAAACATCAATTAGTATATAGAATTTTTTTTTTTAACGAGACTAACTCATTATAAGATAAGATAAATTTTTAAATTAGTAGGACACCAAAATGAATTTTTTTTAAGCAGATTGCCAGAACAAGCCAATATAGCGTTCCAGATTTGAAAAGGAATAATTTTTTTTGGGGTAGATCGAATATCAATTTTTTTGTTTTGAACGGTGAAATGGCCTAGAGCAATGAGCTAATCTTATTTTATTTTAGACATAGAATTAAATATTTTTCAGAGAAATATTAAGAACACGAGTGAGAAGATGTATCACAAAGTATGAGTTAGACCTAGGTTATTAGTCATCATAAGTTATTTACAGAGTTAATTTTTTTTTTAGTGGATTTGTTGGTCAAAAATATGAGTACACATTCTATAGATAATCTAAACAATGTATAATAGAGGTTAACTACATGCTCAGGTAAAGAACAAAGATAGGTGAGATTGTCATCACGATAAGGTAATTTAGAAATAATCTGGTTTAGGGAAGTAGTTGAATACCAAGATTTCCTTTCCTATAAATTTTCTCTTGGATTGAGAGGGACGGGGAACATGCCAGACAAACACTCCCAATGACGAGTTGATAAGAATGAAGTTTTAAGATATTACATATGAGTTTTGAAATACTAGTGAGATGACTTAGACCCTCAGTGCATATCTACTCGTTTTATTATTACTATATATTCAATATTATCATATATCATATATCATTCCATATTACATTCGTGTACATCTATATATATATATATATATGTAAATCACAATCAATTTGGATTATTGGTTATTGACATAAGATAACGGGACCAAGTCCTAATAAGCAGGTGGCGTGTGACATTTCGGTAGCAGCGTTGTTACCATCTTCAACCAAATAGGCTGAACGAGAAATCTCACCACAGCATATATATCTTGTTTATTATTTATATCCTCTATATCAACGCCACTTCTTCTCTATGTATTTATATCATGTTCATTCAATTTTTTTTTGGTATATGTCCTGCCCTTCGTTATTTACTATATTGTTGTTACTGTATATACTCGTTATTATCATATATCATTCCCTATTATATTCATGTATATCTATATATATATATATGTAAAGTACAATCAATTCGGATTATTGGTTATTGACACAAGATAACGGGACCAAGTCCTAATAATCAAGTGGTGTGTGACATTTCGGTAGCAGTGTCGTTACCATCTTCAGCCAAATGGCCTGAATGAGAAAATTCACCACAGCATATGTGTTGTTGTTTGTCACTATATCTTCTGCATGAACGCCGTTTCCTTTGTATGTGTATATATCATGTTCATTCCCTTTTTTTTTTGGGTATATGTCTTTCCCCCTATATTTTTTTACCATATTGTTGTTATTATTTAATCTTATTTATCACTTTTAATTTCTTTTGCCATATATAACCTTATATAATCATGTTTTTTCGTATTACAAATTTACTTCATGTACCCCATTATCTACAGCTAAATAAAGAATTTTTAAGATATGTTTTAGGAATTGTATATATCTATGTTAACACGCACAATTCCTTGGCGCCCTTAATAATTATGTTTACCTAGGAGGTGCTAAGAGTTTGTTTGTATAGAATTGATGCTTAGACCAACCCACACCTCCACCCATAGGGACTATGGCTGGGAACATGTAGACTCACCTCACACCTGGATCAAGACCCTCTGACGTAAAAACAGTGAAAGATGGGCTAGTACTTTGCCCACTAAATGGTAGGATAAGATTTCCCTCAATACTACGATGAGCTAACATGTTCTAGGTTCCATGGCCCGTTCGTTCCCCCCCTTGCCGGAGTGTCAGTGATTGCATACTGGTATCGTAAAAGAATGCATTTCTCCCAATTTCACATTTCTCATAGACTATGAACAGATATGAATTGAAAAAAATACATTCTTTCACTCTGGCAGGGGAGGAATTGTTGGGTCAGATTTCCATCAAACAGACCCAGCAAAGATGTAAACATTCTTTTACATCATATGTATATACACGCAGTGTCTAGCCGAAAGTGTTTGGTGTCCAGATGGAAGTCCCACAGCAATGGCCGACGATAATTCGAAGGCCAAGGCAGGGGAGGACACAGCCCTGGACACGTATTCCAAGATCTGCTATAGGAAGATGACATCGGCCCTGATTGAGTAGTTAGAAGCCCGATGCATACAGATGCAGAAGAAGACCAGGAACCGGGGAGACATTCAGTTGGAGACATGATTATACCGTTAAAGTTCACCCACAGTCCAGCACAGGATCTACGCCAGAAACGGACTTCGAGCATTCGTCTTTGTAAAACCTTCCTTCTTTTAATTTGTATATGAGCCCCTCAATGCACAGATTGATTAACTCCATAAATAATCGGGAAAAAAATGTTTAATTTTTGTTGAAAGTCTAAAAATCTATATGACATATAGATTTTTAGACTTTCAACAAAAATTAAACATTTTTCCCGATTATTTATGGAGTTAATCGATCTGTGCATTGAGGGGCTCATATATCTTGTGACATCACATTTTTTGATAGTTGAGGCATATTTAGCAATTTTTGAATTTCTTAAAGAAGAAATTAGTATATAGATTTTCCCAGGGGGGGGGCAGGCATCTTAAATTTTATTTAATTTCATCGTTAATCTAAATTATCTCTCAGTGAGAAAGTTAAATTTTAAATTTTCGTTAATATCTACTTTATTCTAAATTGATTTCTCATAAGTCGAGCAAGAATATTTTCTAATTCATGATTTTTCCTTTAAAATAAAAATATAATAAGACAGTATTTTATTCCTTAATTTTTTAATATAATAATATTTTTATTTTTTAATATTCCGAGAATTCTTGTATATTCAAGTTTTACTACTCTGTGAGAAATTATTGAGGTTGAGGTGACCAAAAGGGAATAATTTATCATATAACTATTTAAATCAATAATTTTTTATTATACTCGGAATATATATATTATTTAATTTCCTAAAGGAATCAATTTATATTTTAACCTACAATTTTTCTTGCGGCAACACGGTAAATTGGGGGCGTGGTCAAGATCATGTGCATGTTTTCTTTCGACGAATGAAAATGCCAACCAATAGGAACTGTGGCGCGAGCAGCGAATGAAAATGGACAGGGGCAAGCATAAAAGAGGGTTTCTTTGCCAAAATCGGGGATTTTTTATTTGAATCTTGTCGCTCAGTCTAGACAGTTTTTGATCGAGCATCCAAGCAGGCTGGGGCGAGTTGGTAAAAGAAGACGGGCGAACAGACGGGAGGTCCTGACGGTGCGTATAGAGAGACAATGGTAGGTTAAGTTTTTTCTTTTTTTTTTTAATTCTTTATGTATGGGCCCAAAAATGGGCTCGTTTATATATCAGAAGATATATGCATAGTTCTTAATAGGTAGAAATTAAATTTTTTTTGTGGCAAAGATCACTGTATGGTACATACAGTGAATAGAAATTTTCAATTTTTTTATTATTTCGACAATATAGGATATTGAAGAAATGATTTTTTTTAATAATAAGAAAGGAAATCCGCCTTGCATATAATATCTATAAAATTTTACACAAATAAATTTACTGGCAATGCGTTTCTTTTTTAAATCTCTACAAAAAAAAAAAAAAAAAAAAAAAAGAAACGCATTGCCAGTAAATTTATTTGTGTAAAAAAATTTTAACGATAGAGGGCAATAAAATTTTATTTACTAATATAATATCTATCTCCAATAATTTTATCACATGCAGTATTTTAATCGTAATAAATTTCCTATATATTTTGAATTTAATATTTGCATTTTTTTTTATTTATTTCACCAAAACAATCAAACAAACAAACATTTTTTTGGTACTATGTAAAACCTTGGTGTGTGCGTTACAGATCTTGAGTGTTTATGTTTAAAAATCTTAATCTACAGCGGGTAATGTCCAAAGAGGCTTATTGTTTTTACTATGTATAATAAATTGCAAATATGTATGTACCTGGGTTTAACCCATGAGTTAGATGAACCTTTGTGTTCATTATATCATATTATGTGTATATCTGAGTGTAATCCAAGCTAATACACAAGTTGATGTAAGCATTTGGCGAGTGTTACATTTTGCATATGTAAGTCAAAAAGGTGAAATTTAACCACCTAGACGTAAGAGAGAATCATACATTTCTATTATACAACATGAAAATCTTGTTATAAGTTATATACAATATGGGGTTGTTGGCTTAAATTACCATATATATATATATTTCCAAGACCTTAAATAAAATTAAATGTCAAATGAGTTATTAATTAACCCTATATGGATCAGTGTTATGGGTCAGTAACATGTGAAAATAAGGCCAACAATTGAAATATCTAAAATACAATATAACGCGGCTGATGATTGTAAAACGAAAATTGCAATTATACCGCGAATGTTTCTTTTAAACAAAATTTGAAATTTATTTTAAAGAGAAATAGCGATTATTTCTAACTTTAAGGATGAAGTATGATAGGATGAATTGTGAAGAGTAATGACAAACGGAAAAATAAAAATAAAAGTGTCCAGGGATGGGAATCGAACCCACTGTGTTCCGCTTACCTGGCAGATGCCATGTCCACTAGGCTACCCTGGACATATTTTTCCGTTCGTAAATATTATATAAAGTAATTTAAAATACAATATAACGCGGCTGATGATTGTTAAACGAATTGTAAAGTTAGAAATAATCGCTATTTCTCTTTAAAATAAATTTCGAATTTTGTTTAAAAGAAACATTCGCGGTATAATTGCAATTTTCGTTTTACAATTGAAATATCTTTTAAAAAATTAAATTTTGAACGCTAGCTGCACGCAAGGCACAAATTTTGCTACCAGCTACATGCGTTCTTTTTTACCATGGTGTGATTTCCACATGATGGATCTGTAAATACATTATAATCTCTCCAGAGCTCTCTAAAGTAGCAAACAGTACTTTCACAATACATAAATATCAATGCCAAAAGCCAGAGTTACGATAGCATTTTGCAGTGTAATGTTGACCTGCAGGATGGGAAAAAAGCAATATTATTTCCAAAGACTTTAATTTGAAAAGTATTATGAAGCGTTAAAAATATAAGCTTAACTTTTAAAAACATGAAAAAAAAGCTATCTTGATTTGAATAAATTTAGTCTAAAAACAAACATCATGTAAAAGTATGCACCAATCGAAATCATTTATTAGCCCTAACAGTGCTGCCCCCAGCGGTAAAAGACTGAAGCTAACGTTTCATGGGTTGGTAATTTTTTTTAATAGTACATTAACTTAACAACATTCCAGGTCTTGCTAACATAATTTTTAAAAATAATATGCATAAAATAATTCAATTCTAAAAATCATACTGTTATGTTTGTTGAATTAATGACAAAGGCCAGTTTAAAGGTTATACAGTGAAGAAGGAAACATAGTTTATTTACTTTTGAAAATATACGCGTGTTCTCATGCTACCACTCGAGATAGGCTTACTTCCTCTCTACCTCCGCGAATGCGCGGCGGCTACGTCACGTCCGGGCGCGGGGGCTACGTCACGTCCGGTGACGTCACGACATCACATCTTCCCCCTTTCCTGTAACACTTGGACCGTAGTCGCGAAGCGATGGGAGAACTGTCAGGAGGTGGGGTAGACTCCTCCTGGCTGGCGTGGTCATCCAAATGTAGGGCAGGATGTATTCCCAGTTCATGTCGGATGTCAGGACGGGTGTAGGTCCCGGCACACTTCTGGTACAGTCTCAGTCTGCGGGCATTCCACACTTTACCATCAGATAGCACAAATGTAAATGGTCGCAGTTGTTTGGTTATGGTGAACGGGCCCCTCAACTTGGAACGTCCTTTCATGACGGGATCACCCGCTTGGACTTTTACCTGATCTCCAACTTGTAGTTTAGGACTACAGCTTTTACTTTCACTGTCGCTCTTGTCTTCCTGACGGCAAGCTTCCTCAGGTGGTTTTGTTTTAACTACCTTATCGAACACGTGCACCAAAGTTCTCAAAGTTCTTCCATGGAGCACTGCTGAAGGTGTTTGCTTCGTAACGGTGTGCGGTGTAGATCTGTATTCTCTCAAGAACAGTTGTATCGTTCTTTTAACCTGTGTATGCTGTAGGTGTGCTGTCAGGACCGTTGACTTTAGAGTTTTATTGAAGTTTTCCACTTCTCCGTTGCAAGCTGGGTGGTAGTTAGCAGTCCGTATATGCTTAATGCCATTGCTCCGCAGGAAGTCTTCAAACTCCTCGGAGATAAAGGGTGTTCCATTGTCGGTGACAATCTCACGTGGAAATCCCTCTCTAGAGAAAACATCTTCCAAAAAGTTTATTATCACTTTAGAGGTAGTCTTGTTCGTACAGAAGACTTCGGGCCATTTATATGTGTAGTCAATTAGAGTTTTAGCAAACCTGAATCCAATCTCGGTGTCAATGAAGGGTCCAACTATATCCAGGCCAAGTTTAGTCCAGGGATTTGCTGGCCTTTCAACAGGAGTTATGGGGACTCAAATAGACTTTAGTCTCTTGTCGTGGTTCTTACATACCCAGCAATTGGTTACCAAGTCTTCCACGTCTTTATCCATCCCGGGCCACCAATAGCTTTCTCTTAACCTTTGCTTAGTTCTGACCATTCATTGATGGGCTTTATGAACAAAGGATAGCAATTTATTCCGGAGAGATACTGGCACTAGAATTTTTCCTTTTTCATTCAAGATCAGGTCCTCCTGAACTGAAAGATCCTTTCTTAATCTGAAGTATTTATTTAATTGTGAAGATTCATTATTACTCTCCATGGTTTCATCAGTTGCTCTTTTAAGGCAATAATTTCAGGGCACAGTGAACATTCTCTCAGGAATTCTTCTTCACTGATAGCCAACATGTCCTGATTGATGGATGCAATTAGTTCAACTTCACCATCATAGTCCTCATAGGATGATAGCGATTTTCTGGAGAGATAATCAGGTAATATGTTTGTGATATTCCACTTAGGAAGAACGAATTTAAGAAATTATGAGACGAATCTAATCAGTAGAAACTCTCACTTTATTCACACACACATCCTTTGACCTATATCTAGATATCGCGCTTCTCGCGGATATACAAATCTACCATCTTTTAAAAGAAAGTATGTAAAAATATACGAAACAAATCAATATCATGCAAATGTCGCGAGGTATGCGACAGACTCCCCCTCCATGACCTCTCATCACTCCTGTGATGGGACTCCGGGTGGTCTATGGTGAAATGGTCCTCCGGCCACTTGGTGATGGTCATATCCTGCTTCCAGTTGCTGGGGGTCGAGGTTACATCAATGATTTCTGGCCCTTGTTCCCCAGTACTAGACTCCTTAGGGGGTTCTTTTGTAGTTTCCATTTGAATTTCTTGTACATTATCTTCTATATCTTCCAAGGATATTCTGAAGCAGTTCTCGTAAAGGAAATTTTGTTGGCTAATAAGAAACCTCCATTTCGAAGGCTCATCTTGTGAATAGCGTAGAATCTCCATTGTTAGTAGGTATAGGACTATCTTTAGAGCCATCTCCATCTCGTGATTCAGCTGCAATAATTGGTCACAATCACTTTGCAAAAAGGAAATTACATATTTATTCTCGATTTTAGGCAAACTATAGGAATGGCCATCGACAGACTTCTTCACATAAATTAATTTGATTTTTGAATCCAATTTCATAAGTTCGGACTTATTCTCAATATATTCAAAATCACAATACAAAGCCAATTTCTTAAGTGGCGTAGTAAGCACTGGATCCAAACTAGCAACACACACTTTGGAATACAAAGAAAAACCCATAGATATCTGAGGCCGTTTTGTAAATTTTTCGAAGGAGTTTACAGGGAGAATGGTAAGCATCTTGTTCAACATCAGAATATAGTTTCCTGCAGATATTTTTACGAGCCAATACCCTGTAATTCCACTCTGAAACACCCTTATAGTCCAGCATATTCTCTTCCACCCCAACAGATCGACTATCTGGAGAGCTCATTTTTAACTCCGTAATGAATTCAGTATGTATTTCACAAGCAGAGTTAAATTCTCGCATTTCATTATGGGTCCAAATTAGCTGAGAAACATTCTCGCAAAAAACATTCGGATTAGGATTATCATTCTTTACAAGTCGAGATATCTCAAAATCAGTCAACTTGGCAATGCAGTTGTTGGTTGGGATTTCATAATTCTCTCCTCCATATTCAGGATGAAAAAAGACAAAATGAGATAAATTCATATCATGCCAATCAAAATTATTCTTGTCACCATCTTCAATAATATTTGAAAAACATTTAGATCCCACATCACGAACAATCCAAAAATCTTTAGGATAACGAAGATTGGCTTGAGCACTACCTTGTAAGGTTCCCAAAGCATCAAAAATATTTTTTTTTCTTTTTATTCGTTCTAGGAGAAATATAAGACTAATTTTTTCTATGATCAATATTTGGATTCCTATATTCAGAAATCTGTTCAATTCTATAAACAGAAGATGTTGGGACGAGTATTTATCTATTTTATTGCCCGGCTGTCTCCCTTTTTTTTTTTGACTGCAGAAAGCCAACCTTTGAAGCTAATTGTCACAATATTTACTACATTTTGTACCCATTAGGTGTCAAGGTTGTGCATTGAATAGGCTAGCATTTATTTGATCTGACAAAATTTATTAACAAAATTGATGTAAGAAAAAAAAAAGGGGAATAATATTGAAATATATTCAATAATAAAAAATAATAATAATAATATATATACATAAAACCTATGAAGGACTATTACTGGTGGCCTAAAAAATATAAATGTAATAGAAAGAATGACTTACTGTAGGGGGAAAACCATCGACCAAGCAAAAGATGGCCGCGGTACGGTCAGCTGCCTCGTTCCTTTTTTAAATTTTTTGCGCCATCTACCGTTCAAACCATGCTGCCCCCTATGAGCGAACTCTGAGAGCCTTTTAATAAAAATTTTTTTTAAAAAATGCTTAATATTATTTCGGTTTTACAATGAATATATATTACGTTCATTTTTTTTATTTTAACTCTAAATATTTAATAAAAAAAAAACAAAGAGCAAAAGACAATTTCATGCCTGTCTCCATGGGTGATGGGATCTGGGTCCTCTTCTCAGTTGAAGGCCGAGGTTGTTGGTGGTGGGTGGGGGCCCACAGGCTTATCCATTGTTTGGTCATCTCCAGGCTGCTGAGCGGGTCGGCCTCCATCACTGAGGGACTCTTGGCATCTCACTGAGGGGCTCTTGACATCTCACTGAGAGACTCTTGGCATCGGGGTGTAGCAGGTCACATGGGGAGTTTAGACCGTAGGAAGGCCAGGGAGGTCTATAGGCCTTTTAAAATCTTCCTTCAGCCACACTTTCCAGCTCCCACACCAGGCTTGGTGTAGTTCCTCACGCACACTTTCTGGTTAGTGGTGAGCTCCTGTAGCATGCTACCTCCTTGAAGGTGTCCATGGGGTTCATGGACCTGGAGTAGGGTTGCCTTGTAGTCTAGACTGCATGCTACAGTAGTCAGTTGGCTGTCAGAATTGGTCCTCAGGGACTCATGCCTCCCCTGCCACAACACTCTCACATACAGGTGAGCTCCACTTTTTCTTTTTATTATTATTATTAACATTGTTCCCCCTACAGCAGACATCCTTTCATTCCATTTAAATTTATCTAGACCACCAGCTAAGCCATTTGCAATCAATTACAATATATTTGTCTTCCGCATCCTCAACAATCCTCCCCTGCCACAAGCATCAAAAACTTGGGGAGGATTATTGAAGAAAAGTTTTTGGTGCTCCCAATGCGGAAGACAAATTTATGGATTCTTAAGCATCACACCTTAAAGAACCAAACAATAAATAAATGACTCAAAATGCTAAAAAAAAAAAAGGTATATATAAAAAAAATTAGCCACTTATATCTTAAATTGCTTCACAAGTTCATGACATCATTATACACAACATAGAGTATTATGAACAAATATTCTACTAGATATCCTCTTTATAAATGTATTAGAGCACAAATCCAAAATATAACAAGAAAATAAACATGGGTTAATGATAACTAAAACTATCTAGCCTATTTTACACAACCTCTACAGAAATAGTGACAAATGTACAAATTGTGACAACCAGATTGGCAAAATTTAAAATATCAATATGACTATGTTGATGATCAATCTGAATGATACAAGTCTAGGTGAGGTGGTTTCATTCCTCTGAGGAGTTGGTTGTCTAACTCTGATTCCTCTCTCTCTCTCTCAATTACACTACTTTGAACATTTCTACTCGCAGTTCAAGTCTTCTCTAACTCTGAGCCACCTAACTTCTCAAAGTGGCTGATGGAGTCGTTGCCGAACCTTACACATGAACAACTCTCTAGAGGTTATGAATATAGTTTTTGAGAAACAACCTGTAGTTCTTCACTCCCTACGCATCCTATTAAACACCTTGACTGCTTCTTCATACCCATTCAAATATGGGACCAGCAGGAAATCATTGCTACTTTAGACACCCTCCCCAACCTCCATAGACTGATTAAAATAAAACTTAACCAAAGAACAGGGACTACATCCGCTGCCCATCAAAATTTAATGATCCCATTTAAACAAATTTAAAAAATTGTCTCCTAAAGAAAAATAAATAAAATTAAATTACTAATAAACTGAGCTCAAGTTTTCAGATGTCCAGAATGGTTGAGTCTTTCAAAAAAAAAAACTATTGAATGAAAAAAAAAATTTCTTTAGACAACCTATTATTTTCCTAGTACTGACAATTGCTAAAAGGTCGATTCACATTGCCTATTGCATAAATAAATGGGGCGCCATGCAATTTTTTTTTTTTTTAAACAAGGTAATGGTGATATTTACACCTTTAGTGAAATTGCAAAAACACCTGCATTCATATACATATAAACAAATAAGCCATAACATTCACCCTTTTTTTTTTAATGAATGGATATACTAATTGAATAATACAGACTTCATGTTATATATATATGATAGAGATGTTGACTACTTTGTGGACTGCCTGGATTGTCTACAGTCATTCACTAATAATTCAAGCCCAAACAAGGCATTAAAGCATTATTTGACAGTAATTCATTGCCACCATATTTCCTTCTTTCCACCTATATCAAAGTTTATCTGTGCCAGTCATCCTAATTCACTCTAGATTGTAGTATTTGGATAAAAATCTTAGTATGTTATACCTAGTGTGACTTGTTACACTAAGTGCGACATCATCCCTATACATGAGGGGGAAGAAATTGAATAGAATTAGAACCTCAATATATACTCTACTTAAGGTGTTTATAAATGTCTACTCTTGGCCTATTCTTCCTAATTTCGAATCTGACCCATTGGCTCGTTCTGGTGTCTCGTTCGTGGTTCTTATAGTTAACTAATACTTTAAAGTCTTATCCTAACATGGAACGAGTTTAAACTCGTTGAAGGTCCTATTAATTACTCATTCTGCCTCTCGAATCGGTCTTATGCTCGAATTCATTCCAACAAAACGTATGGCAGGGCGAATCCTTTATTAGAAGAAACTTCCGCTAGCTATGGGGGATCAAACTGGTACCAAAAAAAAAATTCAATAGACGGAAACACTTCGTCTAGAATAACTGGGCAATCTCTGCCTACATGCCAATCTTACAGGACCTCCTGTCTGGAACACCCTCGCTCCAGCCACGCTAAAAGCGTCGAAACTACGGTGTCAGATCGGTTACCCAAGGTCGCGCCGTTATACCCCAGGCTATACGGCATGGCTAAAACAAATCCCCCATCCTGCATAAAATTCAATCTATACCTCTTCGCTTCCTCTTGCGAGGAGGAGGTGAGTGGGCTGTCGGCTTGATCCCTGCCTCCCACTATCTCCAAGTCTGAGGGTCGGGATAGGGATCATTTATCCACAATCCTTAGAATTCAAGCTAAACTAAGATAAAAGAAAATCAAAGGGAAATTATACCCCCTAACGAGGGACCTAACAAAAGGGAGCGAATATTTTCTAACTAGATAGAGTTGTAGTTGTCCTGTTTGAGGCTTCTCGGTCCTAACAAAATTCGAAATAAAAAATAAAATAAAATAAAAATCGATCCTATCGAAATCCTTAACCCTATTCTAATGTAATTTGGGCTCACAATATAATAGTTTTTAACCTTCTTACACATTCATTACACCAATTCATTCATACACCCTCCCCCCTATCATTCACGGTGTGCATACAAACTAAAGTTAAAAGCTGCTACAAAGGCCAAAATACTCATTTATCAATATCAATAGATCCTAACAAATAATAACATATTTCAGGACACAATGTGAAATCAAATAAAATAATAAAATTAAAACAAATTGGGAACTAAAGCCCTATGTTACTCAAAAGAAATGCCTCTGTACAAGCTCTATATATACTAATACTTTATACTCAATAAATGATTGTTAACAATAATTGTTAACAATTCTAAATAATCTGGAAGCTAACCTATCTTTAAAAAATGTAATTTCAAAACTGCCCTTGCCTTGACACTAAGCGACTATTCACGACAATTCTATGAAGACACACACAGAATATAAGGGCGATTAAAGAACCATTAAACGTGACACCTCATAAAAGCGGATTGATTCATTCCCCTAGCCACTGTGGGTGAAGTCACTTTCCTCTTACTTCGTCGTGCGTCTGCCCCCTTTTCAGTAGTCCGACCTCAGCACTCTATTGAAAGATGGATTTATAGGGTTTACGATTCACTACCCAACACTAACATTCTCAAGTGCTTTCCGAGGATCGACTACGGTCTGGGCCTACTTAACTTCTACCCCTGGCTTAGGGTCCCTATACTTCACAACTTCACTCTGAGAGATTGACCTTTCATGTCCTGATTAGAAACCTATTTCAAAGCTACTACCTGAAAGCCAGGGATTATAGGGTTTCTTTTCTAAATTACCCAACACAAGCCATAGGATGCCTATTAGGTTTGTTGTTTTAGACATAGCCCCCCTCTAAGTTGTGATTTCCTACACCTTCCTTCACCTATTACTCCTGATAATAACTAAAATTTCAGATTTACACTAAATAGCTAATTCACAATGGTATACATTATTCTCATTGGTCTTTGAAACTCGGGTTTTAACAAGAAATAGTTTGTATAGAAAAAAAAAATCCTAATGAAGCTTTTACCTTAAAAAACAAAAAAGGTTTAAAAAAAAAAAGATTGAAATCTCTAAGCTTCTCATTCTATTGAGATGATTCTCCGTACACACTCCAAAATCCTAGTTATGGTCCACCTCCATAAACTCACAAAAGAAAATAAACTTGTAATAATTACCACCAATTTGGTCATTCGGTACCCAAAATAGTAATCCATCATTAAAAAAAAAAATGTGCAAGGTTCATAAGAAAAATAGAAATCCTATCTTCAAACATTCATCTAATCCTATCTATTTAACCTAAAAAAAATATTATCATTTACTGTAAAAGCCATCTAGAGGGTCTGTATCCCATCCGTCCTGTGTTTACAATAAGCGACAAAGAGAAAACAACAAAGAAAAAAAAAAAAAAAAAGGAAAAATCCTCAAATTAGACCATATTATAAATCCTAGAATCCTATTAAAAAAAGCAACTACTACACTGACTATCCAACTAATTCAACATTGCTTCATAAAGATTGCTCACAGTGATGGATACCAAGAGAGCCTAAATCTCGTCTTTTAGGTGCTTCACTGTCCGAGACACAAAATCTTAACTCCTAGTTGAAGAAATGGATATCTCTTTAATCATAAAAGTAGGTCTTAAATCTATACTAAAATAAAAGTTTATAAAATTACTAAAAAAAAACAAAGGCTGAGTTTGAAAAAAAAAGGATGCACAAATGCTCTTACATTTTGATAAATTTACACACAAAAAAGTAAATATTTCAAAAAGTAATTTCCTTTATACTATGAAAAGCTTAATCATGTAGGTCAGCATGTACCTCAAGGGCAGACCATTGGCATGCTAACACTTCTGTTTGATTTGTTAGTGTCTTGTACAAAACAACGAATCACTAACTTATCATGAAGACGTAACTTTATTTACTAGCTTTGTTGAGATATGTTATTTTACATATCCTACATGAACCAAAACATTAACTTGTGATGATGATATATTCAATCACTGAATAACCTAACATCTTCCCTTTTTTTACTAGTCTTCAAATCTACTTGGTTTTTTCACCAGTCGACCTGATCTGGTTCTAGTCCCTGATGCAGCATTCTCAGGTTCACTTACCGTGGGGCTGTCACTCTTTGATTGGATTCTGCATTCGGTAGTTTCAATTCGGGTGCTTTTCACAATGTTGTCTCCTCCTGCTGATGAAGTAGATGGTAAGCAATTTGATACAGTTTGTTCTTGATCAATGCATTCTTTTCTTCCTTCTTCTTGATTGTTTGTAGATTTTTGATTTGCTGAAGCCTGTTGTGGTTTAATCCAGGTTCTATTTCTTCTGTAGGTTCTACCATGAATATTCACATCATAGGATCTTGTGTTGTGTTCATTTGTGATGTTAGCTTTGGACCATAATGGGGTGGTATTGGGTGTTCTGACATACACTTCTTGTCCTATGTCTAAGTCTGGTAAATTTTTAGATTTTCTATCATAGTAGTATTTTGCCTGTTGTCTTTTGATGGATATTTTATCTGGAATATTTTCTGGAATTGATGGTTTAAGTAAATTTGGGTGAATTGGCAGTATAGCTCTAGTTCTTCTAGACATGATTCTTTGTACTGGGCTTGAATCTATGTCTATAGTGGGTGTATTTCTCCAATTTAACAAATTTTGCCAAAAATCACTATTTTCTTGTTTAGATTTCTTCAGTAGGTTTTTGGCTATTTTAACTGCCGCTTCAGCTTTTCCATTTCCCTGACTGTGAAGTGGTGATGATGTAGAATGTTGAAATTGCCATTCTTTGCTGAATTTTTGGAATTCAGTCGATGTAAATTGCCTTCCATTGTCTGAGACTATAATTTGAGGAATTCCATATCTGCTGAATTGTCTTTTGCAGCATTCAATTATGTATTCAGATGTTGTATTTTCTAGGCATTCAACTTCAAAAAAATCTGAGTAATGATCCACTATTATTAAGTAATTCTGTTTGAAGATTTCGAATATATCAAGAGATATTCTTTCCCAGGGATAATTTGGAATTTTGTGAGATTTCATTGGTTCTCTCACTTGATTCTGTGAATTTGATAGACAAATAGAACAATTTTCAATTTCTTGCCCTATTTGTGCATTCATTCCTGGCCAAAAGATATTGTCTCTTGCTCTTCGCATACTTGAATTAATTCCAATATGTCCTTGATGGGTTTTCATTATCATCTCTGCTCTTAATTTATTTGGAATTACAATTCTATCATTCTTTAGTATGATTCCATCTTGAACTGTTAATTCTTCTCTAAAATTCCAATATTCTCTGGTTAGCATTGAAGTTTGATTTTTATTTGGTGGCCATCCATTTAGAATAAGTTTCTTCACTTCACACAGAATAGGATCAGATGATGTTTCTTCTCTAATTCTCAGGACAGTGTCACTGCATACACTTAATGTTTCCATAACATTGACTGTGGCAATTTCTTTGTAAATGATGTCAATGGGATACACATCATATTTCAGATTTTCATTCCTTACATCTTTGATGCAAGCTCTTGAAAAGATGTCCGCCAAGTGCATTTGTGATCCTTGGACATGTTCTAGTTCTAAGTTATATCTTTGCAGTCTTAAAAGCATTCTTTGGAGTCTTTGTGGCGCTTTAAGAATAGATTTCTTAAATATTGACAAAAGAGGCTTGTTATCAGTTTGCACAATCACTTGACATTTGCCCAAAATGTACTGATGAAATCTTTCGCATGCAAAAACAATTGCAAGACATTCTTTTTCTATCTGAGCATAGTTTTGCTCAGTCTTGCTTAGACTTCTAGATGCAAAAATTATTGGCTGGCTTTCTTGTAGTAGGGTAGCTCCAAGTCCATGTTTACTTGCATCGCATTGTATAGCTATAGATTTGTCCGCATCAAAATATCTTAAAATTGGTGCTTTTGAGGCTAGATCTTTGATTTGTTCAAATGCAGCTTGATGATTCTTGCTCCATGACCATGTTGAATTTTTCATTGTCAATTTTCTCAAAGGTTCACTAATCATTGAAATATTTGGCATGAATTTACATAGGTATGTTGCAAAACCAAGGAAACTTTTGAGTTTTGTTATACTTTCTGGATGAGGCATTTCTTTTAAGGCTTTTACTTTTTCTGGATCTGGCTTTAATCCATGTGGAGTTATTATATGTCCTAGATATTTTACTTCTTTTAGTCTGAGCTTGACTTTATTGATGTTGAATTTCAAATTAGCTTGTCTGGCTGTCTTGAAAAGATTTTCAAGATTTCTATCATGATCCTTCAGTGCTTCTTCATATGAGTCACCTTTTCCCAAAATCAGAATGTCATCAGCTATTATTTCAATTCCTTCAAGACCTTGGAAGATTTCATAGAGTCTTCTTTGGTATTCTTCAGAAGCAGTCTTTAATCCAAATGGCATTCGAAGAAATTTGTATCTTCCAAAGGGAGTCCAGAATGTTGTAAGGTTCGATGATTCATCAGAGAGCTTCACATTCCAAAAACCATCTTTAGTGTCCACTACTGTGAATATTTTGGCATTTTGAAGATTTGGTATTATTTCCTCAATTGTCGGTATTGGGTATTCAGCTCTTTTCAAGGCGACATTTAATTCTCGAGGATCAATGCATATTCTTAACTTCTTAGTTGACTTTACTAGTACTAGATTGCTAATCCAGTCTGTTGGATAATCAACTTTGGCAATGATATTTTTCTTTTCCATGTCAATCAATTTTTCTTTTAATTCTTTTCTTAAGGTAATAGGTACTCTTCTAGGTGCTTGCTTGATGGGTTTGATTGTAGGATCTGTTTCTAGTTTGTATTCCCCTTGTAAGCATCCAATGCCTTCAAATATGTCTTTATATTTATCTAGAAGGTTATTTTGTTTTGTCCATGTGGATTCAATTTTGCATAAGTCAGCTTTAATTTCTATTAAATTCAATTTCTGGCAAGTTTCAGCACTTAGAATAGGTTTTTCCCAATGATCTATCACTTGGAACACTATAGGATGTTGCTTGCTTTGGTGGGAACAGTTGATTTTGATTTGTCCTCTTGGCTTTAATATTTCTCCTCCATAGCATCTTAGTTTGATGTAGCTTGGTTTAAGAGAAGGATTGCCATCTTGCATGATTTTGCATAAATCTGCAAAATTTAAAACATTGACAGTTGCTCCTGTATCTATTTGGCAAATCATGCTTTCCTTGTATCCATTCAATTCTAATTCTAATTTAGTCATCAATTTTCTAGCAGAAATTTCTGAGACGTATTCTAAAGAATAACAATCTTCTTGTTCATCATTGGAGTTTTGAGATTCAAGGCTTTGAACTGTTCTCATTCTGGATTTGCAAACTTTTGCCCAATGATTATTTTTGTTACACTTTCTGCAGGTTTGATTCCATGCAGGGCATTTTTGTCTGTTGTGCTCATGGAATGTTGCACAATATCTACAAGGAATGTTCTTTTTCATTTTATTTGGTTCATGACTTGATTTTTTATTTTGATTGACTGTTTTCTTTCTTATATTCAATTTGTTCACCTCCTCTTGAGTGTTTTTAGTTAAGTTTTCAATTTGTTTGTTAGCGCTTTCATTAGCCTTACACACATCAATGGCTTTTTGCAATGTTAGTTGAGGATCACTGATCAGTTGTCTTTTGGTTTGCTTGTCAATTATTCCCAAAACTAACCTATCCCTGATCATTTCTTCAGTCATTGCACCATAATTGCATGTGGAAGACAATTTTCTTAATCTACAAATATATTGTTCAATACTTTCATTTGTTTCTTGATTTGTTTGGTTGAAAATTGATCTTTCATAAATTATGTTAATTTTTGGTGTAAAATGCTGTGTCAATGCATTTATTATCTCATCTGAGTTATTTCTCTGTTCATCTGAAAGATCGAGATGTTCAAATATATTATAAGCTTCTTTGCCTATAATAGACAATAAGGTTGCAACTTTTAATTTGTCTTCTTTATTGTCCAACCCTGTTGCTATTGAAAAGTTACGCCAATGCGATTTGAAATATCTCCAGTTTTCTTCTATATTTCCTCTGAAATTAACTGGTTCAGGTGGCGGTATTTGTAAATACATATCTTTGTCTATTTAATATACGATAAGGCTTATTTATTATTTTATTAGTCTTATAACGTAAAATTGAACTTACCGCGATATTTTTTTTTCGTTTGTTTTCAAATCCCACTTCTGACACCATGTTTGATTTGTTAGTGTCTTGTACAAAACAACGAATCACTAACTTATCATGAAGACGTAACTTTATTTACTAGCTTTGTTGAGATATGTTATTTTACATATCCTACATGAACCAAAACATTAACTTGTGATGATGATATATTCAATCACTGAATAACCTAACAACTTCTATAAGTGAAAATCATTATTAACCAAAAAGAATGTCAAGAAATGTAATTTTTTCATACACTCATATGCACTATTCCTGAAATACCTCATTAAGATAATAATAATTATAGCTTTTGTTATTTCAAACACTTGAAAAGAAAACATGCCTTTTCATTCAATAAATTGCCTTAGAAAATTGTTTCAACCAATAAAGATGAAAAAAAAAGTCATTTAGGCCTAAAAATAAATGAGCTAATTGGATTAAACTATCAACTGGTTTATAAATAAAGGTAAACTTAATGAAATGTATTTCATGAATTAAATTATTAGATCTGGGTATACGTAGCCATATAATAGGAAAACCTCCCTGCCAATTTCTTACATAATGGTAAGTCATTTGAAATTGACATCTGTTATATGTTTATTATGACAGTGTCATAGTTTCCATATTAAAGTAAATTAAAAATTATTAACATCATATTTTCTTCTAAGTAAATATATTTTAAAACATCTAAATGTTACAAACAGAAAGGAATTTAAATAAAATATTGTATATAATAAATGTATGAAACAGGTTTATTATTAGTGTATTTTCAATAATATTTGAAAATATAAACGTGTATTTTCTGTTAAAAAAATAGAAATGGTAATTAAATTTAATTATTGTGTTGAACCACTTGGCTGGGGTTCATAATTGTACGTTACATTCTTAAGAATTATAAAACACAGCATTAAATATGTCAATCGACGAAGCTATAATATTGTAAATAAAAAAATAACGGTTGTTATTTACCTAATTCCCACTTATCATAATACCGTAAAATCAAATTATGAAGTATTAAAAATAAATGTTTATTAAAACAAACAAAAAATTTAACTTAAAGTTACCAAAAAAAGTTTTTAGAAGCAGCGTTAGATTTGTTTACTTCTACAGAGTGGATATTGGATAATTATATCATTTTAAATGATTTAAAACACTGAAAAAAATATTTTATCAGTCTCATATTCCTAGGTATTGATTGTTCTTAATCTCAGGGTCATGTGCTACTTGACGTTTCACTATGTATATATTTTTAAATATAATAATAGAAGAAAACTATATACATAATTCGAGCCCCGCGGCGGGCGACATTGTTGGGACGTGTTTTTATCTATGCCCGGCTGTCTCCCTTTTTTTTTGACTGCAGAAAGCCAACCTTTGAAGCTAATTGTCACAATATTTACTACATTTTGTACCCATTAGGTGTCAAGGTTGTGCATTGAATAGGCTAGCATTTATTTGATCTGACAAAATTTATTAACAAAATTGATGTAAGAAAAAAAAAAGGGGAATAATATTGAAATATATTCAATAATAAAAAAAAATAATAATAATATATATACATAAAACCTATGAAGGACTATTACTGGTGGCCTAAAAAATATAAATGTAATAGAAAGAATGACTTACTGTAGGGGGAAAACCATCGACCAAGCAAAAGATGGCCGCGGTACGGTCAGCTGCCTCGTTCCTTTTTAAAATTTTTTGCGCCATCTACCGTTCAAACCATGCTGCCCCCTATGAGCGAACTCTGAGAGCCTTTTAATAAAAATTTTTTTTTAAAAATGCTTAATATTATTTCGGTTTTACAATGAATATATATTACGTTCATTTTTTTTATTTTAACTCTAAATATTTAATAAAAAAAAAAACAAAGAGCAAAAGACAATTTCATGCCTGTCTCCATGGGTGATGGGATCTGGGTCCTCTTCTCCGTTGAAGGCCGAGGTTGTTGGTGGTGGTGGGGGCCCACAGGCTTATCCATTGTTTGGTCATCTCCAGGCTGCTGAGCGGGTCGGCCTCCATCACTGAGGGACTCTTGGCATCTCACTGAGGGGCTCTTGACATCTCACTGAGAGACTCTTGGCATCGGGGTGTAGCAGGTCACATGGGGAGTTTAGACCGTAGGAAGGCCAGGGAGGTCTATAGGCCTTTTAAAATCTTCCTTCAGCCACACTTTCCAGCTCCCACACCAGGCTTGGTGTAGTTCCTCACGCACACTTTCTGGTTAGTGGTGAGCTCCAGTAGCATGCTACCTCCTTGAAGGTGTCCATGGGGTTCATGGACCTGGAGTAGGGTTGCCTTGTAGTCTAGACTGCATGCTACAGTAGTCAGTTGGCTGTCAGAATTGGTCCTCAGGGACTCATGCCTCCCCTGCCACAACACTCTCACATACAGGTGAGCTCCACTTTTTCTTTTTATTATTATTATTAACATTGTTCCCCCTACAGCAGACATCCTTTCATTCCATTTAAATTTATCTAGACCACCAGCTAAGCCATTTGCAATCAATTACAATATATTTGTCTTCCGCATCCTCAACAAAGATCCGCCATTATCAGTAACATCCCTCATAACACATTTTGGCCATGTGCCTTTTCCAACTGGGACTAACTTTCTGCCCCAGAAGAGCTCGTCGTAGGGTTGGATGTAATACAATTCCAGGCAATCTACGAGTAATTCCATCTTCGGTCTAGTTGGTCTGCCTATTTTGACATACCACTTCTGAGTTCGAAGTAGCTGCAGGTAACGATAGAACCTCGTGGCTTCTAAAGTAAAGGATAAGACATCCTCTCCAATCATGGCAATGTCACGTAGTCCTTTCTTTGTCCAATTCGCTTTCACAACTTCTTCGAATATATCTACAGGAGATCCTGGTAGAAAGAAGATTGTTTTACCTCTATGCAAATATCCACTTTCCATCTCTGAATCTTTGTCAACTTCCCCAGCTTGAGTGTTAGGAACATCCATAACGCAATCAGAAATTTCTTCTCTATTCCCTGTTTTATTGTCCATATCCTCAGCTTGAGTGGTAGTAACATCAATAATGCAATCAGGAATTTCTTCTGTATTCTCTGAATCTTTGTCAATTTCCCCAGCTTGAGTGTTAGGAACATCCATAACGCAATCAGAAATTTCTTCTGTATTCCCTGTTTTATTGTCCATATCCTCAGCTTGAGTGGTAGTAACATCAATAATGCAATCAGGAATTTCTTCTGTATTCTCTGAATCTTTGTCAATTTCCCCAGCTTGAGTGAAAGTGGCATCATCAAGATCACAGAGTCCTGCATTATCTGCATCAATATCAGCAATAACATCCTCTTTCGTAAGAGACTCTGCACTTTCAGTTTCTATAACTGACTTTTTATCAACTTGAGCTTTTTCACTTTCTTCAGCAACAGAATTTTTCTCCATTTGAGCTTTTTCACTTTCTTCAACTACAACAGACTTTTTTTCATCGTCAGCCTTTTCACTTTCATCTGCTTCAACGGATTTTTTCTCAACTTCGGCAAGTAAGTCCATGATCAAACGTTGCTGCTTCACCATCGTCCTGATTTCAGATCTTTCAAGACTCCTTAGAGACTCAATATTTGCCTCTTCTTTCTCTTCTTCTTCGTCTACATCTTCAACAACTAAATATTTGAGATATTATTTTCGTTCATAGTAATCCTCTTCGCTGAGATATTCTTCTTTCCCATTTCCACAAATAATGCTCATCATCAAGCTTTGTTGCTCCACCATTTCCCTGAGGAGACTTTCCATTGTCGATCCTGAGGATCCCTCACTTCTTCGTCCTGTCGTCGGCTGCGCCATTTGTGATATTCCACTTAGGAAGAACGAATTTAAGAAATTATGAGACGAATCTAATCAGTAGAAACTCTCACTTTATTCACACACACACACACATCCTTTGACCTATATCTAGATATCGCGCTTCTCGCGGATATACAAATCTACCATCTTTTAAAAGAAAGTATGTAAAAATATACGAAACAAATCAATATCATGCAAATGTCGCGAGGTATGCGACAACGTTATCTCTTCCTTTTTTGTATTCGATGTTGTAATCAAAGTTCATGAGCCTTGCAGACCATCTTGTAATTCTCAGTCCTGCTCTATCGTTGCCTTTAGTTGTAAGCAATGTTGTTAGAGAGGATTGGTCCGTTCTCAAAGTGAATTTCAGACCCCAGACCCATCTTCTAAACTTTTCACAAGCCCACACACAAGCGAGGGCTTCTTTTTCAACGATTGAGTATTTCATCTCAGCATCAGAAAGTGTTCTTGAGGCACACGCCACAATGCGCTCCTCTCCCTTTTCTGACAGCTGTGAGACTACGCATCCTATGCCGCTATGAGATGCATCAGTTGTAATGACCGTAGGCAATTTTGGACGAAATAGGGCAAGTACTTGTCCCTTTTTAAGAGAGTCTTTTACTGTTTGCAAAGCTTTTGCATATTCTCCTCTCCACTTAAACGAAACACTTTTCTTAAGCAACTTTTGTAGAGGTTCCATAATTGTACTTTTGTTAGGGATGTATTTCTGGAACCAGTTTATCATTCCGATTAAGGATCTATGACCTGACTTATCTTTGGGAGGAGGGGCATCTAAGAGAGGTTTCATCAACTCCTCATCCAGATGAACTCCATTATCATCAATTATGTGCCCTAAAAATTTTAAGGACTTCTGCCTGTAAATTGACTTTGCGTCATTTAGCATAAGGTTGACTTCTCTAAGTCTAGACAGAATTTGATTTAACTTTTTATCATGGTCTTCCATACTGCTACCCCCAATTAATATATCATCGAGGTAACAACTTACACCTTTAATGTCCATCAGAAGTTCACTTAAATATCTTTGAAAAGCACCTGGTGCTGAGCTCAGACCATAGGGCAACCTTTTAAACTGGTAAATCCCCATATGAGTAATAA
This sequence comes from Cordylochernes scorpioides, assembly GCA_030710605.1. Lineage (NCBI taxonomy): Eukaryota > Metazoa > Arthropoda > Arachnida > Pseudoscorpiones > Chernetidae > Cordylochernes > Cordylochernes scorpioides. Next base: position 6,778,252 of record CP092868.1, on the reverse strand, counting down.
AAGCAGTGAGGTACCTGCTATCAGGGTGAAGTCTTATCTGGTGGTATGCCTGGGATAGATCCAAGTTAGTAAAAACTTTACAACCGTGCAAGGATGATAGTATGTCCTCAATTAGTGGAATTGGGTAGGCATCCAATATCACAGCCTTGTTCGGTTCTCTTAGGTCAACGCAAAGCCTTATTGAGCCATCTTTCTTTTTGGAGACCACAATGGGTGGAATCCATTTAGATGTAACAATGGGTTCAATGATGTCCATTTTCACCAGGCGTTGAATTTCCTTGTGTACTTCATCTAAAAGGACTGGTGGCAGTCTCCTTAGTTTTTGTTGTACCGGCGGTACACTCGTATCAACAAAGATTTTGTACTCAATGTCCTTTGCGAAGGGTAAAGTTTCAAGAATCTTGCTACTTTCAGTGATTTGGTCGACTTTTCCATCCTTTATGGAAAGCCCGAGTTTATTAAATAACTCCAATCCCAAAATAGGTGAGTCAGCTCTAACAACATGTAAGAGCGTATGTACCACAGTGTTACCATGCTTAATTTTAGCGGGAAGGTCACCAAGTACGTCAATAGCTTGCTGCATATAGCTTTTTAGTGCTACCGAAGCAGGGTTTAATGTACAAACTCTCTGGAATCAATGACACTGAGGATCCTGTGTCAACTAGGAACTTTATAAGAACATTACTTGTTCCACCATTAACATTCAAGTCCATTTCAAGCTTTGAAGGCTGATGAATTGGTTGCTTGCATTGCGCCATTGTAATGTTCTTAACTGAAAACTTAGATAAGCAATACTTTTTAAAATGCCCTACCTTCAGGCACTGGTGACACTTTACATCCTTAGCAGGACAATCAGGACTTGTAGCTTTATGCTTACCTCCACAGCGCAGACACTTGAAGTTTGTCGATATCTTTTTGCGCTCCCGAAGATTAGGCTCAGTGCGGCGATCATTAGCAGCGATCTTATTTATCCCTTCGGGCGTATTATCGAACATCTTGTTGTCCTCCTGGGCCTTCTCGTACTGAGTAGCAAGTTGCGCCACTTGATCCAGGTTTAAGTCCGTAGTCTCCACTAGAAGCCGATCCCGTAGTTGCTTGATTTTGGTTCCGACAATGAACCGATCCCGAATCAATTAATCTTCCATAGAACCATAGGCACAGTCTTTAGCCAGCGCGCGTAGTGCGATATGTAGTCAGCGATTGTCTCGCCTTGTAATTGCCTTCGATCATTAAACTTCATCCTGATTACCCAGGGGCGAGATTTAACAACATATCTCTGCCTTAGAAGATCAATAGCTTCACTTAAGGAAGTGACAGTACTGGCCTTGGGCAACGTGTAATATTGCCGTTGTGCTTCAGCTCCAACACTGTTCAAGAAGATAGCAATTTTTCTGTTTTCTTCCACATTTAGTTTATCCTCAGCAATCATGTAGTTGTTGAAATAACGAACATATTCGTCAAAGTCCATGCTTTGGATGCCATCTTGCAGGAACGGGATGAGTTTACCGGCAGCCATCTTGAATTATTTGTTTACATTAAAAAAAATCAATTTAAAAAAAAAAAATTGATCACTTTACCTTGAATCCTCGTCGCCACTTTGTTATGTTTGTTGAATTAATGACAAAGGCCAGTTTGAAGGTTATACAGTGAAGAAGGAAACATAGTTTATTTACTTTTTAAAATATACGCGTGGTCTCATGCCACCACTCGAGATTGGCTTACTTCCTCTCTACCTCTGCGCATGCGCGGCGGCTACGTCACGTCCGGTGACGTCACGACATCACACATACATGAGGCGTTTATTAAATTAAATGGGAGAGAAATGGTGTTCCAATTTATTATTATTTTTTTTTTTTAACTTTGACCTTTATTTTTTAAAAATTCTTAATGTACATAACCCAAACCAAATTTTTAATAAATTCTGCAAAATTATATGATAAAAAAAAACGGAATGAAGAATTGTATAGAAACAACTATAATACAATTGTGTATATATTATGAGTATGCAGAATTAACTTTCTGTTCAATATTGCAGAGTCATAAAAATACTAATGGTGTAAAATTCAAAACAGCAAAGTTATCCTGATAAATGCAATGAGCTATCATATGGTGTGTTGCAGGCTAACAAAAACTTAAACCAGAAATGGTTACACCATAAAATAACAATTCTCTAGAATAGAGGTATGAAAATGAATTAAATGAAAAAAAAACAAAATAAAGTAAAAAATCTTCATTGATGAAACTACAGTAGAGAAATAATGATGAACAAAATATTGACAAAATATACTTACAAAAGTCAAGCTTCCCAAAATCATTATTCGAAGAAATCTCTTTAAAAATTGTCAACATCTAGATCAAAGCCCTCTTATAAACAATATTGCGTGTCTTTCTAAAAGTAAAACTAATAGAGAAATAAATTTCTTGGGCTGGAAACATGGGAGCATGCTACATAGAGTTGCCCATGCGAGAAACAGGGAGACTCAAGATGACACCAACTACTTGCAATGTTTGACTCTGAGATTTATTAATTGTCATAGCAAAGGCAATCATAACTGGGAATTGCAAGCGTCTAAACTTAAAAGGCAGATAATTTGGAATAATAGGTATTCTAGGAATCAGGACCTCTGAAATGTGGAAAAAAATGCATAAAATTCAGAGAAGTGGAAAAAATAATTATATAATTGTATAATTTGCTGAAAAAATCTGTACAATAAATATAAGTAGAACATCTTCTGGCTCCCTCATTCATCAGATTGCTGATTGTATATTTCTTTATTTAAATATGAGTATATTTTCGTCTATATATCTAAATACATATATTAAAAAATATGGTTGTACCATATAGATATATATGAGCAGTTATATATTGTGAAGCAGATAAAAATAAACCCTACCTAAACAAATGACAGCAAAATAAAAATTTGAGCTTACCCTTTAAAAAAAAGCAGTTACTGAAAATGCATAGCTGCTGCTTACAATATAAATGCTATTAGAGCATAAACATATTACATGGAACAAACATATAGTAAAATATACTACTCTGATCAAAAAGTTTCGACACTTCGCTCATAAAATCCTGAAAACTCAATATATTTTCTCCCGCTTTGTGGCAAACGCAAGCGACGCCCTTGGCTTGGAGACCTGCCGATTTTCAAAAATCACGCGCCACAACAGCGCGAGCAGCGGCTGTTCGAAGTGTAGCCATTTTGCCCTTGCTTCGATTTCGTTAGTCACCGAAATGGAGGATCAACGAATTTGCATCAAGTTCTGTGTGAAAAACGGATTCAAGGGAGCCGAAATTTTTTGGATGTTGCAAACAGCCTACGGGGATGCTGTCATGAGCCGAAGACGAGTTTTCGAGTGGTACAAGCGCTTCAAGGAGGGTCGGGAAGAGACCGCCGACAACGAGCGTTCTACGGGAGATCGTCCACATCAACCACGCCTGAAAAAGTGGACAAGGTGTTGGAACTGGTGCGTGAAGACCGACGAATAACTGTCAGGGAGGTCGCCGAAGAAGCAGGGATATCATTCGGGTCGACTCAATTGATAATGAAGGACATTTTGGGGAGTGAGAAGACTCAACGCCGCGTTCTCGTTCCCAAAGATTTGACTTTTGATCAAAAGAACGCCCGGAAAGAAACGGCCAGTCTCAATCTCGAAGAGAAAACCGACAACCCCAAATTGCTGAAGAGGGTCATTACTGGAGACGAAACATGGATTTACGGCTTTGATTCGGAAACTACCCAACAGGCATCGGAGTGGCGCTTCAAAAATGAGCCGAGACCAAAGAAAGCGAGGAAGGCTCCCAGCAAAGTCAAGGTCATGTTTACGATGTTCTTCGACTACCAGGACATCGTTCATCAGGAATTTCAACAACAAGGCTCTACAATATCTGCTGACTCCTACCTGGGAGTTTTGAGGAGATTGAGGGAAGCGATCAGGCAGAAACGGCCGGAGCTGTGGAGGAGCAAGTCGTGGATCCTCCACCACGATAACGCGCCGGCGCACACAGCCCTCAAAATCTCGAAGTTCCTGCAGGTCTACTCAACCTCTGTGTTCCCCAACCCCCCTACAGTCCCGATTTGGCCCCCTGCGACTTCTTCCTTTTTGGAAAGCTCAAAAAAAGTTAAAGGGTCGGAAATTTCAGAGCATAGAAGAGATCAAAGTGGAATCGAAGAAGGCCATGAAGGCGATCCCGATAACAGACTACCTGAGGTGTTTTGCCGACTGGAAAAAAAGGTGGCTGAAGTGCATCGCGGCCAACGGGGATTACTTTGAAGGGGAAATTTTGAATTTGGTAGAATAATAAAGTTTTTTCTAACTTATGAGCAAAGTGTCGAAACTTTTGATCAGAGTAGTATGTAGCAAGTTATATAGAAAAAATATATATTTTTCAATGAATATACTTTTTTCAATTTCAATAAAATTTATACTTACTCTAAATATAAGAAAGAAAAAAATAGAATACTGTTCTAAATCTAAATTTGTTCTAAAATAGGAATATTCCTTATGAAAATCAAATAGTAAACCTTATCTTAAAAAAATGTATTTCGATATATTTACACTAATTAAAATTTAAAAAGCAAAAATAGCATCGTCACAAAAAAGATATGAATAAGCTGTGAAATAAATAATATTTCCAATTAATTTAATTTGAAAATTATTGCTAAATAACTAAATAAAACCTTACCTTCTAAAAAGGAAAAAAATATTCGAAATGCAATTTTTGCACTTTTAGCCTAAATGCTAAACCAAAACCTCAGCTACCTACGTGCGAAATTTCACAATACAGTTTTAATTTTGAAATGAACCAGGCGATAAGGAAGATGGGTTTTAATTAACCCAGGTTACGGGGGCGTATAAATTTGATTAATATCGATTTATATTATCTCCAAAGAGTTTATATATATATATATAATCTTACCTTTTAAAAACATTCATCGTGTAAACAAACAACGTGTAAAATTATAAACCAATCAAATTCATTTATCGTCGCGACCAGTGCTGCGCCCAAGCGATATAAGGCTAGAACTAACGCTTTTTGGTTATACATTTTTTTTAAAAAGCACATTAGCCTTTTTAGTTTTTTGAATAGCCTATATGTTGAACGAAATTTTCAGCTACCTACATGCGAAATTTCATAATGATTTATTCTGTAGATTTTGCGCAACGCGATAACAAACATCGATTTTGGATTTCATTTTTATAGATATAAGGATAAGGATATTAAATACTCAACCATCGTATGAATTTTAAAATAATAATTTTAAAAAAATGAAAATAAAATAAAAATTTAAAAAAAACGATCCTGATGGGCTTCGAACCCACAATCTTTGGCTCCAGAGGCTAATGGAAAATAGAGGAAGTTTTAAAACCGAATAATTTTTAGATATTCTAATAATTTATAGATGAGGACTTATATCTAGATAGATATAGCTGCGTATTTTTAATTGTGTTTATTAAGGAAAGGAATTGCTTGTTATCGTTTGCTTGTATATACGTTTATACCAAGCCATTTCTTTCTTCTTTCCCCTTATTTGATACATTATAAATAACATTGTTGATTATTTCTGTTATTTTTATATCCTTTTCTACTCGGATAATCTGTATAAGACCAAAAGGTCTTAATAAAACTTTTTTTTTGTTATTGTATTTTTAATTGTTCATTAAAATAAAAACGTATATCAGACGTATAAAGTTTTCAATTTAATAAATAACTTTCTCAAATATATACTCTCTATCTCTATTTTTAAATATGTAAATAAACTAGAAATAAATTATTATTCATTGAAAGCGGTATATCGTTTGGAAGAAAATAAATGCTGCGCATGCTCACAATCTTCACCAAAGATTTAGAGATATGTTATATATATTGCCACGTTTTTATTTTTAAAACGCTAATTTTAGTTTAGTAAAACTTTATTTTTAAAGTTTATTATTTTAAAAGTGAAATGTTTGTTAATGAAATAGACATTTTGCCTAAACTCATTTATTGCTGCTTTCTTTTACAAGCCATTTGTTTATGTATATTTTTTACATATCGTTTTTATTGAGTTTTTTTACTAATTTAGTATGTACATCATTGACTTTTAATGAATGGAAAATAAAAATGAAAATAAACACATGAAAAATTAAAATAACATTTTAAAGGAAATTATGTACAATTGAAAATTGTTTTTTTGTAACGTCTCATATTCCCCTTCTTGAAGCATTTATTCTCGGGTAATAAATGGTCGAAGTTGAGATATGTGAACGCGTCTTGCTTGCTTTTGGTCTTTCAGAGAGATATCGTAGGTTACGTCAGATATCTTTTTTTGAATGACAAAGGGTCCTTCATATTTTGGTGATGTCTTGATGAGACGAGGGTCGTTGAAGGCAATTTTTCTTATGACTAAGTCTCCTTCTTTAAAGACATACTTGGGGTGATGGTTATCGTGTTTAATCTTCCACTTACTTCTAATTTGTTCTGTCCGCAGGCTAGCTTTCTTCCTGGCTTCTTCAATTGTAATTGGAGTTTGGTCGGCAAATTCGGGTACATTACCGATTCCATACATTAAGAAAAGCGGTGAAAAACCAGTCACATCATGTGGTGTGGAATTATAATTTTTGACAATTTGCGGTAACAATGAGCTCCATTTACATCTAGGTTTCTCTAGAACAGCTATTCTCAGTTTTGTCATTATCGTATCATTTAATTTCTCACAAATGCCATTGCACTGAGGATGATAAGGCGAAGTATATGTGTGTTTAATTCCTTGTAAAGAAAGAAATTTGTTGAACTCTTTTGATATAAAGTTTTTGCCATTATCTGTTAAGATAGTATTGATCGAATTAACAGATTTGATTATCTTATCAAGACATTGAGTGACAGCTTGAGCAGTGTTTGTTATTGTGGGATATGCCCATAGATAACAAGTTGCGTGATCAACAAAAACTTGAATGAATTTATGCTTTGTGTTAGCTGCTGCTGTTCCCAGTACAATAGTGTCACAACCGATCATTTGTAATGGTTGGATATTTGACGTTGGAGTGATCATTTCTCCTAAAGTTGGTTCATGTCTGACCTTCACTAGTTGACAAGATTTACAAGATCGAACATAATTCTTGATATCAGTTGTTATTCCTTTCCACCAATAACATTGAGTTATAAGTTTGCATGTTTTGGTTATTGATGGGTGACTCAATGAATCGTGATATTCTTCCAATATTTTTTTTTTTTGTAAGCGAGTTTGGGACAACTGCTTTAAAAACTCCTTTTTGTTTGATCATTACCACACTGTCGTGAGTGTGGGAATTTTTCAAGAAACTCAAATCTGAATTTTGTTGGTGTTCTTGAAGTTCTTGAGTTGCAATGTTAACAACTGGGAGTCTTGATAAGGCGTCAACATGAGTTTGTTGCTTTCCAGAACGATGAACGATGTTACATGATTTCGAGGATAAACTAAGAATCCATCTAAAATACTTAGGTTTCGGTTTCTTCATGGTGAAAAGCCATTGGAGCGCCGCATGATCAGTGATGATTTCAAATGGTTGGTTTTCTATGTATACATGAAAGTGATCAGTTGCTTGTATTACGGCTAGGCATTCCATCTCATAAGCAGAATAATTCTCTTGGTGTGGTTGCAGTGTTTTGGAGTAATAAGCAATTACATGTTCCTCATTGTCTGGACCAATTTGTGTTAGGATTGCTCCAATTCCATATTTGGAGGCATCTGTATAAACTTTAGAGGGGTAGTCCGGGTTGTAAATAGCAAGGACAGGTTTTGTAGATAGTGCCATTTTAAGGTTAGCGAACGACTCCTCTACTTCCTCATTCCAGATGAAGGGCTGATTCTTCTGAGTGAGTCGAACCAAGGGGAATGAAATTTTAGAAAAGTCCTTCACAAATTTTCTGTAATAATTTGCCAATCCCATGAACTGACGAACTTTCTTTACAGTATCAGGTCTTGGAAAGTCTTGAATAGATTTTACTTTTCCTGGATCAGGTTTTAATTGATTGTGACTGATGATATGTCCGAGGTATTTTACTTCAGTTCTTCCAAAAATACATTTCGACAATTTTAATTTCATGTTGTACTGTCTTAATTCGTCAAAAACTTTACTAAGAAGCTCTATGTGCTCTTGCCATGTTTTCGTGTACACCAATATGTCATCTTGGAAAGAGCAAGTTCCTTTCCATAATAATTCACCTAGAATATGTTGGATTATCCTTTGAAACGTTGAAGCAGCATTTTTTAAACCAAAGGGCATCACTAAAAACTCATAATGACCATCGTTTGTGACGAATGCAGTTTTTTGAATAGATTGCGGGTCCATTTCGATCTGCCAATAACCCCATGCAACATCAAGGGTAGAGAAGAATCTGGATCCATGCAATCGATCAAACATGTCCTGTATGTGAGGTAGGGGTTGCCTGTCATCCAGTGTGATCTCATTAAGACGTCTGTAATCAATGCACATCCTTTTATTTCCATCCTTCTTGGGAACCATAACAACAGGAAATGCCCAAGGAGAATCTGAAATTCTTATTAACTTGTGTTCGAGAAGTTCTTTAACTTGTTCAGCTATCTCTTCATACTCTTTTAGAGGACGACGATAGGGTCTAAGAGAAATTGGTTGTTCACTTTTCGTGATGATCTTATGTTGTATAGCTACTTTTCCCAAATCAATGGCATGCTGACAAAATACATTCCTATTGTGTTCAAGTAATTTTTTAAATTCATGTTCTCCTATCTCTTCTAGATGATTTACAAGAATTGGATCTTGTAATCCATCAAATTTGGTGTAAATTGTTTTGTCTTTGACATCTATTAAAAGATTAAAAAGAGATGCAACATCTAATCCGATCAAGAGTGGATATTTAAAGTTCTTCATTACATGGAGAGTTACAGGTTTAATTAGTTTATCTATTCTTACCTTGGTCTGAAGGCTTCCACATGTCCTGGTAACACCATCCGCTTGGCTGATGTGAATGTCTGAATTTGGTTGAAGTTGAAGACGGGTTCGCTTGAACAATCGCCAATTGATTATTGATACTGTTGCTCCAGTATCCACAAATGCTTGCGCAGGAATTCCATTTACTTCAACACTTATGTTGATAAGCTTGAAAGCTCCTTGTGTAGGGGTATTTGTCAAAGTACTTACATTCAACAATTCCGGGGCTCCGCATACTTGTTTCACTGAAGTGTTTTGATTAGGCCTATCCTTTTTATAATTAGGATCATAATCCTCACAATCTGTGACCCAATGTTTAATTTTTATTCCCTTTTTCGAACATATTGGACATCAGAATGGGCAAACATTTTTTCTATTATTATTTTTTGTCGCGAGATGTATTTTGTTTTTAGGCTTAAACTGAATTGAACCCTATTTTGTTCAATTGAAGCTGCGATATGAAACCATTTTGTGGCGTCAGCTGGCTGTGCAGCCACAATTAAATCTTTCCAATCATTTGGAAGTCCGTCTGTTAATAAATTAATTTTTTCCTCCTTCGTTAGATGGGTTTGATTTAACAGGCGAATTTTATCTTGAAAATAATTTTCTATTGATTCTTCTCGTTTTAATCTTCGATGTGATGCTGAGACAATTGGATTTGCGTTGTATGAACCAAATCTTTGAATCAACTTTTCCTTTACAACTTCCCATCTTTTTATTGCAGGATTTGAAATAATCTCGTCTGCATACCATTCAAGTGCTGAATCTGTCAAGTAGTACATAAGATTTTTGATTTTTTCATCTTCCTTTAAAGAATTATTTTCAAAATCATATAATTTGATCCATGACTCAGGCCTAATTGCCGACTTCGAGCCGTTGAATTTTTGCAACCGGTTGTTTGGATTTTCCGCCATTTTTTTTTTCAGTATCCTGTCGGCTGCGCCAAATGCCACATTTTTATTTTTAAAACGCTAATTTTAGTTTAGTAAAACTTTATTTTTAAAGTTTATTATTTTAAAAGTGAAATGTTTGTTAATGAAATAGATATTTTGCCTAAACTCATTTATTGCTGCTTTCTTTTACAAGCCATTTGTTTATGTATATTTTTTACATATCGTTTTTATTGAGTTTTTTTACTAATTTAGTATGTACATCATTGACTTTTAATGAATGGAAAATAAAAATGAAAATAAACACATGAAAAATTAAAATAACATTTTAAAGGAAATTATGTACAATTGAAAATTGTTTTTTTGTAACGTCTCAATATATTTTTTAATTTCGTCTCAATTTACAGGTGTTACATTCGAGTCACCTTGTCCTGGCTATTTACACATGGCAAGTTGGTGGAGTAGAGGGGGTCCCCCTAGGCCTTGCAGGAGGGCAGCTGTTGGGCGATGAGCTGTTACCTAAGCGTCAGGGCCGGGTCGTCGGAATCAAGGATTGATATCTCCTTTATTTTGTAGAATATCTTGTATGGTTGGATTATTTGAATTTTGCATTCGAAGGTATAATTTCTTAAAACAGAAGTTTAGTACATATCTTCTAGATCAGGTTGTTTCAAGTCCTCCTTCAGTATCTTGTTTGATAGGTTGAATGGAGCTCCTATACTTGTCCGAAGGCAGATTCTCATGAATGCGTTTATCCTATTTTTGTCTGTGGTTGTAATATATTTGCACCAAACTGGGAGTGCGTATGTTACTATCGGGAGGATACAACTTCTGTATAAGGTAAACTTTTGTTTTGTAGTCAATTTGCTTCTATAGTTGAACAGACTTGATAATGTTATTTTTTTGAGATTTTTGCTTTCTTTATGATATTTTTGACATGCATGTTGAATTTCAACTTGGAGTCTAAGGTAACTCCAAGATATATGTTATAATTATAGAACTCCAAGTTTTAAACGATCAATATTGACACAGATTAGTTAGGAAATAATTGGGGATAATTACTGAGGTAGCATATTCTGCATCATTTGAAGTTAAATAAAATAATATTAAATACAAATCTAATACGAAGCGGTGGAATGGGAAATTAAAAAAACAAAAATAAATTTCTATTACATTAGAAATTTATACAAAAAGAATGGAGTAAAATTGACGAAATTATCTTTAAATCAGAAATAAATATAATCTATATATTTAAAATTGAATGTCTGTCTGTTTGTCTGTACTCTATAGATTCAAAAACCATACATCCAATCGCCGTGAAATTTTGGGATATTATTAGGTATATCACCGGGAAGGTTTTTGAAAAATAATTTCATGAATATCTTGAATATCCTTAGAGTTATTTGCAGATTTGTAGATTTAACTCGCAAGCAGCGCCCCCATTGTGACGATGATAACAGGTTTTCTTATCACTAAGTTTGTTATCTTAAATATTATTTATCAAAAGTAAGATTATCTCAGAATGTGACACGGGAAAAAATGTTCACTAGATAAAACTATGATTTTCTAATGTAGAAAATTAGGAAAGACAAAATTCAGGATGACACGGTACACAGGGACCGGGAAAAAATGTTCACTTTATCGAGAGATTCAAATTTACGAGTTTCAAATTATCAAAATATATATTTTTTTTTATAAGTTTTTAGAGAATTGTTTTAACAAATGTTCGCTAGACAAACCTTTACTCTGGTTAAACCTCGGGCGAAGCCGGGTACGTCCGCTAGTCTATATTATATATAAATGAATGTCTGTGTGTGTTCTCTATAGATTCAAAAACTATACATCCAATCGCCGTGAAATTTTGGGATATTATTAGGTATATCCCCGGAAAGGTTTACGAAAAATAATTTCTTGAATATCTTGAATATCCTTAGAGTTATTTGCAGATTTGTAGCTTTAACTCGCAAGCAGCGCCACCTTGCGATGGAGATAGGCTTAGGTCTGCCGGATGGACAGTCCAAGTACCCACCGACCAATCAGAGGGATCAAGATGTCCTGGCGCGCGGGGGCAGAGTTGGTGACACAGCTGTGCCAAGTAGACAAGAAAAAAAGGCTCGGCGGGAACTTCGTCCATCTTCCATAAACGACCATGATTTTATTCAACTTATCGAGTATTTTTCAAGGGACCGGGAAAAAATGTTCACTAGATAAAATGATGATTTTGTAATGTAGAAAATTAGGAAAGCCAAAATTCAGAATGACACGGCACACAGGGACCGGGAAAAAATGATCACTTTATCGAGAGATTCAAATATACGAGTTTCAAATAATCAAAATATATCTATTATTTTCGAGTATTTTTCAAGGGACCGGGAAAAAATGTTCACTAGATAAAACGCTGATTTTGTAATGTAGAAAATTAGGAAAGCCAAAATTCAGAATGACACGGCACACAGGGACCGGGAAAAAATGATCACTTTATCGAGAGATTCAAATTTATGAGTTTCAAATTATCAAAATATATCTATTATTTTCGAGTATTTTTCAAGGGACCGGGAAAAAAATGTTCACTATATAAAACGATGATTTTGTAATGTAGAAAATTAGGAAAGCCAAAATTCAGAATGACACGGCACACAGGGACCGGGGAAAAATGATCACTTTATCGAGAGATTCAAATTTACGAGTTTCAAATTATCAAAATATATCTATTATTTTTTTATAAGTTTATAGAGAATTGTTTTAACAAATGTTCGTTAGACAAACCTTTACTCGGGTAAAACCCGGGTACATCCGCTAGTAATACTATAAAATAAGTAAAAGGGTTAAAATCGGAGAAAAATCATTGAAGAAACTGAATCTGAACTGAAGAATTCAGAATTATTGAAGAAACTGAATCAAACAAATATATTACAGCAATGCTTATAAAATTTTAAAATCGTTGAAATTATTAAATAATAAATCAGGATTGCAATTGTCGATAATTCTCACCAAGATAAACAAGATGAAAATAAGATAAACACAATGAAAAGTTTACTGAATGTTTTATTTCCAGAAGATAACAAAAGATGAGATAAAGTCTATCGCTTATCATGATTAGACATTATACAAAACCCCAGACACTTATTAACTGACTGCCCGCTGACCTTAGGGAACAAAATCAACTTCCCATAACAAATATGCAACATCTGGTCTACACTAAGGACATACACCAAAGATTCAACAAATTCTGCAGAATGTACTTAACTAAATAAGTGACTACTAATGTAATCAATTTGCATACTGATATGTAAATATGTATATATTTCACACGCAAATATCCGATTTGTGAATATAGCGTGTATTCTGCAATTGTTATAATTATATAAAATGATTATAGACATTTTATAAACCGAATATAAAACACATAACTATATTGTCTCTACCGAGTAATTGGCGATCTACGCTCCAGGTACCTGGGTAACCTAAATAACTATATTGTCTCTATAGATGGAAATTTTTCTGGGAAAAATTGATCTAAAGAGACAAAAGTCGCCTCTCCCGTCAAAATAGAGGTCTAAAACCAGACGCCATCTATTGACCGTCGCCGCAAACTAGCGGCCTCGGGTCGGTGACAAAGCCACCACACCAGCTTTGGTAAACTGAAAAGCGACCACCTAGAGACCATGGTTTAGGGCTAATGGCCCTCGTCAGCCAAGGGCGGACTTTAGATCATCAATAGATGGCGTTTGGTTTTAGACGTCTATTTTGACGGGAGAGACGATCCTTGTCTATTTATATTGTCTCTATTGGTATAAAATAGCTACCACCAATCTTATCCCAGTTAACAGGATTGTATCCATCACATGTTTATCTTACACCATATACAACACCATGTAACATATTAAAAATAAAGAAGTCATATCCTGACCAAAAGCATATGTGCTTTACAGATGGCAGAGCGCTATCTAGTGGAACAGAAATCAACTAATCATTGATTTAACCTGTTCCCTGATATGTAACATATATAACCTTGTACCTTTGTAGATAGTTGCAGTAAGACGTGACGGGTAGAGTTTGTTTAAAGTGAATGGTTAAACTGAATAAATAAATTGTTATTATTATTTTATAGATATTAAAAAGTATATATAGAAGTTATTATAATTAGTGATAGAGACCTATATTTCACTTGACCTCTATCTTGACAGGTTTCACTGTAACTATGTAATAAACATGATTTGCATAAGTTGGCCAATATGCAGCTAAGTTTCACCAGTGTTGCCGAGCAGAAACGCCGCCATCCACCCTGAGAAGCTCTGGCCAAACGCCACCGTTCCCTATGTCATCCACCACAGCATGAGTAAGTCACATGGCCCATGTTTCTTTTTAAGAATCGCCTATAAGACACTCTGTGTGGTTGTAATCTATCAGCGTCTATTTTGACGGGTGAGGTGACTTTTATTTTTATAGAGAGAGATCATTATCTTCCTAGCAAAATTTCCATATATATACACTCATAGACAAAACTTAAGGAACTTGTACTTTTTAGCATGTATATCGGGATTGAGACCATAACTCTGAAAGATATTACAATGACCTTAATTGAAGACACATGAGATAAACAATTGTGAACAAAATTGCCTCTGTCTCATTAAAAAAAAATAGACTCTACCGGCGACACCAAAGACTTTCAACATTCTCAAGTTTTGTCCACGAGTTACCTAGTAGGTATCTAAAACCTTGCTCCCTCTATGATTTGAATTCAATTTAAGTTATTTAATTAAAAATATAGTAATATTTGACTTTGCATGCTTAACTCTAGGAGAGGAGAGTGTAATTTGCATACCAATGGTGCTGCGATGTTATTCCCACAGAGCTGGTATGTTACAGAGCAGGTGGAGAAAGTTATCCTCGACGCCATGGACCAGTTCCACAACAACACTTGCGTCAGATTCGTCCCTCGTACCTGGGAGCGAGATTATGTGAAATTGGTGAAAGCTAGGAGTGATACGGGGTGAGTAGCAGGCGTTTCTGATTGTCACTTAACAATTAAAGCATATGGCACCTCTCCCGTCAAAATAGACCTCAAAACTAGATACCATCTATTGACCGTCGCCGCAAACTAGCGGCCTCAGGTCGGTGACAAAGCCACAACACCAGCTTTGGCAAACTGAGAAGCGTCCACCTAGAGACCATGATTTCTGCTAATGGTTCTTCGTCAGCCTATGGGGTACTTTATTCCATGAGATCCACACGGGATCTAATGAAATCCTCACAATCTGACAAAGAGATGTTTAGTTGGAAAAGTGGCTAGGCAAAATCTATAGCTAAAATATGGAAATTTTGCCGGGAGGATGTTGATCTATAAAGACAAAGGTCACCTCTTCCGTCAAAATAGACGTCAATGCGTTAATTGCGACAAAATATCAATTTTATTTATCAATTTCCTCCCGCTGAAATCTCCATCGACACTAAACTAGGTGAAACAATGTTGCAAAAGTGGAGTTGTACCATAATCAACAGGTGTTGATAAGAGAAAGGCATCTCCTTATCTTGTCATTATTGACAATTTAAACAAACATTGTCTCTTCTAAATCAATTGTTACAGATAATAAATTATGATAAAATAAAGAGGTATTATTTATTTCGCCTCAGTTTAAAGTTGTTACATTCGAGCACACTTGCCTTGTCCTGGCTATTTACACATGGTGAGTTGGTGGAGTGGAGACCTTGCAGCTGTTGGATCTCCTAACTAAGCGTTAGGACGTCGTGGATTGATATTTTGAATAATATCTTTTATAGTTGGGAGATCAAAATATATTGTAGCGTTTATTATTTTATCAACAGATTATCAATATCAGGGCTCTGACACATTTGTAAGTCGAACTGCGCTTTTCACATGTATAGACATGTGATCAAAGCCGTCGCCTACTTCTACCCACCATGATTATCATGGTCTGTACCACGTCTACTAGGGATAAGCAAAAAAATAAATAACTTTCCTCATTACCTCTCAAGTATTTCATAAATTTTAATTTGTTCTCTCTTGTCTTAAATAAATTGCTGTTTTATCCTGAAGTTTGGCTTTCCTAATTTTTCATGTGACATTTTGGTGGATGTTGTGTCTCTATGTTCTACAATCACTGCATGACACCGAGATCCATTAAGCGAAAGATGAAACCTTTATTCCTCATAAACACTAATATGACTGAACGAACTATTTACAAATTAATGATATATATATACATAAAAATAATTAACATAGTAACACAAACAAACACTATGCAAAACCTTATTTGCATATCACGACAATCCATCTAAACATAACTATTGTTATGCAAAACACCACATCTTCTCACCCCCAATTTGTTACACAATCTTTTAAGTAGCCTTTTGTATGGTATCCTTTCGTAGCTGCGCCAAAATTTAATGTAACGTTTTTGTGTTAAATGTTAAAAAGTTTTATGGTTTTACATTGATAATTTATTTGATGTTTTATAATAATCAAGATGCAAATTACATTGTTATTTTTGTTTATTATCGTTTGTTTATATATATAAAAAATTACATTGTATGGGATAATGATAACAAAAATGACTTTAAATTAATATACAAAATCCATTGAAAAAAAAAGAAATAATTAATTATAAAATTCAAAATCGTGACAATATTCATTTTAAAAGAAAATAATGCTAAAAATTAATTTCTTGTCAGGCTTCATAATTAAAATGTATCACCATTTTAACATGTTTGTTTGAGGTATTGAGTTTGAAAAATGCTAAATGAGTTTTACTATAGGGCAAAAATAGGAAATTTTATTAACAGAGGTATGTGTAACATTTCAAATCATGTTCTATATACACAACTGAATACTTGAATTAATCACAAGATATTTTGGTGGATAATGTAAAAATAAGCACATACTGGACATTTATAATATTAATGTTTTTTTTTTTTTTTCAGATATACAAAGAAACAAAAGTAATAAGCAAAAGATTGGTTCTTCTAATTATGCAACCCCCCCCCCCAAAGTCTAAAAAAATCAAGAAAAGTATAATACAAGGAAAAGTTATATCAATAATATTTAAAAGGTATAAAAATCCATTTTAAATCAATATTTTTATACTACAATATAGGCTTACTTTAAAAAGTCTTTATTTTTTCTGATTTAAACTGTTCATTCTCATTAACACTTAATATATTAGATAGATATTGCTCAAATTTTTGGATGCTTTTGATATTCCTTCAAGGTTTAATATATTTAAAGAATCTTGTGGGGCAATTTCATCGACATGGAAGAGAAATTTACAATGGTTGATTTAGGGACAGAGTCCCATGACGTATTCAACCATTCTATTGAATCAAGCAATGTAATATTGGTCTCTGTTTTTTTTTTTCCATGTCTATAAGGCATCTATTGATTAACCTGATCCTATATCTCCTTTTAATATCATGAATTATTCCCATATCCATAGGCTGCAGCTTGGCTGTGGCATTGGGGGGGAATATAATACCTGAATATTTTTCTATTTTTCAGGGATGTGTGCTGAATAATTGTCTAGAATTAGCACCACCTATCTATTTTCACTGGCAAAATACTTATCTAAATAATGAAGATATTTTTTGAAAATTAAGACTGTCATTCAAGCTATTTTATTTGCTTTATAATGGGTGGAGAGATTTTTTGCTTTCTAAGCAATCCATATCAGCTCCAGCCAAAAAGTTAATTCTCTCGTTTGGCCTCTGCTCCAGAACAAATGTCGCCATTGAAGGTGAGTGTCTTGTCAGGCAAATCCTATTAAATAATCCTGACTCATCAAGATTATAAATTATTGGAGGGAGAATATATACTTGTCCAAAAAAGTAGGTATTTTTTTCTCCATCTTCCACCACCAAAAGGTTCATTGCCCTTTCCTCTCTGTAAATTTTTAAAAAATAATATTTCTTCTGGCCTTAATTATATTAAAGCACCCATTACGGGCTTCAAAATCATCATATTTCATACCCATGGTATAAAAGAATGGCCTCTTGTTGTAAAATGTGGCTCATTTAGTGGGATATTTTTTAGCCTAGCTTGTACAAGCCACTTATACAAGCTTCTTCTAAAAGAAGATAATGACACTGATGTTCGCGGCCAACTTCTTTTTGGCCCCATTTCGTAGAATTGCTACTTTTCCTCATTTTCTTCCAAAGTTCTGCTTGTGATGTGCCACTTTCATGTATCAATACATGGTTTGTATGATGGCTATTTTCTTTTCAAGTGTATATTGTTACGAGTGACTTTTTCTTTTGAACTTCCATTATATTTTGAAACCGGTGTCAATAATTTGTCCATTTTCAAAGGAATTTTACGAATGTAAAGAAATTTAGTTTTCAATAAGGTATAAAATTTATAAAAGCATGTAGGCAGTAAAAAATGGATCATAAATGAAAACACCAATGTCCCTAAATTCATTGTTTTAAATTGTTATCTGTAACCTAGAGCTCGCACAAAAATTTTAATTAGTTTAAAAAATTGGTTGAATTAAAATTCAAAGTTAGTTATAGGCATGGTATTTTACATAGAATTTAATATTTTGGGACCTAAATTGATTTTGTTTATTTATAGTTTGCTATTTTGAAAAACACAATGTTCGTTATAACAATGGTATTTTTAATGGAATTCGGATTTACATTGGGTTCTTTAGAAAGGAAGGTTCATTATATCCTGGTTTTGTCTTATCAGGGTTTTATTGCATATGGTTGCAAAATAAAGATGTTCTCATTTAAACTTTTGATAAATATGCAGCATGCATGCCATTAATGTACATCTTACCTATGTAAAGTTATGAATGCTTTTTGAGGGAGCTGTTATGTCTACTCAAATTCACAATGTTCACATTTAAAAGGCCCTTTCGCCAGTATTTAATCGAATGTCTTTTCAGCATACATTTCTTAATTGCTTTATATTTATAAAACATATATTTAAATGACTTTTCCTGGTGTGTGTGTGAGCAAATGTTGATTAAGGCTGCATTTGTTTCTTGATCTATAGTCGCAAAACTCACATTTAAAAGGCTTTTCATCAGTGTGTGTTAATGTATGCTTTTTAAGATACCTACTTGATATTGTTCTATATTCACAATATTCACATTTAAAAGGCTTTTCACCAGTGTGTGTTAATGTATGCTCTTTAAGATTATAATTCTTAATTGTTCTATATTCACAATATTCACATTTAAAGGGCTTTTCACCTGTGTGTTTTAATGTATGCGTTTTAAGATCACTACTTTTTATTGTTCTATATTCACAATATTCACATTTAAAAGGCTTTTCACCAGTGTGTGTTAATGTATGCTCTTTAAGAACACTACTATAAATTGTTCTATATTCACAATATTCACATTTAAAAGGCTTTTCACCAGTGTGTGTTAATGTATGCTCTTTAAGATGTCTACTCTGAATTGTTCTATATTCACAATATTCACATTTAAAAGGTTTTTCACCAGTGTGTGTTAATGTATGCATTTTAAGATTATGACTATCAACTGTTCTATATTCACAATAATTACATTTGAAGGGCTTTTTACCGGTGTGTCTTGATATATGCTTTTTAAGACTATCACTACGACTTGTTCTATATTCACAATATTGACATTTAAAGGGCTTTTCACCTGTGTGTGTTAATATATGCTTTTTAAGACTATCACTATGACTTGTTCTATATTCACAATATTGACATTTAAAAGGGTTTTTACCTGTGAGCATTGTCAAATGTTGATTAAGGGTTCTTATATCTCTTGCTCTATAATCACAAAACTCACATTTATCAGTGTTTCACCAGTATGAGTCATCAAATGTCTACTGGTGTATATTTGATTCTTGATTTGTAGTCACAAGTCACATTAAAAGGTCATTTTCCATGCTTGAGTGACCAAATGTCTGTAGATTGAATTTTCTTTTAACTATGCTATCAAAAATGTAACACTTGTAGGAAATTTACTTTTCTTTTTCTACAAATGAAGGCTTTTCAAGTAGGCTATCACTTTCTAGGTTTTGATTAGTTTAGTCACCCTCCACAATATCCACAGAGGAAAAGGGAGTGACTTTAATCCTGAAAAAAAAAATTATATATGTTAGAATCAATAAAGACACACACATATATATAGCCATTTAAATATTCAAAAAATATATATAATTAATTATTTTTCTAAGCAATACTTTTATGACATCAAAAATTACACTTGCCATTAGTAAAAAAATAGTACAAATGAGATATTGTACTGGGATAAGGTGGAAGATGAAGGCATCTCTATTTATTTTAAGTAAAATGATAAAAGTTACTTCCAATAGATTATATTAGTAGGTTAAACTATGAAGCAGCCTTCATCCAAAGAGGCATTTGACAATAATTATATACTCTATATCATCTAATAAAATTTCATAATTAAAGTGTATTCGTGTATTTCGGGCTTGATGCAAAATCAGTAATGATGTGAATTTGTGTCCCTCAGGTCGAAAGTATTAATTATTCCAGATGTGGCCAAATACCGATTCTTTATTAACCAAGAAAAGATAAACACGTACGTGTTTCGGGTTGTTGGCCCTCGTCAGCGGGGTGCAAGCTGTACCATACCGATCAAATAACTGGTCATTCAGGCATCCTAAAAAACCATGAAACAGGTAGTCAAGGCCAGAAGTGTGTGAGACTGCAAAACAATAAGAAAAATAGTACATATATGAAATTGTGCTGGGATAAGGTGGATAAATTAAGAAAATGGCATCTCTTCATCGTGCAACTGAAAGTTGCTGATGGTTTGCGTCATCTGTCGGAATAAATATTAATTATTCTGTTTAAATTTTAATTATTCCAGAATTGGCAAAATACCCATTCTTTATTAATCAAAAAGGCCAACAACCTGAATCGCATACGTGGTAGGCTTCTCTTGAATAATCAAGGATGGGTATTTGGCCAATTCTGGAATAATTAAAATCAACGGAATAGTTGATATTTATTCCAGCAGATGGTGCCAGCAACTCTCAGTTGCACTATAAGGAGATGTCTTAACTTGCCATTATGTTATGACATAGGTCCTTGATAACAAAATTGAGAAATATACACAATCTCTGAATACACTAAACAAACATAGTGCAACCTCTTTAATTCAACTGAATTAAATTCAACACTTACTTTATTTAAATCCTTTTTTAAAATCTTAATAGGTTTATTTAAATTAACATACTATAATTTAACAATGGCTTTAATTCAACTGAAAATTCAAATGCCTCGGGTGGTGTTGAATAAAAGAGTTGTATTTGGTTCACGCTGTGGCTGATAAATTGGATCATGAAATAAGATCGTAAGCTCCAAGTCAAACATAACAAAAGTTTCCTCGATTGAGCAACTTCATTAGTACTTGCAGTTAACAACTACTGAATTAGAGAATATTGTTTCATTATTTGAGTAATTGTGTTCATATGGAAGGCACAAATATTTGTTTCAAAAAGCATCGAGTAATGAATAGTTAGGAAAAAATTTGTGCAGGTTCTTACTTTTAAATAGTGTGATTAATTTACTACTTTTCTTTTATTTTTTCTTATTAAACTTTATATTAAATGAAAAGAAAAATAAAATGTACTCAAATTTGAGTCTTATAAATATATTATTAAAAATCTAGAAGATAAAAATTAAGCAACTTTGATAGGCGCCGCCGTACCTTAAAGATTTATAAATTTAAATTATAATTTTAAAAAAGATTTTAAGAGTAAAAAAAAACACTTTTAAATATAAAATATTAAACAAATTATTCTAAAAACGAACATTATTTTTAAAATTCTGAAACTAACCTAATTAAACTTATCTAAAACTAACCTTTTTAGCGATTAAACTAACCCAATTTTATCCTATCTGAAACTAACCTATTTGAATTGATGAAACTAACCTTTTTATAACACACCTTAAACTAACCTAATTTATAACCTATCTGAAACTAACCTAATTTATAACCCATCTGAAACTAACCTATTTTACCTATTTGAATATAACATAACACCATGTTATTAAAAATGTATTGAGAATTTTTGAAGCGTTCCCAGTTAACAACTTTGGTAGGCGGCGCTGTACGTTGGCACTGCCGTACCTTCGAGGCGTTTTACACGAGTTAAAAATACAATTTCGGTGAAATACTTTGAATTTTACCAGTTTAAATATATAAATTTAAATTATATTTAAAAAAAAGATTTAAAAGTAAAAATATATATTTTTAAAATAAAATATTAAATTAATTATTCTAAAAACGATCATTATTTTTTAAATTATATGAAACTAACATAATTCAACTTATCTAAAACTAACCTTATTTAGCGATTAAGCTAACCTAATTTATAACCTATCAGAAACTAACCTATTTTACCTATTGGAATATAACATAACGTCATGTTATTAAAAATGTATTAAGAATTTTTTTACAAAGTTTATTAATCACACCTTATACAATATTTGTAAAATAAATATAAAACTTGTGTAAAACGAAAATTGCAATTATACCGCGAATGTTTCTTTTAACCCGGCATTGCGCGCGCCGGGTGAAAATTACCCATGACAACATTTGAATGGAGAATTAACCAATAAAAAATCGGTTGGCGGAGATGTGGTTTCGTTTAGCTTCCTGACTCATCAATTAGTCTAAAGTTTTGGTTTCACATTTTGACAGCTCCCACTGAAATTCCATCTATTGTCACTGTCGGGTAAAAATTACCCGGCGCGCGCACTAACGTAATTTTTTTGCTGCATTTTTTTTATAACATTTTTTAAAGTGAGATAAATAATTCGAATTAATAATTTTAAAAATAACTATAATAGGTTGATATATTTATCAGCCTATAATCAACATATATAGTCACGACCGTCTTTCCACCGTCAATCAATTCCTCAATTCCTCATGTCACGGATGCGCGCGCATCATCATTAGTATAATATAAAAAGCCAACAATGAAGAATGAATGTAAGATAAAAAGCCAACAATGAAGAGTAAATATGATATAAAAAGCCAACAATGAAGAATGAATGTAAGATAAAAAGCCAACAATAGAGAGTAAATATAATATAAAAATCCAACAATGAAGAATAAATGTAAGATAAAAAGCCAACAATGAAGAGTAAATATAATATAAAAAGCCAACAATGAAGAATGAATGTAAGATAAAAAGCCAACAATGAAGAGTAAATATGATATAAAAAGCCAACAATGAAGAATGAATGTAAGATAAAAAGCCAACAATGAAGAGTAAATGTAATATAAAAAGCCAACAATGAAGAATAAATGTAAGATAAAAAGCCAACAATGAAGAGTAAATATAATACAAAAAGCCAACAATGAAGAGTGAATGTAAGATAAAAAGCCAACAATGAAGAGTAAATGTAATATAAAAAGCCAACAATGAAGAATGAATGTAAGATAAAAAGCCAACAATGAAGAGTGAATGTAATATAAAAAGCCAACAATGAAGAATGAATGTAAGATATAAAGCCAACAATGAAGAGTGAATGTAATATAAAAAGCCAACCTTGAAGAATGAATGCAAGATAAAAAGCCAACAATGAAGAGTAAATATAATATAAAAAGCCAACAATGAAGAGTGAATGTAAGATAAAAAGCCAACAATGAAGAGTAAATGTAATATAAAAAGCCAACAGAGTGAATGTAAGATAAAAAGCCAACAATGAAGAGTAAATATAATATAAAAAGCCAACAATGAAGAGTAAATCTATATATATAAAAATGAATGTTTGTCTGTTTGTATGTTTGTTTGTATGTCCGGTATACAAATTCGCAGTAGTTCACTAATTCAAACCAAAATTTCCATACATAGGTAAAAAATACGGGGAAGACGATAGGCTATTTAAAAATATATATAAATCAATTATTAAAACTATATATTTTTAGGCAGAAAATGATGATAACGATATTGCTGTATCATGTTTGATTATCAGATACAAAATTATATCGGGAAAAATTCCAAAAAGCAGAGACCACGGGTGAAACCAGTTCATTATTTTGTACGCAGGAACAAAATTCTAACAGAAAAACATTCATTCAAACAGAAAACAAAAGCCAGATCATCTTTCTATAAAAATATCGCTTCTCAGACACAAAGTTTGCAGCGGGACGTTTCACAAGTGTGACATCCACGGCGCCAATTCATAATTGTAACGAATAGTATTTGAATAAAAACATTTAATCGGGTAAAACACGGGCGTTGCCCGGGTCATTCGTCATTAATATATAGTCACGACCGTCTTTCCTCAATTCCTCATCGCTGTCACGGATGCGCGCGCATCATCATTATGATTATTATCTTCTATAGAAGCTTCTATCTTTATAATTATGTATATTTACAAAAAGTCAATTCGCTCGCGCCTCTAGCGGTGAAAATGAGGGGTAATACCAGCTGACCTAATGTACATGTAAAGTTTGGAGCGGGACGTTTCACAAGAGTGACATCCACGGCTCCAATTTATAATTGTAACAAATAGTATTTGAATAAAAACATTCAATCGGGTAAAACACGGGCGTTGCCCGGGTCATTCGTCTAGTTCTATATAAAATGGAGGGAAGAAGGTCATATTTATTAGATCAAGTAGAGATTTTTGTAGAAGGTGATATTGAAGAAGATCATCTAAATGAACATTTTTATGGAAGTGACACTGGAATATATTCAGATATAGGAATTTTGTGGGATAAGGGAATTATCCCACAAACACATTTTTATATAGGGAGAGCCTCGAAAATCAAATGGTTCAAAAATTGTCCTTCACAAACAGTAAAGCTGAGAACGCCTAATGTCATTACACATTTACTAGGCTTGAAAGGTGAAGAAGCAAAAAATTAAAATACACCTTTAGCTCTTTTGAAGAAAATTCTTGAAAGTTTTGGCCCTTGAACTCATCAAAGAGCAACTAAATCAAAGAAAAATCATTTCTTCACTGCCTAAAAGACTATTAAAAATTTCCATTTTTTACAGTTAAGTTAATTTAAATCATAAATGTATACTCTAAATATTTATTTCAATTATTTTTAGAAGGCACTTCAAGCCATAAAGAAGGTCAGGAACCGCAAGATAAAGCTTCCTACCAGATGTAGTGTGTCCCTCCAGTAAGGACAGGAAGACCTCGACTTTGTGCCATAAATGTGCAAAGCCAATTTATAAAGGACATACAATTGCAGTTTGCAATGATTTGTCTAAAATATCCTCATGGAATTTTATATATTTAATATTGAAAAGGACAATAGTTTCATATTTTATATGCCATTACCAATTTTGAGGATTATTCAAGAATAGTTTTTAAAATGTTTAATCTGTGTAAAAAATATAAATATTTTATTAATAATTGCCTTTTTTGAAAATTAAAATGTTATTACTTTGAAATAGAAAAGGTTTTGTTTTTCCTCAGTTAATATTTATATTCAAAATATGTAATTTTAATATCGGGTAAATTTCACCCAGCGCACGCAAGTACAGTTACATTTCTAGCGCGCGCGCTCGAGGGTTAAACAAAAATCGAAATTTATTTTAAAAGAAACATTCGCGGTATAATTGCAATTTTCGTTTTACATTCATCAGCCGCGTTATATTGTATTTTAAATAAAACTTGTGTATAAATAAATGACTTGAAAATATGCCACTTAAAATATTTTAATCAAAACGATACCGAGATTTTTTTATAGAGAGAAATAAAAAAATACATAATCGATGAGATAAAAAGTGTGAACCAGAAAGTCGATTTTTAAAAATGTTATTATTTAATATAAACGTATTTTGATTTAATTTTGTAATATAAAGGTACTGTAAAAGTGTATATAAAGACCGTTAGCATTTGCCCAATTATTATTTAGATGTAAAATCTCATTTTTACATATAAAAGGTAAATGTAGATTTTAAAATATTAATTAACAAAAATATAGAGTACGAAATATTTCAATTATATATTTATATAAATTATTTAAATATAAAGGGGGGGGGCACACAAAATATATCGCTCTCAATCAAACTCGTGGAAAACGCCTCGAAGGTATGGCGGCGGTGGCACCATTGTTGCCAAAGTTGTTGTTTACTGGGAACGCTCCTAATAAGTTTATATAAAAATGGCATACCTGGATTTTTAAAGGAAAAAAAACTATTTTGTTTCAAAATATTTCGAGAGATCACTCCGTTTTTAACAATTAATTGCACAATAAGGTATTTTACAAATTTTTGTTTATGATTTGGTAGGGAAATATCTATAGCAGGGTTACTAACAAGAAAAGACAAGGAATAAACTTTGTCATTGGTCAAAAATAATTTATGATCAAATTACTTTCAAAATCAAAAATAAAATTGAAATAAAATAATTATTTTAAAATTGAAGGCTTTTGTGAAAACAGTAACGCAGTATGTTATATAATATATTTTAAACAAAACGAAACGGTGTAGATCCTCCCTAATTTAATGGCAGCTACCCATTTTTTTACTGTGCTATAGGAAGGAGCATCTTCCCTTAATATATCCACCATATATTCATAGATTTCCTTGGCGACATTCCTTTCTTACAAAGATATTTTATTACAGCACGAATCTCGTTTGTCTACATTTTCGATGATTCCTGTTTCTTGTCCTCTTTCAGAAACTATGACAAAAAAAAACAAAGGTTAGTTGTAGAAACTTAAAAATGAACATATCTTTATACAAGGCTTTAAGGTATATAGGTAAAATTTATAGTTTCTAAGATTTCGTTCTCATGGTCGGGCCACTGACTTATGGGTCACCCCTCGTAGATTTTACTACCACCTTTGTGAGTAACTTCAGCACAATATATTTTATATAAAAATCATTCTTCTAGTTTGTATATATAAAAATTAAACATATTTTCGCATGTAGAAAATTAGGAGAGGTAAACTAAAAATTGATACGCAATTTATTTAGGGCCAAAACAAAACTAACATCAACAGTTACAAAATATAAGATAAGCAATAGGGAAATTTCCAAAGTAGCAAAATATAAAGATAAGAATTAATAATCTGTATATAAAATATAATAAATACTTTGCTACAATATGAACTTTTTTATTAAAAAACTACACATGTATATATTTTTTCTCACAATAATGAGTTTCTTTTTATTTTAAAATGCAAGCTTTCAAGCGATAATCTCTCTTCAACTGGCTTAATTGAAACAATAATCGATTATATCTTACTTGAAATATTTACAATTGATGAGCTTATTTCGGCGCTATCGTCCTGAAATCCATGAGGCTCTTTTATTCTCAGGGAGTTCACGAAAAGTTTACATCCTGCTATATAAAAGATACAATTTGTATGTATCCTGCGCGCACTGGGGTTAAAAAAAAGGATGACAGACAACTATTTGTTTGGATTAAGATGACAATATATATTTATTTATCTCCTTTGACGGTCATACAAAGATAAGAATAAAAAAAAGATAAATAAAACGGGCAACGAAGAAACACTGCGAGAAATTTTACATGAATATACCTATTAAAAATCATTATTAAAAAAAATACTTAACTTTGTGCTTCTGTTGGAAGGCTGGGAATCCCTCCCCAAAATCTTGTGGAACTACATTTTTAACGAGCTTCCCTATACTCTCTTATCTCTAAGACCGCCCTCACCCAAAACTTTTTCGTGACTAACTTTTTCTCTCCCAGGGTGACCGAGAAAAAAATAAAAAAATAAATCTTTATCTGGTCACCCTCTGTGATAAAAAAAAACTAAAATAATAATAATAAAAGAACCAATAATGAATTCAAACAAAAAAATAAAGAGCCAATAATGAATTCAAACCTGAACTATAATGAATTCAAACTAAAATAAGAATAATAATAAAAGAACCAATAATGAGAAAAAAAAAGAAAAACTGGTGACTTCACATCGACTTGACACGGTGTCTGTCAGTCAGAATTTATCTCTATCAGTTCCATGCCTTTTTTCGTTGAAACATGTCCAATTCTATATGGGTTTGCTACTAACTAATTTAAACTAACATGATCAAGCTCTAAACTTGTTTAATATTTAATAAAATTAAAAAAGTATTTTATCAATGTATTACCATAGTACGTCTGGTAGGGAGTCCTTTATAAAGACTGACTGGGCTGGGTTGGTTCTCCAGGATGAACAAATCATCCAACTCATCATGGTTCATAGCCAGTGTATAAGTGAATACAACATTCAGCACAAAGCCCGAAATGCCAAAGACCTCACGTCCAGCACAAAGCCCAGCACAAAGCCCGTGGCGTGATTAACTGGCCTATTCTGCACTTATTGATACCCTCGCCGAAGAGTCCTCGTGTCAGTCGTCTGAAGACACTACGAAGCCTCGCGCGTCCCTATTAATGGTATCAGACCCAACAAATGGGTCAGTGTATAGAACCGATCAAGTCCCCGACTTGCGAAACCCACCCTAACTCAGTCTTTTACCACTAACGTTATCCATATGGAAGGAAGCATACCCATAGCGCATACTTCCCCTACTGGGGTTTGAAACCAGATACCACCCAGTTATCAAACCCTACATTGATTTAATTGAATTGTATGTAGCCATCTGGTGCGCCGGTGAAAACCCGCTAAGTCCACCAAAGTCTCACACATATCAAAAGTTAACAAAAAAAAAACTCATATTCCCGAAGGAAGCCTAACAAAAAGGAGCGACTATTTTCTAATTTGAGAATTGCATTGTCCTGAGAGGCTTATAACCCTAACAAATTTGAAATCAAAATAAAATCGATCCTATTAAAATTCCCTAACACTATTCTAAATTCGTAGTTTGGTCTAACAATATAATTGACTGCTGCTTTCTCACATTCATTCCGCATTCCCATTCACACAATTCATTCATAGCGGGCAATCATACTAAAGCTAGGTTCTATTATATAAGCCAAAATTCTATATAATCATCATCAATATACCCTAATAAAAGTAATACTAAAATTGTCAGGACTTAATGGGAAATCAAATAACTAAATAAAAAAATGAAATTTGGGAACTAAAAGCCCTTCAATATAAATTAACCTATGCCTCATACAATCTCTTACTGACTTTTTACATTCAATGACTGATATCAATCTCAACTGTAAGCTAACCTAACCTTAAAAGAATTGTAAATATCAAAGTCCCTAAATTGTCTTTGCCTCAACACCTAGTACGACTGCAAAGATAATTTAATAGGACAATTTACTAATTAGAGCGACAAAGAATAGAACATTCAACTCATGAAGGCGACAGACAATTGGAAACGCTTCCTCTACTGATAAGATCCTGTTGACTGACCTTCCCTCCTCAAACACGCTCCAGTCACAGCAACCACTCTACACTACCAGTGCGACAACTTCATTCTACTTGCTAACTGTAGGTAACACGCAATAGTTCTAGAATATGGAATTAAAGGGCGTCTATATATATACCCAACCGATATCTGTACTAATGTGGAAACCTACACTCTGCTACACCACTGCTCTCAACTACCTGGCTTCTGATTGTCTATGTCTACTTAATCTCAATTCAAGGGATTATTGAGCGTCATACGATAGCTCATATACCCAACCTTGGAAGTCACTAAGAACACAAACAGCCCGCCGCCAAACACTACTCCGACCTCGGCAGTACATCTTTCTCTGGAGTTGTTGTGTGGCTCTGGAGTAAACTTGATGTCGCCCAGCTATACCTATACATCTATTTAGCTGCTTGCGCCACCGATCCTACTGTAAAGTATGCACCATACTGAAGTACTAAGTCGTTGTTCATAACTGGGAAGTTACCACCTAATGACCACTCAAGAGCGTCTGGTTCTCCAGTCGCTTCTTGATCAAATAATATCCTATTCTAATTAAATCTAATCTTAATTAAAAAATTACCCTAAACTTGAATATTTGTGCCAAATTGGTTACACCTATTTGCCAAAATTAAACAAGACTGATTGTCTACACTTACAAATGCACACTACACTTAAAATTTTCAAAATTTAAGGTTTCATGAAAAAAAATTCTATAAAAGAAAAAAAATCTGCTTAATTTGATCTTTCCCATTTAATTCATAATAAAATTTTATGAACTGTCTGTTTCTTATACAGCCTTCTATATATACACTCTCTTCACACTACATCACGTCAGTGACTATGGCCATCGCCAGTTATGATAAAACACTATATATAAACATAAAGATTAATTTACCTAGAGCGCCTATCTATCGGGAGGGTTTGTTTTTACACGCATTTTATTTTACATACATCAGGGTCTACTATATTGTTCTTTTCTTTAGTCCAGCTTGAACATCATTGTATTAGACTGTGGTTCGTAAAAAAAATTACTGTCGATTGTAGGCTAATCTCTCTTACACTTTTGATGATATTGTGTATATTGACTTGACCTGGTTTGACACAGCACACTTTCCCATTGAGGTCTCACTAAAATACGGAATTGAATGCTAAAATATATATATATCTCGTTGTGGTGCTAAACATTTATCTCGCTAAAACATGGCTGTCGCAGTGGTTTCTCGTGGTATGACAGAGGTGAACCGAGCCTAGACACATCTGAGTAGGTGCAGATTGGCACAACTACATCTTGCGTAGATTGACTCGGCATGTCGATTAATCAATCTTGGAAATTCTGAGCGAAATTGGTGCATCAGCCTGCAGATGAATGTATATAGATTAAATCTATATTTTATAAATGATGCATATATTTCAGATGATTTCTTCACATACTACCACAATGACCCATTCTTCAACTGGTTCATGCCACGTGGTCTTACGCTCGGTGGCGTCCATCGGGATATTATGTTTTATGTCGTTCTTCACTCACGTCCACCTTCGTGAGCATCTTAGTCCTATTATATAATGTATAATTTTACAGACAAAATTGCATGCTCCGACGTCCATTGTTTAAACTACGCAAGATATTCTTCTTAATCTTCAGGGCCTACTCTTGACCTCCCTGAAATGTAATCTTTGCTACAGATCCCAGTGTCCGATGCCACGTTTCATAAGACTATGAAAGCCGATGTTGAAACGAGTTTTAGATCTGCTGTGATACTATAAGCTTCTCTTTTGTTACAGGCCTCTGCTGCCCAAACAATCTGAAGGTGGTGGAATAGAAAAGGGTTTCTGGAAGGGCTTATCAAAAACCAGTCAAGTGCAAACATACACGAGGTGCAAGGTTCATTATCATTGCTTATCTAAGGTTCCTGGAACTATATGTCTGATAAATGGTTAAGTTAGCATATTGCGTTTAATTCTAAAAAAAATGCTATTAACTTCCAAAAGATGCAGGATATATAAAAAAATGATTTTGTCCTTTAGCTGGAGTTAAAGAAAAGAAACAACAAATTTCACTACTTTCATTAAAAAGGAAAACCTTCCCCTCCAAATTCTGTAATATGGATTATCATACTATAAAAATCGCTATTAGATTGAATACAATATTAACTAAATAATAAAATATAAATACACCTATAAATGGGAGAGATAAAATTATATGCAGTAACTATTTGTAATGTGCGTGACACATGCAAAAAATATATATAATCAAAGGTGACTGGAAAAAAAGGCTAATAATCTATACAAAGAAGGTTTTTCTCTCAATAAATGCTATACTGTTGTCACGCATTTCCCTCCACGAGGAGTTACAAATGAGAATATACAATTCTACAGAATTATAGATTACTATCTGCACAAGATGGTATGTCCATGCAAAAATAAAATTACGAGACCAGTTTAATGTCATCTACGCTATTAAAAATAAACATATTGTAAAAACACGTCTTATCTGAACTGTATAATTGAACAAACATATTTCTTGCATAAATTACAGTAACTTAAAAAAACTAAAGTAAATTAAAATAAATAATGGAGAAAATAAATTGTTATACATAACTGTAATCTAAATGGTAATAAAACATTTTACACAAGAGAATTGCGTTGCGATAGACTTTTACAATAAAATTGGCCATACTGGCATCCATAAATATATCTTGTCATAATGACTTGTACAAAAATGTTTTTAAATTATATTCGACGCTATTAAAATGTTATACAAAATTTAAAAATGAATAGATAAATAAAAGAAATGGAAGGAATATGTGGCAGGCATAGAGTCAGGCCTAAAGGCCAAGCCTTTTGCAAAATGTACCTTTCACACCAAGCGCTCGGTCTAGGCTGTCCTTTGTTAAAGGTTTCCTTGTAGGCGGGAAAGCGGTTCTCTTGAAACCCTTAGGGTCTCGCCGACTTGTCAATCAAACTTGCGGGGGGGAAGTCTAGAATTTGACATTGATTGATATCTTTATTTGCTTTCCCATGGTTTCTCAGATTCTTAGCATTTTCCCGCTAAAAAAATTTTCCTTGTAATTTTCTATCTACCAGCTAGTATAACGTAATTTTCAAGATTGTTAACTAATAAACACAAAGTTTAAAAAAATTGAGATTTCAAATACTCTAAACTGGTGTACCTTGCTAAAAAAAATACTGGTGATATATGATTTAAAAGATAGATTACAAAATGATGCAGTGTTTTAAGTTATGGTCCTTTTTTTTTTAAGTATGGGTAATGCTAGATTTAGATTATATGTTCTATGTTCAACCCAACTTCTATAACGTTCAAATTTTTTATACTGGACACATGGTGACTTCGACACATATTTGTTTAGAATTGGCAAAATTGGTTCACCTGCATGCACTTGTGGAAACTAACAACAAACCCCTGAACACCTTCTGATAAAATGTCCATTAACTTCTGATCCAAGGGAAGAAAACCAACTTTACTTGACCGATACAAAATAAGCTACTTGCAATAAAGACCAATACATCAAGTTTAATAGATTCTGCAGGATGTATATTTTGAGGCGAAAGTGTTGACTGTACATATTTTAAGTTCCTACTTATAATTGCTATATGTAGAATTTGACATCGAATGTTTAATTTTAATGATTTCCAATGTTCAATTGTATTAATTGTATATAATTTAAAAATATAATATGATGTTACACAATAGGCTAAAAACGACGTTCTATTTTTATGCGAAAATCTTTTTACACATAGTACAAATAGTTTTAAATATAAAATTGGCGTTACTGTTAATTTTCAGAATGCTCATAATATCTTAATAAAGATTGGCGTTCAGCCAACTAAAATATTGGAAAATAATGATATTTTGATCTAAAATATGCCTTTTTACAATATAAGCCTAATTTCATTTAAGAAACAAATAATAAAATAATACCTAAAAAAAAACTAAAATGTAAGTGGACAACTGCGGCCTTCTAGCATATTATTTGGCTTAATTAAAATGGCTCGTTTATCTAATATTAAGAAAGCACCACCACAAATGTTTCAAATCTTACCTCAAAAATTGGCGGGATCCGTTCTCCACGTGGTTGGCCGCCTCGTGGACTTTACCATTCTTTACTGGATTTTCCGTAGCCTCCAACTAGCACGCATTTATATATTAGTTTATGCTTTAGACAGGATTTTACAAGTTACATGTTTTAAACAGCAGGGTGTTATTTTACCGTGAACTTTTCGTGGCCTTATTTGGAACTGGTCGCCCCACGTTGGGCGCCATTGATGAGCTTATTTCGGCGCTATCGTCTCGAAATCCATGAGGCTCTTTTATTCTCAGGGAGTTCACGAAAAGTTTACATCCTGCTATATAAAAGATACAATTTGTATGTATCCTGCGCGCACTGGGGTTAAAAAAAAAAGGATGACAGACAACTATTTGTTTGGATTAAGATGACAATATATATTTATTTATCTCCTTTGACGGTCATACAAAGATAAGAATAAAAAAAGATAAATAAAACGGGCAACGAAGAAACACTGCGAGAAATTTTACATGAATATACCTATTAAAAATCATTATTAAAAAAAAAACTTAACTTTGTGCTTCTGTTGGAAGGCTGGGAATCCCTCCCCAAAATCTTGTGGAACTACATTTTTAACGAGCTTCCCTATACTCTCTTATCTCTAAGACCGCCCTCACCCAAAACTTTTTCGTGACTAACTTTTTCTCTCCCAGGGTGACCGAGAAAAAATAAAAAAATAAATCTTTATCTGGTCACCCTCTGTGATAAAAAAAGAAAATTTAAAATAAAAAAATAAAAATTATCATTCGAAATATTAATTTTAAAATATTAAAAAAAAGAAAACCCAAAATAGCTGCTTATTTAAATGAAAAATGGAAATTTATTATTGTACTATAAGTTATTTACAAAAACTAGAAATAAAAAAGAGGTGAAGAGATGGGCTGGTTTTACAAAGAAGATTGCTCGAAGTCCTTTTCTTTCTTGTCGAGGCAGCTTCTTCATTGTCCACCAGCTTTCCATTTCTTCTGTGGGTGACTTTGTGGAGGCCCCAGAAGTGGCCTCTACACAATTAAAAGGGTAAATTTGTAAACACTTCTTGTAAGTACAGTAGAACTCCTCAAATTCGGAAATTCGGAAATTCGGAAACTCCCAAATTCGGAAAGTATTGTAATGTTTTTTTTACATACAAAAAATCAATTTTCACATGCTTTTATTTTGTTGATATTTCAACATTATTTTATTTTATTTACTTTTACTTTTGATTTGCTTTTATTTTATTTAATTTAATTTTTATTAGTAATTTATTTTTAATTTAAGTGTTTAATTAACTTACTTTTACCGATTATTTATAATCGCTAATTAGGGGTTTATCCCATTTTTTAAAAGCTTAAATAAATCAACAGTTTCATTTGACCTTTGTGCTTAGTTTAGGATATTGTCCAATAAGAAGGCAGCATTATTACGTCATAAGCCATTCACTCATTTTTTATTGCAAAGTTGATTCAACTAAAGTTCAAATTATCAAACATTTTCAGACATTGTAAGTTTCAAATTCTTTTATTCAACTCTCAATTTTTTGCATTTACAAGTTTGTTCTTCAACAAAATGGCATCCAAAGAGGAGCGGCAAAAACGAGGCAAGTACCGAATTCTTAAGCTTGGTGAAAAGTTAGATGTTCTCAGTGACATTAAAAAAGGATTAAGCTATACAACGATAATGCAAAAGTATAAAATTTCTAAGACAACTGTTTATGATATAAAAAAGTCTGAGATTAAACTTACAAAGTTTGTTGATTCTACCGAAAAAGATGTCAAAAAGTTTTCTCAAGTAAAAAATCCATTATACGAAAATGTTGATAAAGCAGTTAACATCTGGTACGAAAGTCAGAGATTATCAGGGGTTCCTATTCGTGGTATTGTTAGATCGTTCTGTTGGGCCAGATTTCCCACCAAACAGACCCAACAAAGATGTAAACATTTACATCATATATATATATACGCAGTGTCTTGCCGGAGTGTTTGATGTCTAGATGGAAGTCCCACGACAATGGCCGACGGTGCTCTAAAGGTCAAGGCCAGAGGAGGACACAGCCCTGGACGCGTATTCCAAGACCTGCTGTAGGAAGATGACATCGGCCCTGTTTAAGCAGCCAGAAGCCCGATGCAAACAGAATCAGAGGAATACCAGGAACCGGGGAGACATTCAGTTGGAGATGATACCTATGCCTTTAAAGTTCACCCACAATGTAAACGGAAAGCTGGTGGACAATGGAGAAGCCGCCTCGACAAGAAGGAAGAGGGCTTCGAGTATTCTTCTTTGTTAACCAGTCCATCTCCTCACCTTTTCTTTGAATATATAACTTATGATATCACATTTAGATAGATTGGACATATTTAGTATTCTTTAGAATTTCTTAAAGAAGAAATTATTATGCAGGTTTCTCAGAGGGGCAAGCACGATAGATTTTATTTGATTTCGCTACTAATCGAAATATTTATTTTATTCAAAAATGAATAAAATCAACCACAAACATAGTTAGAGAAATTAGATACGTCTAGTTACTTAATTTCTTAAAGAAGAAATTACCTTAAATTTAAAATAAATAATTTATATTTCTATTATTCCTATTTAATCAATTTATTATTATCTCAAACCTTTTAATAAAAAGCCTAATTTCGAATTTTCTAAAGTAGAAAGTACCTTAAACATAAAGATAAAATTATATATCCTTTTATCCTTATTTTTTTTGCCAATTTTTTTATTACCTCAAAAATTTTCTTTTAAAGGAAAAGAAGAATTTTATTTTTTTTTAAAGGATTAAACATATACATTTATTATTTCGATATCTCTCTTTTAAAAATAATAATATATTATTTTTTAAATTATTAATATCTATTATATTCTAGGAATATTAATTATTTGATTACTCTGTAGTAAAAGTTGAGAACTTGGCTCGAAGCTTTATTTTTTGAATACAACGGTTAGTTTGAATCAAGTTTTCGAAGGTACTGAAGCAAAAGGGTTTTTTTATCGGGGAGAAAAAGAACAAGCGGGGCGTTCTGGAGCCATGGGGCTTGATCTGGTAAGTCAACTTAAATTTTGATATAACAAAACCTAGATAGAAAGCATGGTAAAAACCATGGCAATACCAAATTTTGATAGACTCGACCATTTAAGATATTTTAGATATTAAGATATTTTAAGATATTAAGCCTATTAAGGATATTAAACTTCTTTTGTTTTTGCCTACTCATGTCACACAATGACAAATACAAAATTTTTTTTGTAAACCTATTGAAGACTAATAAATGTTAATATTTAATGTTTAAAGAAAAATATGTATTGGTATTATTTTTATCTATATTTAACTACAAATCACATGTATACCCGGGTGTACACTATATTTGCCGTATGTTTGTGTTAAAACTACCGTTGAGCTAGCCAGGCTAAGATAGAGACGTTTCCAAATGGAACGTAAGAAGAGATCTTACATTTGGCGCCACTTAACGTGGAGCCGAGTCTACCGAAAATTCCAAATTTTAATAAAATTAAAATTTGCAAAAAGTAGGCCTGCGAACCCCTGAGATTAAGAAATTAGGTATCACTGCATATTTTTAATTGTAGAAATTAACCCAAGTTTAAAATATGAAATTGCATGCCATATTTATGCACCTCTTTATGAATTTTGCTGGATAATTGTTAGCATATAAAATTTTTTTTTACGTTAGGCTTAAGCCAAAAACGTTAGTCTTAAGGATATAAAGACGCACGCCATATCTATGCACTTCTTTATGAACATGATAAGTTAAAAAAACTTTTATTTTAAGGTCCTAGTTTAAAAAAAAAAAGATGTTAAAGATTAATTTGCCCATTTTTGTGTATTTTCCTTATGTTCCAAAACAAGCCTTTACAATATACCCAAAAATTTACACGTGTTTCATTCACTTTAAGAATACGTTGTAATGGTGGATAATCGTTTTAAGTCTATTTTATGTCTAGTGTTTGGTTCACTTTAGGGTATTTTATTTTTTGTTTTAGAGCGAAATTTGCAATACCCAAAAATATATGCGTGTGTTATTTTATATTTTTTATTGAAAGTTGTCTTTCATCCACTTTAAGAATATATTGTAATGGCGAATAAACATTTGAGTCGAAAATTTCTTTATCTGTTCACGACGCCTTTTTACATATTTTTACACACGTGTAACCTTATACTTTTTTTTCCGAGATTGTCTTCCACCCACTTTAAAAATACGTTGTACTCGGCGGGCAATCGCCACGAGTTCAACATTTTCATGTTTTTGATAAAAGCCTTGTTTGGATGTCTAGAAATGCATAATAATGATGAACAATCCCTATTTTATGCCTATATGATGGTGTACAGTCGTTTTATGGATCAATTTTTATTTTATTCACTTTTAAAATATATTGTAATGGTGAAATAATCATTCGTGTCGAAAATTTCTTTATCTGTTCACGACGCCTTTTTACATATTTTTACACACGTGTAATCTTATACTTTTTTTTTTTTGAGATTGTCTTCCACCCACTTTAAAAATACGTTGTACTCGGCGGGCAATCGCCACGAGTTGAAAAAGGTACTTTATACCTTAGTGTATACGACAATTTTTTTACCTTTTATTGTTATTTCTAACTTTATGTCGAGTGTACACATTAATTTTTTTTAATTTCTCAGTTTCACACGATAATAGAATTATCGTTATTTTTTTCGAGCTTAGCGTATACATTATTCTAACCTTTCAATTTTCGAGTTAATAGAAACATTTTATGGTTGGTGTGTACCACATTTTAATTCTAAGTTTCGAATGTTGGAGGAATAATTTCTTCCTTTGTATAGATTCTGAAAATTTGGGACGCTAACTTAGGCCTAGGAACAATGCTTTCTCAGAAACCTGAGTATTTCCCACGAGTTCCAAATTTGGGGTCCTTAGGGACGAACACATGTGTTCGCCCCCCCCCTCCTGCTAACACGTGTGCATGGGGGGAAGAAGAGAGGTATTTTGGGGGGGGGGAGGACATGTGTAAAACACATGTCTTGACAATAGCTGGGAAGTGAGAAAACAACTAAGAGTCAGTTGGCTGCCAGCATCTGAGTTGAAAGGTCAGTTTTTGCTATCCTCCCCGCTATTGCGGGTAGGTTTTTCACGTCTTAAATATTCCATCTTCCTTTTGTTTTTCACCATTACCTCCTTAATTATAAAATCAATGCCACTTATTTATACTACAGTTTAATAATTCTTATATATTTTAATTATTTCCGTCCAACAGAATTTCCACTCGATAAGCCTAAAGATATTTTGAATTTGTTAGAATGCTCTCTTAGTTATCTCTAATATTTATAGTATTTAACGTTATCTATATAATAATTCGTAGCATTATTTTCCTATCTAATGTGCATTGTCATGCGATTTGTATAATTTATAAATGTCTTCAATTATGGTATTTAACATCTTCAATATAATAATTTAAAACATTCTTCCTCATATCTAGTGTGCATTGTCATGCGCAGTATTTTGATTTTTTTTATTTTGTTAACTTTATATAAATATGCATTTTCTTTTTAAAATTAACCCCGATATTGTAGACAAGCGTATAGTTTAGATTGCTTCTTTAAATTGTTGAATTTGTCATTTTTTTCCGATATGGTATAATTCACGATATTTGCGTGACGGTTCAATCACGATAAAGATTTTCAACATGGCGGTCGATGGACGCGTACATATTTTATTCTATAGAGTGATTGTTTATTTTATTTCTATGTCCATATATGCACATAGGTGCCTATGGATTTGTTTAATTTTATTAAGGTCTTCAGTTATATTTTCTGTATTTAAAGCTTCACGCTTGAAATATTCCATCTCCTTTTAGTTCTTCACCATTATTTTTTTTTCTCACTGTAAGTTCAATATGACTTGTAATTTATAAACCAAGGCTTAACGATTTATTTCAAATACTTTATCCAACAAAATTTCCGCTCGGTAGATCTGAAGGTAATTTTTTTTTTGGTTTGCCAGATTGTGCCCTCTTTGTTCTCTTTGAAATGTATGTATGTATATATCTTTATGATATTTAACGTCTTCAATATAATAATTTAAAGCATTTATTCTCTTATCTAATGTGCATTGTCATGCGCAGTATTTTGATTTTTTTATTTTGTTAACTTTATATGAATATGCATTTTCTTTTTAAAATTTAACCCCGATATTGTAGACAAGCGTATAGTTTAGCTTGCGTCTTTAAATCGTTGAATTTGTCAATTTTTTTTCCTCAATATGGTATAATTCACGATATTTGCGTGACGGTCGAATCACGATAAAATTTTCAACATGGCGGTCGATGGACGCGTACAAAGACCGACTTTCAATCCATGTTGCCTCCAACTATATATGAATTTGAAGACGCTGAAGAATTCTTTCTTCTGCTTAATCCTAAATACCCTGTATACACACTGACATGGGAAAGTCATCTTGAATTTATAAATGTGCAATCCTTTTCTTTTTTTCTTTTCACAAAATGTCTTAGGTAGAAATTTCCAAGATTCTATTTCCGAAACATTTTCTTGGATGGGGACAAATAAAAGCATCTTGACAGTATCTGATTACAGTGAATAGTTGCCAGCAGAAGGCATGATGAAATCCCTTAGGAATTTAGACCAGTCATATGTTTAGCTTTTGTTTTTTTTTTTAGTAATTCTGAACCTTTATAGAGCAAAGAAAGGTGGGCATCAAAATATATCCTGATAGCTGGGTGTGTGTCTTTATCAAAGGAAGTAATCATTCCGTTTAATGGGGATTACAATAATCATCGAATATTAACAAACTATCTTTGGTAGATTTGAACAACTAAATAGTACCAATTTTTTTTTCGGTCATCTTTGATTGTATATTTTTTTGTATGTGTCACAGCATATTACAAATAAATACTGCACATAATTTTATCTCTCCCATTTATAAGTGTATTTATATTTTATTATTTAGTTATTTTCGTATCCAATCTAATAACGATTTTATAGTATGATAATCCATGTACAGAATTTTGGTGGGGAAGTTTTTCTTTTTTTTTTTAATGAAAGTAGTGAAATTTGCTGTTTCTTTCTTTAACTCCAGCCAAAGAACGAAATCATTTCCTTTATATCTTGCATCCTTGGAAGCTAATAGCATTATTTCAGAATTAAATGCAATGTGCAAACTTAGCAATCTATCAGATATATAGTTACAAATAACTTTAGATAAGCAATGATAGTGAACCTTGCACCTCGTGTATGTTTGCACTTGACTGGTTTTTGATAAGCCCTTCTAGAAACCCTTATCTATTCCACCACCTTCAGATTGTTTGGGCAGCAGAGGCCTGTAACAAAAGATAAGATTATAGCATCACAGCAAACCTAAAACCCGTTTCGACATCGGCTTTCGTAGTTAATGAAATGTGGCACTAGACATTGGTAACCAGTAACAAAGACTACATTTCGTCCCTACAACTGCAAACTATCGAATGTGAAAAATTCAATTTTTCAGATTCGACTTTTAATCAAACTAATAATAAGAAAAAATAAAATTTTTGTAAAGAAGGTAGATAAGATTGTTAGTATATATTATATACTAACAATCTTATCTACCTTCTTTACAAAATTTTATTTTTTCTTATTATTAGTTTGATTAAAAGTCGAATCTGAAAAATTGAATTTTTCACATTCGATAGTTTGCAGTTGTAGGGACGATTTCTGGGGTCGGGAATAGGCCATGAAGACTAAGAAAGGTATCTTGCGTAGTTTAAACTATGGATGTTGGAGAATGTAATTTTGCCTACAAAATTGTACGTTATTTTAATAAGGACTAAGATGCTCACGAAGGTGGACGTGAGTGAAGAACGACATAAAAACATAAAATCCCGATGGACGCCACCGAGCGTAAAAACCACGTGACATGAACCAGTTGAAGAGGGGGTCATTGTGGTACTATGTGAAGAAATCATCGGAAATATATGCATCATTTATAAAATATAGAGATTTATTCTATATACATCCATCTGCAGGCTGATGCACCTGGTTTTCGCTCAGATCTTCCAAAATCAGCTAATCGACATGCCAAGTAAATTACGCAAGATATGGTAGTGCCAACCCGGACCTGATCAGATGTGTCTAAGCTCGGTTCACCTCTATCATACCACGAAAAATCACTGCGACAGCCATGTCTTAACGAGACAAATCTTTGATACCATTACAACATATATATGTTAAATGTCCAGCACTGTATCCTGACGAAGTTCCGATAGGAAGGCGTGCTGAATCAAACCAGGTCAAGACAAAGTACACGATATCATGAAAGACGTAAGAGAGACTAGCCTACAATTGACAGTATTTTTTTTTAACCAACGTGTAGTGAACAAGAGTTCGGGCTGGAATGAGGAAAGGAACAATAAGATGGAAAGTTGCATAAGAAACAGTCATTTCATAAAAATTCATTATGTATTAAATGGAAAAGATAAAATTGGGCAGAAATTTTTTATAGAATCTTTCTTTATGACACCTTAAATTTGAAATCTTATGTTAAAATTTTCAGAGCTACTCATGTCAATGCATATTGCAGGTGTAGACAATCAGCATTGTTTAATATTAACAATTAGGTGTAACCCATTTGATACAAATGTTTGAGTTATAGGGCAACTGACTTTCGTACATGTATATATCTCCAATTCCCATGATAAGGCTGCCCTTTCTCATTTGGTTGAAGCAAATTATTTATCTAACTTTATTGCGTTTTAACTGGTCTATAGTGTTATGGATTTTCTTTTTGTTGTTAACAAGATGACTACCTCGCCAAGTGTGTATAAAGGATTAAAGATCATAGACTGTCAGAATAATATTACACTAGTAATAATTAATAGTTCATTCTGATATACAGTAAAGGCAGAGAGAACAGCGCCTTTATCAATAGGCTACCTTAGCTAACTAGTTCAATACACCCAGGGAGAGCTTATCTCCTCGAAGGGGAGATTAGGGGGTGTAAACAGGTTCTCAGGAATTTCCTCGAGACTTCGCGGTGGCTTTCGCCCTGAACGAATGTCAGACTTTAGCATAGAGCTGGCAGGGGAGGGGATAGTATACCAGAACAGCGGCAAAATGAAGAATAATAATAAATCGGGATCCAATTCCCGATGACGGGTTTCAGGGAGACTCAGAGGGATGAAAAGGCGTTGAAGTGTGTTAAAAGGCGATGAAGAGGAGTTGAAATGTGTTGGAAGCGTTGAAGAGAGATGCGATGGAAGTAAGTTGAAAGGTATTGAGGATGATGAAAGATGATGAAAGAGTGAGAAAGCGTTGAAAGGTGATGAGAAAGAGACAGAAAGAAGCATGTCTAAATTCGACAGAGAGAAAGTGTTGAAAAAGGAGGAATTGAAGAAAGTTTGATAAAGAGTTTGTAAATAGAATATAAAGGTTAATAGGAGAAGGTGCGCGCAACGTTTAGAGAGTAGCTGTTGGCTGATAGAACGATGGTACGAATTTAACTCTTCATCAAGTGGTTGATGGATAATTTGTTTTAGACTAGAGGCCAATATCTGTAAATAGTACATAATATGCACTGAGAGTTTGTGTTAGCTGATTTACCTAAATTTCAGCAACTGTATACACTAATTTATATACATAGGTCTATATTAGTTATAATACTAGGTTATATTGAATAACAAATATATATTCTCCTTTTAAGAAGCAGTTTTTTTTGGCTGCAATTTTGGTTTTAGTGTTGTTATATGATTTCTTAAGAGTTACTCAGTTTTTTTTTTACAACGCTTTGTTCTTAGTGATAGGCTGTGATTTAAAGAGTTTCAGCTTTCTTTTATTTTTCTAGCTACGAGTTTGTCTTAGCGTTGTAATGAATCTTAAAGTTTCAGTTTTTCTTTTTTTTCAGCTACATCTTGTCCTAGTGTGATGATGAACTTTAAAGAGTTTTCAATTTTTTATTTTAAGCTAACAATTTTGTCTTAGTGTTATGGTGAACTTTAAAGAGTTTACAGTTTTTCCTTTCTATTTTTTTAACTATAGCGTGTTTTAGTGTTAAGTGATCGTTGAAAGGAGTTTTCACACCCTGTTTCAGTGTTAGTGTGTCATTTGTCTCAACCTTGTCTTTGTGTAGTACACCGTTTCACAACCGTGTTTTAATGTTAGTTCATATTTAAAGGATTTTCACAACCTGTTTTAATGATAGTGTGTCATTTGTCTCAACCTTGTCTTTGTGTAGTACACCGTTTCACAACCGTGTTTTAATGTTAGTTCATATTTAAAGGATTTTCACAACCTGTTTTAATGATAGTGTGTCATTTGTCTCAACCTTGTCTTTGTGTAGTACACCGTTTCACAACCGTGTTTTAATGTTATTTCATCTTTAAAGGATCTTCACAACCGTATTTTAATGTTGGTGTGTCATTTAAGGATTGTCACAACCTCGTTTTAGTGTAGTACATAGTTGAAAGAGTCTTCACAACCTTGTTTTTATGTTAGTCTGTCATCTTTAAAAATTTGTCACAACCTTGTTTTAGTGTTAGTATGTCATCTTTGAAAGTTTGTCACAACCTGTTTTAGTGTTTATGTGTCATTGTAGGGAGTTTCACAACCGTGTTTTAATGATAGTCCGTCGTTGAGAGGGATTTTTCACAACCTTGTTTTAGTGTTGGTATATAAATTTAAAGAGTTAATCAGTTTTTTTTACAACACTTTGTTTTTAATGTTAGGATGCGACTTGAAGAGTTTTCAGTCCTCCTTATGTATTTTTTTAAGCTACAGTTTGTCTTAGTATCATGATGAATTTTAAAGAATTTTCAGCTTACTTTTTTATTTTATGCTACAATTTTGTCCTAAGGTTATGATGATTTTAAGGAGTTTTCAGTTTTTTTTCTTTTAATTTTAGTCACAATATGTGCTTTAGTGTTAAAGGATCATCGTTAAGTTTTTTTTGTCATTTTAAAGTGTTGTCACAACATTGTTTTAGTGTTAATACACCATGGTAAAGAAAATCTCTCTCTTCCCCCCCCCCTTTTCACTTCGTATTCCCCACTTTGCCCACCACTATGGGGCATAATACTACCGTTACGGTTGAGGTGGAATCTAATGCCTAGTTCCCGTAGATCCAACAACTGAGGACCATGCCTGCTGATAAAGAGAATGCCGCAGCTAGCCAAGCCCAGCTGCCCTCCATGCTGTACAACCTGGAGAAGTTTGAAGGGAAGGGCATAGTCCCCTTCACAAAATTCATAAAGGACTTTGAGCTCGTCTACGACCTAAGGGCCCTGGACGACGCCAGGAAAAGAATCCTCTTGGACAACCACCTCCGGGGGGCTGCGAGTGAGTTTGCCCTACAATCCCAGCAAATCCGCCTCGGGTACGAAGAGTTGAAGGAGAGTCTAGAAGGGCGGTTCCGAAAAAGGGTCTCTACAAGGGAAATGAGGAGCCAGTTCTTCTCATGTAGACAGGGAGCCGGGGAGAAAGTACGGGACTTCGCCGCGCGGGTGAGCGTCCTTGCAGCGGGTGCAGAGTCGGATGGCCTGAAGATAGGCATCTCGGAGGTCGCGGAGGTTTTCATCGACGGACTCTGCCCCAGCCTGTGGGAAAAGGCTCACCTATACCAAGGCGAACCCTGG
Organism: Cordylochernes scorpioides; assembly: GCA_030710605.1. Classification (NCBI taxonomy): domain Eukaryota; kingdom Metazoa; phylum Arthropoda; class Arachnida; order Pseudoscorpiones; family Chernetidae; genus Cordylochernes; species Cordylochernes scorpioides. The sequence goes on along the minus strand of CP092868.1, from coordinate 6,733,467 downwards.
GAGACCCTAGTTACCAAGCTACAGTGGCTGGAACAAAGAGAGGAGGACTACAGGGAGGCGCAGCGCTCCAGTGCCGACAGGAACGGTCAGAGGCTGGGTGACATGGGCAACAAATTGGCCGAGCTGGAGAAGAAAATGGAGGCACTAGAAATCGAGAATACAGCCCTTAGAAGACAAAGAGGGAGTACCAATAGTACAAGTAACGGAGGAGGAAGGTGGCCATCACACCCCGCAGGAAGAAGGGATTACGGAGAAAACATCGAAGATAACAGGAGGGGGGCTCCCTTCAGGAACTGGCAAAGGAGACCTGCACAACAACCATCCAGGCAACAGCAAGATCCACCTCCACCTAGACAAGAAAGGAGAAACCCTAACGGTGAAAGGGAGGAGAACCCTGGAGTGGAGTATAAGAAACAAGATGTAAGGAGGCCACCACCCAAGTGTTACAGGTGCGGTGAACCAGGGCACCTCATCAGGGATTGCCAGCAGACACAGAGAAAAAACTAGGTCCGGCTTGCCTCAAGGCAGGAGGGGGATTTGCGGCCAATTGGCCTGCCATAAATGTATATATATTAAATAAGGGGAGGTCTCTGAGTGAAAGAACTCTAAAATTTATCATAGACTCGGGCTCAAAGGCCAATATTGTAAATATCGATAATTTAAATTTATGCACTGAGGGGTTAAACAAACCAACTTACCTTAAGGGTATAACAGGAAAATCTTTAAGGTCATTAGGGAGTGAGGTCTTAGAGATAGGGGCAATGGTAAACGGTAAGCCCATTAGGGAGGTAAGGATGACCTTCGAGTATTGCCACATGGGGGAAATAGGACTTGATGGCATACTCGGATTACCAGGTTTCCGAGCTCTAAAGCTGCACCTCAGCTACGACGGTAGTATTAGATCCGATTACGAAAGGAAGGAAGATCCGACCAAGTCGGCCTTTCTTTCCTCATTACAAACGATAGAAATGTCTCCTCAACCACCCAGGATACCCTTAAACGAAATCCACACAGGCGAAGATATTTTCAGGGCTTTCAGCCATTGTTTCTGTAGGGACATAAGAGATATGGGGAATGGCTCCACCATCACAGCCCCTAAACTGAGGATGCTGACTAGCAAACTAGTATATAGGAGGCAATATCCAATCCCGAACAGATTAGTCTCAAAGGTGAAAACGTTAGTAGACGAACTGGAGGAAGTAGGGATAATAGAAGGGAGCACCTCTCTGTGAAATTCCCCTCTATTCCCGGTTGCCAAAACTGATGGTAGTGTTCGCATCACCATGGATCTACGTATGATCAATGAGGCAACTGAATTCTTCCCGTTCCCGATACCCCGTGTTGAAGACAATCTGCGCGCATTTGCGGGAGCAAAAGTCTTCAGCACATTAGATCTGACTTCTGGATTTTTCCAGATTCACATCCCGGAGAGTGACAGAGATTATTTTACTTTCTCTCTGCCCTGGGGGAGCTACCGCTTCACGCGTTTGCCACAAGGAGCTAAAAACTCAGCACAGGTCTTCCAGTGGGCCATGAACTTGGTCCTGGATGACTTGCTGTTCAAATGCGTTCGCCTGTACATCGATGACGTCATTGTCTACAGCGACTCTCACGAGCAGCATGTAGCGGACCTCGCCGCTGTACTCGAACGCCTGAGTAAGTTCGGTTTGAAGGCCAAATACGGGAAGAGCTATCTCTTCAGGGACTCAGTAGAGTACCTGGGTCATGTAATCGACCAAAATGGGATCAAACCCATGTGGGATAATGTCGCCGCTCTCAGGGATTTGAAACGACCTCATAACATCAAGGCAGTCAGAAGTCTATTGGGTACAGTTAACTACTACCGACGCTTTATTCCCAACGCAGGTGAGGTCCTGGCTCCACTGAGCAACCTATTAAGGAAGGGACATAGATTTGCTTGGGGTATGATAGAGCAGTCAGCCTTTGAGACGGTGAAGGGAATATTAACAAGCGAGCCACTACTAATTCACCCAACAATTGGGATACCTTTCATCCTGAACACTGACGCCAGTGGGATAGCGGTAGGCGCTTCCCTCCAACAGGAGGTCAATGGGACAGTGAGGCCAATTGCTTATTATAGCAAGAGACTGACTGGTCCTGAGATCCTCTATTCTACAATAGAAAAGGAGGCTTATGCAGTAGTGTTGTCCCTACAACACTTTAAACACCTCCTGGCGGGCAGTAGGGTAGAAGTACATACTGACCATAAACCGATTACTTATAATAAGGGGTCTGATTATAAGAACGCCCGACTGTCTAGGTGGGCAGAGATCATCCAAGACTTCAACGTTACATTCATTTATGTCCCGGGGAAGGAAAACACGGTAGCCGACTTCCTTAGTAGGTTCCCGTGCGAGGATGATCCAAACCTATCACAAGATAGGAGGGTGGTGGCCCGCGGTGGTAAGAGACCATCGGCCCCCCTTATTAAATAGTAATCAGATATGGGAAGGCTTGCTTCATAGGAAAGGATGGGCCCCAGTAATAAATAGGTTATTGAAACTAAAATCGGGAAGTATAGAAAGGTATAATAGCCGAGAGTATAGGCTACAAGACAATTACCTCGTTACAAAGAATGAAAAGGGTACCTGGGTGAAGGTGGTTCCTACAGGTTTTAGGGAAACAGTGATCAGCTATCATCATGACATCCCTACTGGAGGTCATTTCGGAGTTAGAAAGGTTATAAGAAGGCTGAAGGGTGACTATTACTGGCCTGGTATGAGGACTCAAGTCCGGAAATATATACGCAGATGCGAGAGCTGTCAGCTATCGAATCAAGGCGTAACCAAAGCCGCTAGTGCTCCCCACTTTAGACCCGAAAAACCCTTTGAGCACCTAGCTCTCGACTTCATAGGACCATTGGAAACAACCCCAAGAGGTTATTCGAGTATTTTGACTATTGTGGATCTATTTACTAAGTTCCCAATTCAGATTCCTACTAAGGACCAGTGTGCCAATACAGTGGTTAGGGCCTTGTTGGAGAGGATAATCACTACCTTTGGAGTACCAAAAACGATACTCTCTGACTGAGGTTCAGCATTCATGAGTTGCTTATTTAAGGGAGTTTGCAAGGCTATGGGGGTTGGGGCAGTAAATACCACAGCCTGGAGACCTCAGAGTAATGGCGCCGTAGAAAGGCTCAATAGGACGGTAATAGAATCTCTACGCAGGTGTACAGCGGGGAACAATTGGGATACCACCTTACCAATGGTAGCCTTCGCTATCAGGACCACTGTACATTCTAGTACTGGGTTTACTCCAGCGAAACTGGTCTTCGGACATGAGCTGAGGCTTCCACAACCTTTCCAGGAAGAGGAGCTTAATCCTGTATGCGAAGATTCAATTACCGAAATGGCGGCCTTCTATGAGCGGGAATTGGTGGAGGAGGTTGAAAAAGCGAGAGAGATGGTGAGGCAAACTTACTTGAAGGAGCAACAAGAAGCCAGGGCTGAGTTTGAAGCTAGAGAGTTAAGGACCTTTGAGACAGGGGATCTAGCTTTGGTAAAGAGAATGCATGAGACGAAAGGACGTCATAAATTTGAGCCAAGGTACAGAGGACCATATGAGGTATTACAAAGGACGGGCGACACTGTTTACCTTCTGAAGGATTTGGAGACGGGGAACTTAGATAAGATCCACATAGACAGAATGAAGGCCTATCATGCCCCGGTAAAGACTTACCCTTACGGGGGACGAAAACGTACAAGAACAAATAGATGGTGTTATTGATGATGAGGATCACTGGGTACATCCAACGTATCCTATATATTCCCATAGAACTGTAGAACCAGAGGAACCACATGAGACGGCAACCTTAGGAAACCCGCTAGAGGTAGTGAATGGGGCAATTGGTGGCAATGTTGACGGCCCTGAAATACGCCGTTCGACCAGGGCCAAGAAGCCCACTGGGTGTAGATCGTGCCCAGGATGCCAATGAGTAAAACCATAGAATGTGTACTAGAGTTTAGTTAAATTTTGATCATAGTATGAAGTGTTAGAACGTGAGTTAAAGGCCTTAGACTGTGGTTTTGAAGAATTTAAGTTTTCTTTTGCTACAACATTGTGCTTGTGTTAAATGTTCATTGTAAAGAGTTTTCAGTTTTTTTTTATTGAAGAGGCTATTCTGTATTAATAGCAAGTTGTGGTCTAAGAGTTGATAGACAAGATAACAAGTGACCTCTGTTGTTAAACTCCAGAGCAGTTTGGGTATTGAAAGCCCATGATTTCAAAGGAGGGGTTTGACTGAATAGCAGGGAAGGGAAGACGCCAATAACCTTATATGGGAAGTAGGGTCGGCGAACACTTGTAGGTCTGTCATGTTTGGCAATGAGGTAAATGCTTGAAGTTCAATTCGCTCCAATTTAAGTGCTAGTTTTGATGATTCATCTTGTGTAGACACCAAGTGTCAAGATAAGAAGAAGATTTACAAACTATTAGACTCACAGTTTTAATGATAGGTTAGATTTCAGATTTGATTGTTGACAATCAACATATTTTGACTTATTTATCTACTTGAATATAGATAATTTATATTAGAGTTTGTAAGAGGCACTTTATTTGAGTAAGTAGGGCTTTAGTTCCCGATTTGTATTAATTAGGTATATTTTATTTGATTTCACATTTGTCCTGAAAGATTTGTTATTATTAGGGTCTATCGATGATGATAATTATAGTACTTTGGCTTGTGTAGCAGCTTTTAACTTTAGTTTATATGCAAACCGTGAATGATGGGGGGGAGGGTGTATGAATGGATTGGTTTAATGAATGTGTAAGAAGGTTAAAAACTAGTATATTGTTAGACCAAAGGTACTTTAGAATAGGGTTAGGGAACTTAATAGGTTCGATTTTGATTTTGATTTCTTTATTTGTTAGGATCGATAGCCTCACAGGACTGTACAAATCTATTGATAGAAAGGTATTCGCTCCATTTTGTTAGGTCTCCTTCTAAGGGAGTATAGGTATGATTTCTTTTATTAGGGTAATCAATCACCCTATTTCATTATATCAACTTGAATTTTAAGAGTCGTAGACAATGATCATGTCTTGATTTTCAGACTGGAAGATTGTGAGAGGTTATGATCAGACCAGAAAAGCCCACAAAACTTCTCCTCATTAGAGGGAACGGAGAGGTATCAGGTGAACTTTGTGCTAGGTGAGGGGATTTAGTTGCCGACGTCGCAAGCTAAGTGTACAGCGACATACCTCGGATAACCGATCTGACATCGTAGTTTACGACGCGTTAAGCGTGGCTGAGATGAGGGTGATTCAGTCGGGAGGTTGGGAAGATTCGGCACGTTGAAGGCTCTCCTATATATTGCGCAGCCTGGAACCAATCCTCAATGGACAGATTTGGAACATGTGGTGGGTAAAGAAATCGAATTCCCTATAACTCCTTGTCTCTAAGTCAAAGTCTAAAGGGGTTTTGTAATGAGGGTTAACAATTGAGCATGCAAGAGACAAAGTTACGATTAGACGAGGCGATTCCGTCTACAGATTTTAGGTACCAATTAGCAAAGTGACAGATGGACTGTCCAGATTCTTTGCGTTTTATATCGCCCCAGGCTAGCAAAAGTTAATCACCTAATTAAAGACTATAGTCTACCGTACGTTTAGTTAGAACGAATTCAAGTCTAAATATCAGTTAGTAAGTAGAATTTCTTTTTTTTAACGAGAGTAACTCATTATAAGATAAGATAAATTTTTAAATTAGTAGGACACCTAAATGAACTTTTGAAGCAGATTGCCAGAACAAGCCAATATAGCGTTCCAGATTTTAAAAAGGAAGAATTTTTTTTTTCAGGAAGATCGAGTATCAATTTATGTTTTAGCAACAAAATGACCTAGAGCAATGAGCTAAAATAGCATGGAAACTTTCTCCGTGGATTATAAATACTAGAGAATAAAACGAAAGGAGAAAAGATTTTTTAATAATCAACTACACGAGCTTTCGGGCAGTCACGCCCTTCGACAGGTAATGATACATGATGGCAAAAGGCTTTATATAGGATTCCGTTTTTAAAATATGAGTTAAAAAGCAATGAGTTAATTTTATTTTATTTTGGGCATAGAGTCATAATTTTTCAGAGAGATATTAAGAACTCGAGTGGGAAGATGTATCACAAGGTATGAGTTAGACCTAGGTTGTTAATCATCATAATTTATTTTCAGGGTTAATTTTTTTTAGTGGATTTGTTGGTCAAAAATATGAGTACACATTCTATAGATAATCTAAACAATGTATAGTAGAGGTTAACTACAATGTTCAGCTAAAGAACAAAGATAGGTGAGATTGTCATCACATTAAGGTAATTTGGAAATAATCTGGTTTAGGGAAGTAATTGACTACCAAGATTTCCTTTCCTATAAATTTTCTCTTGGATTGAGAGGGGCGGAGAACACGCCAGACAAACACTCCCAGTGACGAGTTGGTGAGAACAAAGTTTTGAGATATTACATATAGATTTCGAAATGCTAGTGAAATGACCTAGACCCTCAGTGCATATCTATTCGTTTTATTATTATTATATATTCAATATTATCATATATCATGTATCAACCCTTTATTATATTCATGTATATTTGTATATATAGAAAGCACGATTTGAATTATAGATGTTGACATTTTGGTAGCAGCGTTGTTACCATCTTCAGATAAAATGCACTAAACAAACTTTAACCACTACGTATATATATATTTTGTTTATTTACCATAATATATTCCCATATAAATGTTATTTTCCTTCCCATATATCATATTCTTCAAGATGTTTGGCATATTTATTATACAGAGGTATTATTTACTCATTTAATGTATCATCCACCATATTTACCTTTTTCCCTAATTATCTGCATATATATTGATATATAGGTAAGACACAGTTTGAGCTATAGACTACAAAAAGATAAGATAACGAGCCCGATTCCAGAACAAATGTGTGATATTTTGGTAGCAGCATTGTTACCATCTTCTGACAAATGTACCGAATGAAGATTTTAATCACAATTTATATATTCATTTGTTTACCATAGTATATCCTATATATATATATATCAAACCATTCCCTTTCTACTTATAGTAAATATCCATTTTAAGATTTTTTTTATTTAACATCGCGTATATCTACATTGCTCCATTTTGGCATACATCGTATCCGTGCAACTTTGATATGTATATTCACTTCCCACGTTTCTGTTTGCCCTATTATTGATGTCATTTGATAGGAGTTGCAATTTTAGTTTCTTTTTTTTATTATCATTATCATTGTGACCATGTATAGTCATTCCTTTGCTGTCATATGTATCATATAGAGTTAATAAAGTTTTTTTTTTTTTTTTAGATGTGTTTTAGGAATTGGGCATATCTACAATACATGCACAATTCCTTGGCGCCCGTGATTATTATGTTTATCCCGAATGGCCTAAGAATCTGTTTGCACAGAATCTGTGTATAGACCACCCCATCTCCACCCACAGGGACTGCGGCCGGGAATGTGTGGATTCGACTCACATCTGGGCCAAGACTCCCTGGAATACAGACAGCGAAAGGATGGGCTTAGTACTTTGCCCATTAAATGGTAGGATAGAATTTCCTTCAATAATCTCGATGAGTTAACCCGTCCCAGGTTTCATGACCCGTGTGTTCCTCCTTTGCCCGAGTGTCAGTGATTGCATACTGGTATCATAAAAGAATGCATTTCTCCCAATTTCATATTTCTCATAGAGTATGAACAGATATGAATTAGAATAAACACATTCTTTCACTCTGGCAGGGGAGGAATTGTTGGGCCAGATTTCCCACCAAACAGACCCAACAAAGATGTAAACATTTACATCATATATATATATATACGCAGTGTCTTGCCGGAGTGTTTGATGTCTAGATGGAAGTCCCACGACAATGGCCGACGGTGCTCTAAAGGTCAAGGCCAGAGAGGACACAGCCCTGGACGCGTATTCCAAGACCTGCTGTAGGAAGATGACATCGGCCCTGTTTAAGCAGCCAGAAGCCCGATGCAAACAGAATCAGAGGAAGACCAGGAACCGGGGAGACATTCAGTTGGAGATGATACCTATGCCTTTAAAGTTCACCCACAATGTAAACGGAAAGCTGGTGGACAATGGAGAAGCCGCCTCGACAAGAAGGAAGAGGGCTTCGAGTATTCTTCTTTGTTAACCAGTCCATCTCCTCACCTTTTTCTTTGTATATATAACTTATGATATCACATTTAGATAAATTGGACATATTTAGTATTCTTTAGAATTTCTTAAAGAAGAAATTATTATGTAGGTTTCTCAGAGGGGCAAGCACGATAGATTTTATTTGATTTCGCTACTAATCTAAATATTTATTTTATTCAAAAAGAGAAATTAGATGTGTCTAGTTACTTAATTTCTTAAAGAAGAAATTACCTTAAATTTAAAATAAATAATTTATATTTCTATTATTCCTATTTAATCAATTTATTATTATCTCAAACCTTTTAATAAAAAGCCTAATTTCGAATTTTCTAAAGTAGAAAGTACCTTAAACTTAAAGATAAAATTATATATCCTTTTATCCTTATTTTTTTTGCCAATTTTTTTATTACCTCAAAAATTTTCTTTTAAAGGAAAAGAAGAATTTTAATTTTTTTTTAAAGGATTAAACATATACATTTATTATTTCGATATCTCTCTTTTAAAAATAATAATATATTATTTTTTAAATTATTAATATCTATTATATTCTAGGAATATTAATTATTTGATTACTCTGTAGTAAAAGTTGAGAACTTGGCTCGAAGCTTTATTTTTTTAATACAACGGTTAGTTTGAATCAAGTTTTCGAAGGTACTGAAGCAAAAAGTTTTTTTTTTATCGGGGAGAAAAAGAACAAGCGGGGCGTTCTTGAGCCATGGGGCTTGATCTGGTAAGTCAACTTAAATTTTGATATAACAAAACCTAGATAGAAAGCATGGTAAAAACCATGGCAATACCAAATTTTGATAGACTCGACCATTTAAGATATTTTAGATATTAAGATATTTTAAGATATTAAGCCTATTAAGGATATTAAACTTCTTTTGTTTTTGCCTACTCATGTCACACAATGATAAATACAACATTTTTTTTGTAAACCTATTGAAGACTAATAAATGTTAATATTTAATGTTTAAAGAAAAATATGTATTGGTATTATTTTTATCTATATTTAACTACAAATCACATGTAAACCCGGGTGCACACTATATTTGCCGTATGTTTGTGTTAAAACTACTGTTGAGCTAGCCAGGCTAAGATAGAGACGTTTCCAAATGGAACGTAAGAAGAGATCTTACAGTTCTTAGCGTCCCATAAGAACATCCCTCTTCATTTCCTAACTAGCTCAGTGGTTAAAATTTTCCTTTAGCATATATGTGCAAAAAATGTAACACACGTCAAATGCTTACATCAACTTGTATATTAACTTGGGTTAGGACTCAGATACACACATACTATGATATGGCGAACACAAAAGATCCATGTTTAATATTTAATATGTAATTTTTGTTTCAGGGTAAAGGTATCACACACATCTCAAAAAAATAATAATAACTCAAAGGTTTTATTGTTATCTCAGTATACAAATTTCAATTATGGGTAATTTTTACATGGATAAAATTTATTGTTTAAGAATTTCAAGCAAGAATGAGATTTTATACTTATTAGTAACATAAATATGCCTTTCTCAACATATAAAGAAAACATACCATAATTGGCAAACCTACCAAATAATACATAATGAACATGACGCCTTATTCTACCTTGGTAAAATTTTTACCTATAGAGGTGAGTTAAAATATTTCTTTCTGACATATTAAAGTAAGCTCAAAATTAACAAAGAAAAGATGCTAACATACCGTTTCTACTGGACATCAGCGTTCCCCCACCGATCAGCCATCCTTTTCCGCGTCCCGTTCAAAAACTTGATCAAAACTGCTGTTATCTTCAAAATAACGCTCCGAGGTAAGTTCTCAATTTTTACTACAGAGTAATAAAATAATTAATATTCCTAGAATATAATAAAAGAATAAATATTATTAATTTAAAAATAATATGTTATTATTTTTAAAAGAGAGATATCGAAATAATAAAATATAGATGCTTAATCCTTTGAGAAAATTAAAATTCTTCTTTTCTTTTAAAAGAAAAGTTTGAGGTAATAAAAAAATTGGTAAAAAATAAGGATAATAAAATATATAATTTTATTTTTAAATTTAAAGTAATTTCTACTTTAGGAAATTCGAAATTAGGCTTCTTCTTATTAAAAGGTTTGAGATAATAATAAAATTGATCAGAGAGGGATAATAAAATATGAATTTATTTATTTTAAATATATTTAAAGTAATTTCTTCTTTAAGAAATTTGAAATCAAACCTCCTCTCTTTAAAAGAGAGCTTGAGACAATAATAAAATTGATCTGGGTATATATTTAATATTCATTTTAGAATAAAGAATGGACTTGAAATTTCCCTAAAGGCAATATGATGTTGGACGTTTCGCTGCATATAAAAGGGTGATTGGCGAATCTATTTACAGGGCAGGACTCGTGTCATCTCCACCTTTCTGGACTTTAAGGCATAGGTATCATCTCCAGCCTTCTGGTGTAGATCCTGCGCTGGACCTCTCTGCAATGGGTTCCAGGATCCTTGGGCAGGACTCGTGTCATCTCCACCTTTCTGGACTTTAAAGGCATAGGTATCATCTCCAGCCTTCTGGTGTAGATCCTGCGCTGGACCTCTCTGCAATGGGTTCCAGGATCCTTGGGCAGGACTCGTGTCATCTCCACCTTTCTGGACTTTAAGGCATAGGTATCATCTCCAGCCTTCTGGTGTAGATCCTGCGCTGGACCTCTCTGCAATGGGTTCCAGGATCCTTGGGCAGGACTCGTGTCATCTCCACCTTTCTGGACTTTAAGGCATAGGTATCATCTCCAGCCTTCTGGTGTAGATCCTGCGCTGGACCTCTCTGCAATGGATTCCAGGATCCTTGGGCAGGACTCGTGTCATCTCCACCTTTCTGGACTTTAAAGGCATAGGTATCATCTCCAGCCTTCTGGTGTAGATCCTTCGCTGGACCTCTCTGTAATGGGCTCCAGGATCCTTGGGCAGGACTCGTGTCATCTCCACCTTTCTGGACTTTAAGGCATAGGTATCATCTCCAGCCTTCTGGTGTAGATCCTGCGCTGGACCTCTCTGCAATGGGTTCCAGGATCCTTGGGCAGGACTCGTGTCATCTCCACCTTTTTGGACTTTAAAGGCATACGTGCCATCTCTCGCTGGGCATCCTCTCCGGCTTCTGGTGTAGATCCTTCGCTGGACCTCTCTGCAATGGGCTCCAGGATCCTTGGGCAGGACTCGTGTCACCTCCACCTTTCTGGACTTTAAAGGCATAGGTGCCATCTCTCGCTGGGCATCCTCTCCGGCTTCTGGTGTTCCTCTGGTTCCGTCTGCATCGGGCTTCTGGCTACTTAAACAGGGCCGATGTCATCTTTCTACAGCAGATCTTGGGATACACGTCCAGGGCTGCGTCCTCCCCTGCCTTGACCCTTAGAACCGTCGGCCATTGTTGTGGGACTTCCACCTGGACACCAAACACTTTCGGCGAGACACTGTGTATATATATATGATGTAAATGTTTACATCTTTGTTGGGTCTGTTTGGGGGAAAATCTGGCCCAACAGTATTGAACTCCAAACAGCTGCCAGTCATTTTGCATCAAAATTGAATAATCCCACTTTTAAAGCTAGTGGTGGATGGTTGTCACGATACAGAGCCAGACATAATTTGAAAAATAAAAAGTTGTCGGGGAAGCATTGAGTGCTGACGAAGATGCAGCTAATCGCTTTAAAGATGATTTTCACAAACTAATGACTGACGAAAAGTATGAACAGTTCCAAATTTATAATGCTGACGAAACAGGAGTTTACTGGAAGTCATTACCCGATAATTCTCAAGTCAAAAATGCAAACAGCGCTAGTGGTCATAAGCAATCCAAAGATCGACTCTCTGTTTTACTTTATGCAAATGCAGACGCTTCACATAAAAATGTTTTGGCTGTTGTTGGAAAATCAAAACGTCCAAGAGCAATCAAAAACATCATTGATCGATTGCCTGTCCATTACTATTCTTCACACAAGGCTTGGTTTAATCAAAGCATTTTTAGTGAATGGTTTTTTAAACGGTTCATAAACGAAGTTCGCAATTTTCAAGAAAATAAGTTAAGAGTTGCTCCAGATCAAGTAAAAGCGTTACTACTAGTTGACAATTCTCCTGCTCATCCAACAGAGCTGATCAGTAATGACGGCAACATTAAATGCAAGTTTTTACCACCTAATACAACATCTGTATTGCAGCCTATGGACCAGGGAGTTATTGTTGCCTTTAAAAGGTTGTATAAACGAAGACAGTTAGAAAGTTGTTTAGTATTTTCAAGTGATGCAGATCAGCCAAATAACTCTGTGGGTGAACAAACTTTATCTAATTTAAAAAAGTACGACATCAAGAAAGCGATATTCAATTTTGGAAATTCTTGGGATGAATTAAAATCTTCTACAATAAGAAATGGATGGAAGATTTTGCTTGAACACAAAAATAATTCAGATTTGAAAACAGCAGGTGATGCACTACAATTATCCGAGGATGAATCTGATGAAGATGAACAAGAAATTAGACGGCTGGAGCAATTATTTCAAAGAGCTAGAATTGAAGTAAATCAAGAAAGCATTAATGAATGGATCGATATAGACCTTGATGATCCAGGTCACAATGTTCTTAGCAATGATGATATAGTTGAAGCTGTTTTGAGTGAAAAAATGGAAATCAGCAGTTCTGATGATAGTTCCTCAACTTCTGAAGACAGTTTGGAGCCGGATGTTCCCAGATGCGAAGCGTTGAAAAGTTTGGATGTTGCATTAAAATATTTGGAAAAGCGCACTGAACCAGAAATGCTTGCAAGCTACAACACCATCAATAGTCTTCGAACTATGCTTATGAGAGAAGAAGAAGCTTTGTTAAACAAGCCAAAGAAACAGACAACAATCAGCAACTTCTTTGCCAAGTCATAACTTACTTGGCCATCAATTGCATTACATACATAATAAAATATTTTACTATTTTTCATCGGTTTCATGCTCAAAACTCATAAAAGTCAAGGAACATTTGATTAAAAATCGTAATTAAAATTATGTAATGTACATATAATATTCAACCTAAAATTGTTCATATGCTTCAAATCTTTGTCTCAGTCATCTAAATGCCTATTTATGCCACATAAATATTCACAAATCTAACTCTCTCAAATTCGGAAAATCCTCAAATTCGGAATACCTTGCACCCCAAGCTTTCCGAATTTGAGGAGTTCTACTGTACTAGTCAATTGTTTTAATCAAGCCAGTTGAAAAGCGATTATCGCTTGAAAACTTGCATCTTCTATATATATAAAAATGAATGTATGTGTGTGTGTCCTTTATGCCTGACCAAACCACTCATTGGAACGCCATGAAACTTTGGGAAGTTATTTAGTATAGTACTGGGAAGGTTTCTGAAAATTATTTTCTTGAATATCTTGAATATCTTTAGAGTTATTTGCAGATTTGTATATTTAACTCGCAAGCAGCGCCACCATAGCGACAATGATAACAAGTTTTTTATCTATAAGTTTTATTATCACTAAGTTTATTATCTTAGATTATTTATCAAAAGTAAGATATATATATATATACTAGACGAATGGCCCGGGCAACGCCCGGGTTTTACCCGAGTGCATATATATTTTAAAAACGTTTTAATTCAAATACTATTCGTTACAATTATAAATTGGCGCCATGGATGTCACTCTTGTGAAACGTCGCGTTCCAAACTGTGTGTTTTTAAAACGTTTTAATTAAAATACTATTCGTTACAATTATAAATTGGCGCCGTGGATGTCTCTCTTGTGAAACGTCCCGCCCCAAACTGTGTGTGTCTTGAAAATATAAAAATAAAAATGTGAATTTTCATAACGATTATATCATGTCGATTTTTTTTTTTTGCATTTCACCTACTAAATCGATAGAGATAATTACATTTGCAACATGAACTTAGGTATATTGACTAAATAGAAAACTGCATAGTAATAAAGATCATTTTTAAAGGCACCATATCGTTTTTTTTTCAATAAAATCGAAACAAAATTTAACGATAAATAACGATAATTGCCTTAAAAAGAAATTGCCTTAAAAAAAAGAAACATTCGCGGTGATTTTGTCTTGCATTCGTTTATACAATTATTATATACGAATGACCCGGGCAACGCCCGGGTTTTACCCGATTAAATGCTTTTGTTCAAATACTATTCGTTACAATTATAAATTGGCGCCGTGGATGTCATTCTTGTATAATATATAAATGAGTTTTAAAAATTATCAAAAAAAAAAAAATGCATCGGCCGGGAATCGAACCCGGGCCGCCCGCGTGGCAGGCGAGCATTCTACCACTGAAACACCGATGGTTATGAAAAATCCCATCCGTGAGCTTCAGACAAACAGACAGAATAAGGCAAATATATAAGTAGATATATATATACTATTCCTTTAACTTCCAATTACCGAGGGAACCAATTAATATTGATTTTATTCAACTTATCTAGTATTATTAAAGGGACCAGGAAAAAATGTTCACTAGATAAAATGATGATTTTGTAATGTAGAAAATTAGGAAAGACAAAATTCAGGATGACACGGCAATTTATTTGAGACAAGAATATTGATACAATTTCAAGGCAAGATACCATTCCTTTAACTTCCAATTACCGAGGGAACCAATAAATATTGATTTTATTTAACTTATCGAGTATTTTTCAAGGGACCGGGAAAAAATGTTCACTTTGTTGGGCCATTTTTTCACAAAACGAACCCAACAATGATGTAAACATATTACATCATATATGTACAGTGTCTTGTCGAAGTGTTTGCTGTCCAGATGGAGGACCTGGATGAGCTCTGAGCTTCTTGTATTCCGAGGCCCGCTGCAGTAAGGTGTACAAAATATGGAGGACCTGGACAAGCTCTGGGCTTCTTGTATTCCGAGGCCCGCTGCAGTAAGATGGAGGACCTGGACAAGCTCTGGTCTTCTTGTATTCCGAGGCCCGCTGCAGTAAGGTCCAGATGGAGGACCTGGACAAGCTCTAGGCTTCTTGTATTCCGAGGCCCGCTGCAGTAAGGTGCACAATGTACATATGTAATTATATGTATTACTAGCGGGTATACCCAGCTCCGCCCGGGTTTTACTCGAGGGAATGTTTGTAGTCTAGTATGTTGATATAATAAATCTATCTGAATATTAGGAAAGGTCAGGTAATTTTTTTGTAGGGTGATGCTCTGAAAAAGAACGCTATACCACTTTATCACTAAACTAATTGGCGAGTCAAAAATAAGCAACCTAAACAATCCATTAGCTTTGCAAGATAAGAAAAGAAATAGAGAAATGCATGCAAAATTCTCAACACAAATCAAAATCTTTAATCCTCAGAAGTAATGTATATTAGGTAGGATGAGGTTTATTTTGTTTCTATTACATTACATCATCTTTAAATCTCAAAGCAGAGCAAAACTGGCATACCCGAGACATTTGGCCTATATCGACAGATGAATCAGCTTTATAATCAATATGGGCATTATACTGCATTACTGCATACTGCATTAAAAAACTAATATCATAATATTATATATATTACCAAAAAATTAATGTACAAAACCAGTTATCATTAAAAAGCTTCAAAAATAGACCAACCGCTGGATATGGCAATGAAAAAGCATGCTTTTTTGAGCTAAAAAATAGAAATAATTTTCTAAAATACAAAATACAGCCCCTATATGTTAAAAAAAAACTATAAATAATCTAAATATAAAATATTTAATCAAATAAATTAAAATATCTTTTAAAAAAATTTGAAAAAGGACTTCAAAAAGACAAATAAATGAATCCGCAAAAGAAATCCCTTGCTTATTTAAAAATATAAATAACTTATTTTTTAGATACAACCCATATATGTAGAAAATATAATAAATAAACTGTATGGCATATTCTGAAAAAAAAATTAGATTGAGATTAATAACAAAAGCTTCAAAACCAGCAATACCTTCAGAATACCTAAGACGGCGAAGCGCACGATGCGTCTCACTTTGAAGTGGTGTCTGAATAGCTCTAACATTCCTATATCTCCTGGAAGCAGCCGTATTCCTACCAAATAAACGTCGGCTGTGGCGAGGCATATTCTGAAAAAAAATTAGATTGAGATTAATAACAAAAGCTTCAAAACCAGCAATTTCTAAACAAAGCATAAAAATTTCCTGTCTTTTTGAGGTAAAAATCAAAATTTTTAAATTTTTTATTCAAAATAACCTTCAGATATGTTAAAAAGATTTTAAAACACTAATATCATAATATTATATATTACCAAAAAATTAATGTACAAAACCAGTTATCATTAAAAAGCTTCAAAAATAGACCAACCGCTGGATATGGCAATGAAAAAGCATGCTTTTCTGAGCTAAAAAAAATAAATAATTTTCTAAAATACAAAATTCAACCCCTATATGTTAAAAAAACTATAAATAATCTAAATATAAAAAATTTAATCAAATAAATTAAAATATCTTTAAAAAAATTTTGAAAAAGGACTTCAAAAAGACAAATAAATGAATCCGTAAAAGAAATCCCTTGCTTATTTAAAAATATAAATAACCTATTTTTAGATACAACCCATATATGTAGAAAATATAATAAATAAACTGTATGGCATATTCTGAAAAAAAAATTAGATTGAGATTAATAACAAAAGCTTCAAAACCAGCAATTTCTAAACAAAGCATAAAAATTTCCTGTCTTTTTGAGGTAAAAATCAAAATTTTTAAATTTTTTATTCAAAATAACCTTCATATATGTTAAAAAGATTTTAAAAAAACTAAAATCATAATATTATATATTACCAAAAAATTAATGTACAAAACCAGTTATCATTAAAAAGCTTCAAAAATAGACCAACCGCTGGATACGGCAATGAAAAAGCATGCTTTTTTTGAGGTAAAAAATAGAAATAATTTTCTAAAATACAAAATACAACCCCTATATGTTAAAAAAAACTATAAATAATCTACTTTTAAAATATCTAAGCAATTAATTAAAATTTTGTTAAGGTCCTCAAAAAAGACATAAAATTGAGCACATTAATGAAATTTCAAGCTTTTTAGTGAAAAAAAATAGAAATAACCCAAATTTTTTTTACAAAACAACCCATATAAGTGGAAAACATTGGTCGAAATTGATGCATTGTAACGAAAGTTTTTAGTGGTGTCCACTTATGAAATTTCCATTTTATTAATATAGATAACCAATCCCTTCCTTTATATACATGGTGAAAGGTCTAAATTTCTTTTTATTACCACATTGAAATTTAAATACATAGAGTAAATAAATTAAATATATACTCTAGATAGATTAGGTATTTCAAAGAAAACAATAAAATTTTAAGAAGAAATACTAGATTAAATAAATAAATTAAATATATGCTCTAGATAGATTAGGTATTTTAAAGATAACAATAAAATTTTTAAGAAGAAACACTAAATTAAAATTTCAGGGAATCAACCTGATATAGTTTATTATTTTTTATTATTAATTTAAAATTATTTTTTTTTCAAAGAATAATTTTTATTTTATTTTCCTAATTTATTCTACGAAATAAATGTCTTTTTTTTTACTCTGTAAAAGAGATTAAAAAAATTCCTTGTAGTCACGCGAGATTTGAATTTTGTCAGTTGGAAGTTAGCATAAGGATGGAAAAGAATTATTCATATAGAGACAGGAACATGGCGAGGTCGGGCCGAGCGGGGATAAGACAAGATATTCGAGGATGGAATCCTTTGATGTCGCTGTTTGTCTTTTTTTTTTTTTTTTTTAGGAGACAAAAGCAATTTTGTTTAAACTTGGTTTTCTGGTGTATCTTCAATAGTGGTCACTTTAATATCGTTCAGAGTTATTGACTGAATCCAGATATACATGGTAAAAGGTACAACTTCCTTAAGTTTTGTCTATGAGTGTATAATCCAAATTATACACAATAATCAGAGTAGAACATACTCCAAGAGTAGACAGTCTCTCTAGAGGACATCTCAATACAACGGACAGTTTTTTTGGGGGGGGGGTCGGTGGAAGGATGGTCTAAACCGTTTGTTTTGGACCGCTACGGCCCGGGTTCGATTCCCGCATTGGACACTTTTTTTCTGATAAAAAAATGCTCCGGTGGCCCCCGATTCTTGCAATAGTTCAACCCCACCAGCGATTGCAAGTAACCAAAGGGGCTCTGGTACATTTGTAAGTGCAAAGTCGAGCTGCTTTTCAAATATGTAAACATGTGATGATGCACTAACAGTAAAAGCAATCGCTTTCTTCTACCCACCATGATTATCATGACCTTTACCACGTGTAATAGGGATAAGCAAAAAAACGGACAGTTTTTATAGTCGTAATGACTTTTTTTTACCAATTATCTTTCCTTTCCCTACGCTTATAAAGATTGACTTGTAACATATATAGATAGAATCAACTTTTAATTCTTGTTTAACGAATAATTGAGACCATATCGGATATAAGACCTGGCTCGGTCTAGAAGCAGCCAACCGTAGGCACCACCTACCTGTCAACTCTCGGGTGAAAGTTATGAGAGAATTCTCTTGTGGTCCATATAAAGCCTCAACTATGGTCAGCTAGTGGTTCACATGTCGATAAGATACAGCTGCTTATCTCCAAACTGGCATTTAATTATCTCAGGTTGCCATAGACTCTGTATCCCACCGTTTTGGTGTTTTAATTAGTTTATTTAGTTCATGAACCAATTGTGGTCTTCTTGAGATTAAATCCACTTTTATTACATCGTTCATAAAAAATTATAAATGAAAACTAAAAAGAAATAAAAATAATAAGTATACAGTATATGAAAAAGATAAGGATGAATGTACATAATGAAATATTTACAGGCTTTATTGGTGTCGCCAACCGCGGGAAAGACTCCGCCACTGATGGACTGCGAGAGTTCACAGAGTGGGCAGGTCGATGTGATGGCTGGTGTTGTTCACATCAAGACCAAGATGGTACTTGTAGATGGTTGTCACACTTGAAATACTGAACCGTCAGTAAAGCAGAAGCACAGAGACCTTCCATACTGGACACCATCAGTGAATTCTTTACTCCAATATTCTAGTTATATTGTGGTTAAGAAATAATTTATTATTTAATTATTCAATGAAAATACTCAATAGATTATATATATTACTCTGTATTTGTAAAATCATCATATATGTTCCTTAGCTTGCTTGTTCAATATTCTCTATCTGTAGATAGCTTTGTTGGTTTGTTGATAATTGTCGACTAGTCGTGGTGACGTCATCAATAAATACTTTTACATCTTAAGATTTTCCAAGACTTGATTTCTAAGCTACAATATATTTAAAGTGATGGTGGTGTCTTATCCACTCCATGGAAAGAGGGATGCCATTGCCCCGTTAGTCAGCCACATTTCGGATTTCCCTGTTCACGGTTACTGTAGCGGCTCACGACACCGTACTGCAAGGCAGTCCCTTACTTGTGCTGCTTCTCCCCACGTAGAGGAAGACTTCTGGGCAGGATATATATTTGAGATAAAGATCTTAATATGAAAATTGACCAAATATTTCCTTATGACTTAAGCATAATTTTTCAAATTATATTGTTAGATTTTAAAATTTTAATCGAATACAGAAGAACCTCCATGAGAGGACACCTCTCTACAAAGGACAGTTTTTTTATTTCCAAAATTATCCTTTTTTACTAATTAGCAACTCTCCTTTAAGAGAACACCTTTGCCTAAAGGAAACTTTAATTCGGTCACTAGAGATGCCTTTGTTGGGCCAGATTTTCACAAAAACAGACCCAACAATGAAGTAAACATTTACATCATATATGCCCAGTGTCTCTCCAAAATGTTTGTTGTCCAGATGGAGAATCCCCCAACGATGGCCGACGGTGCCCTAAAGGTCAAAGCAAGGGAGGACGCCCAGTTGGAGATGGCACGGACCCTGTCCAAAGCCGACCAACCCTCCACAGAAGGACAACAACGAGGCGGATTGGAAAATGAAGAACTGGAAGCAGCCCTGGGCGTGTATCCCGAGACCCGCTGTAGAAAGATGGAGAATTCCCCAACGAGGAAACTCAGCGATGCTTTTAAGGCCAAAGCCGGGGAAGACGCCCAGCTGGAGATGAGATTGGCCCTGTCTAAGTATCCCGAGACCCGCTGCAGAAAGGTCCAGAGGAGAGTACACAAAGTGGAGAATTCCCCAACGAGGAATCTCAACGATGCTTTAAAGACCAAAGCCGGGGAAGACACCCAGCTGGAAATGACACTGACCTTGTCCAAGTATCCTGAAGCCCGCTGCAGAAAGGTCCAGAGGAGGGTGTACAAACTATATATATGTAAATATGTGAATTCGTCAATCACCCTTTTATATGCAAAATGAAACGTCCAAAAAGGTTATATTACCATTTCGAGATTTTTCTAAATTTATTTCTTTCTTTATTCTAAAATTTTCTTAAAGAAGAAATTACTATATAAATTTCTCAAAGGGGCAAGCATGTTAGATTTTATTATTTTATTACTAATCCAAATTATTTTTTATAAGAAAAATAAAAAACTTACCTTTATTATTTATTTTATTATAAAATGAATAAAGTCGATCACATACATATCCAGGTAAAATGGGTATGTCACGTTATTTTAAATTTCTTGAAGAAGAAATTATTATATAAATTTTTTTAAGGGATAAGCACTTATATCTTATTATTCTTTTATTATTTCAATTTTTTTCTTTTAAAAGGAATAATAATATTTTATTATTTTAAAAATATTCTAGGAAAATTAAATTAAATTTTATTACTCTGTAAGAAGATGACAATTTTTTTTTTGGGGGGCGCCACCTTTTAAAAAGGGTGAGTTCAGGTTTGAAGGGGCGCGCGGACGGGGAGGACGACCTTGGAAGAGCTCTGGCGTCTGGAGGAAATTGGTAGGTTAATTAATTTCTTTATTAATTTTTGAGATGGGCCCATAATGGCACGTTTTTATTTGTCAAAGGACACATTCATGGTTTTATTTAATAGGTAAATTCATATTTTTGCATGAAGTCTTAGAATCTGCTAAAGGAAATAAATTTTATGTCTACTTAGGACTGCTTACAAATGTAAGTTTGTAAAGTCTATCGAGATAGAATAAAAACTCATGTTTCACTATTTTAAAGGTGTGTTTGTGTTAAGGGCACGTTCTATATGTCAAAAGACATGTTCATAGTTTTATCTAATAGGTAAAATTCATATCTTGCATAAAATCTTATAATTTGCTATAATAAACCTTATGTCTATTCAGAATTGTCTGCAAATAAAAGTTTGTAAAAAACGATCGAGGTAAAAATAAAAACTCATGTTTTATCATTTTAAAAGTGTGTTTGTAATGCTTTATCCTGAAACAAAATGCATGGACCTTCTATGGTGTTTGCTATATCCTTCTATGCGTGTATCTAATTTTAACTCATGTTGGTATATAACTAAACATTGTTGTTGCTGAGCTATATCAAAGTTTAAGGTCGAGACGTCCTCAATAAGACATAAAACCCGACTTAACATTTGGCGCCCGCCGCGGGGCTCGAAACTCCTGAAAATTGCAAAAGAAATTTGCAAGAAGTAAGCCCACCCCTGAGATAAGAAATTCATGTCGCTACATATTTTATTTTTGAAAAATACGTTAAACCGCCCTATTTTAAAATTTTAATAATTATTCATCGTTAGGCATTAAAATACACGTTATTTTTTGATTTCCAATCTCCTTTATGTAATTTTCGTGCATTTTAATATATTTCAAACACACGTTTCTACATGTTTTTGAAAACTACGTTAAACCGCCCTATTTTTATATTTTAATAATTATTCATCGTTAGGCATTAAAATACACGTTATTTTGATTTCCAATCTCCTTTATGTAATTTTCGTGCATTTTAATATATTTCAAACACACGTTTCCACATATTTTTTTGAAAAATACGTTAAACCGCCCTATTTTAAAATTTTAATAATTATTCATCGTTAGGCATTAAAATACACGTTATTTTGATTTCCAATCTCCTTTATGTAATTTTCGTGCATTTTAATATATTTCAAACACACGTTTCCACATATTTTTTTGAAAAATACGTTAAACCGCCCTATTTTAAAATTTTAATAATTGTTCATCGTTAGGCATTAAAATACACGCTATTTTGATTTCCAATCTCCTTTATGTAATTTCGTGCATTTTAGTATATGGAAAAACATTCATACCGTTACCTATTTTTTTTTTTGAAAATACGCTATACCAGGCGCGTGTGTTTTTTTTTTCTTTTGTTCAAAAATGTTTAATGTCTATTTTTTTTGTTTATCTTTTTTGGTGTATTTCATGTTTTAAAGCGAACTATGTTTAATATCCAATTCTGTGTGCATTTAATTAATGTTTTATGAGTGAAAAACTCATGCTTTGGTCTATTTTCTGAATATTATATTTTATATGGTTCTTAAAATATTGGAACGCGAACTTAGGCCTAAAAACAATGCCTTTCTCAAAACCTGAGAATTTCCCGCAAATTCCAAATTTAGAACCCCCCCCGGGGACACATATGTAAAGAGGGGAAGCACAAGTGTAAGGGGGGGGTGGAAATAGAGGTATTTTGGGGTGACCACACGTGTGAAACACATGTGGACACTATAGGCGGGAAGAAGGAGACAACTAAGAGTTCAGTTGACTTCCAGCATCTGAATTGAAAAGGTTGTTTTTTTTTTTTGCTACCTCTTCCCGCACTTGCGGGAAGACTTCACCTCTTAAATATTCCATCTTCTTTTAGCTTTCCGCCATTTTCTCTTAAATTGTAAAATCGATACGACTTATTTTATTATATACCAAGGTTTAATAATTTTTATTTTTTCAATTATTTTATCCACCAAAGTGATACCTCTCAATAAGTCTGAAGATTTTGAATTTTGTTAATACCATTGTTCTCTTAGTTCTCTCTTATCTTTACGATACCTAGCCTTATCAATATAAGTATAAAGTTTGAAGCCTTTTTCTTAGAGAGAGAGAGAGAGCTAATTAAAAAAAAAGGAAATGCATAGGTCATGTGATTTATTTAATTTTATGTATTTCAATTATTCTTTATTTTTACTAAGTGATTTCACCCGACAGGTCTAATAATATACAGATTTTTTTTCTCGATAATATGATTGTTTATTTCTCTTATCTTTTATATTATCTTGAGAATATTTAGATTTTATTAAGTTAGACGCAATTTCGCTAGCCATATTTAAGCATATGTTCTTCTTTACTGATGGTTCAATTGTTTTTTTTTTATTTTTATGTCTTTATATGAACATAATATTCAGACTTAAGTGTCCGCTTCGATTTTCAATTGTATACGCGTTTAGTCATGCTTACCCATAAACCTCTATCTTAGTTTATTTTATAGTTAGTACAAATTCCCGGTAGTGTCCATGAAATAAAACAGCAGCATTTTGTTTATTTATAATTTTGCTAACTTTAATGAATATGCAATTTCTTTTTTTTTTCGATATGGTATAATTTACAATAGTTGTTTGGATTTTTCGATAATGCGATTGTGTACTTTCTCATATCTTCTATTATCTTGAGAATGTTAAGATAAGCATAAAAATTCTGGAACCCTTTGCTATTTCTTTTATATAGTATAAACCATGCGATTTATATTTTAATATCACAAAGTATAATAATCCTTTTAATTTAAATATTTTATTCGCCAAAGTAGCTTCGCTCGCGCGTGACGATACAATCATAGTAAAATTCCAACATGGCGGACCATGCACGCGTTTAATCTTACCAACCCATGAACCTCTACCTTAGTTTATTTGAAGTTACGATCCGTTTATTTCTTTTATGTAATGGTTAATACAAATTTTCCGGTAGTGCCCATGAAATTAAAACAGCAGTGTCTGTTTATTTATATATATTTTTGCTGACTTTAATGAATGTGCATTTTTTTTAACTTGAGCCTCCTTCGCATTCAGACCGGCACACTTTTATTCTTTTTGTTATACCGATAAGATGACAGAGAAAATTTTGTTCCGCTTCCTTAAAGCGTTGAATTTCGCCATCTTTCCATCCCGTTATGGTGTAACTTACAATTTTATGTATAAGATAAAGCATAGCTATCCTATTTAAGCGAGATCCCAGTAGTATAATATGCCAAAATATATTTTGAAACATCTGCTGATGTTATTATGAACGGATATTTTACTGGATACCAACATACTTAAGTTTGTCGATATACAGAAGCCTTGTTTAAAATAGATGTCTTATTGCCATTTTTGATTAAAGTTGTATATGGTGATTAAGTAATTTCCGCATCGTTTTAATTATTTTCAAGTTAATTTAGTTTATACAGGAAATACGTTTGATCAAGTATACAGTTTTTCTTTTTAGTTAAGACTTATTTTTTTTTTTTTTCGATAATTTTGACTTGAGTCACCTTAGATTATTTTTTTGCATGACGTGTATGTATGTGTCACGATAGTTACTGCAAATAATTTTATCTCTCCGATTTATAATTTATTGTTTAATAAAATAAAAAATTATCCAAAATATTCAATCTGACAACGACTCTTATAGTATGGTGTCCCATGTATAGGATCTGGTGGTAACGTCCTCTTTTTATGTTCTTTTAAGCGAAAATAGTAAAATTTGTTTCTTCCTTTAACTCCAGCCAAAGAACGAAATCATTTTATATAACCTGCATCCTTTGGAAATTAATGACTCTATTTCGGAATACAAACTTAGCAGTTTACCAGATATTTGGTTTTAGATAACCTTAAATAAACAGAGATAGAGAGTATTGCACCTCGTGTATGCTTGCACTTGACTGGTTTTGATAGCCCTTCCAGAAACACTTATCTATTCCACCACCTTCCAGGTTGTTTGGCAGCAGAGGCCTGTAACAAAGGAAGGACTTATAGCATCACAGCAGATATAAGAACTCGTTTCAACATCGGCTTTCATAGTCTTATGAAACGTGGCATCGAGCACGGTGATCAGTAGCAAAGATTACATTTCAGGGAGGCCGAGAATGGACCTTGAAGGTCAAGGAAAATATCTTGCGTAGTCCTATACAATGGATATCGGAACATGCAATTTTGTCTGTAAAATTGTATATTATTTAATAGGATTTAAAGATACTTACGAAGGTGGACGTGAGTGAAGGATGACATACAGCACTATCCCGATGGACGCCACCGAGCGTAAGACCACGTGACGTGATCCAATGGAAGAGTGGGTCATTGTGGTGGGATGTGGAGAGAATATTTGAAATATATGCATCAATGGTAGAATACAGAGATGTATTCTGCTACTATCCACCTGCAAGGCTGATGCACCTATTTCGCTCAGAATTTCCAAGATTAATTGATCGACATACCAAGTTAATCTACGCAATATATAGTTGTACCAACTTGCACCCACTCAGATGTGTCTAGGCTCTGTTCACCTGTCATACCACGAGAAATCACTGCGATAGCCATGTCTTAACGAGATATACCTTTAGCACCGTTACGATATATATATCTTGAACATTCAATTCAGCATTCTAGTGAGACTTCGATAGGAAGGTATGCTGAGTCGAAGCCAGGTCAAGTTAATATACACAATATCATTAAAGGCGTGAGAGAAGTTAGCCTGCAATCGATAGTAAATTTTGAACCACTGCGTAGTGAGCAAATGTAATCCCCAGCAGAACGAATAGAACAATCTAATACAATGATGTCTAATTTATTTTATTTTTTGTTATAAAGGTCCAGGCTGGACTAAAGAAAGGAACAATACGAAAATCCTTAATATAAGTAAGATAGAGTGCAAGCATAAATAATATTCCCATAGAAGCACTCTAGATATATTTAGGACAAAGAAAATTTCAGGATCAGGATAGACAAACATTTGAAGCAAAAAATCCTGGATTTGCATATCTTATATCTTTTAAGCAAATAAGTGGTACCACCTTACAGTAAACAAACAGCACCAGTTCAAAGTTCAGATAAGATAACTGTCGAAACTCGTCAGCTTTATAAAGTGAAAGAAAGCCGACAAAGTGTGAACTTCGTGATATGGGCGTTAGCCATAGACACTAGTGTGAACATTAAGAAAGCGTATATAGAGAGAGCTGTATAGAAATCAGTCATTTCGTAAATTTTTAATATATATTAAATGGGAGAGATCAAATTAAGCAAAATCTTTCTTTTATAGAATTTTTTTTTTTAAACTTTGAATTTGAACTTTCATGTTAGAATTTTTTTTTTTATTTTCACATGTCAATACATTTGTAAGTGTAGACATTCGATCTGGTTTAAATTTTGGCAAGGAGAGATCAAATTAAGCAAAATCTTTCTTTTATAGAATTTTTTTAAACTGTGAATTGAACTTTTATATTAAAGTTTTCAAATTTCATGTCCATGCATTTGTGAGTATAGATATTCGGCCTAGTTAAAAATTTTGGGAACTAAATGTAACCCTTTTAGCGTAATATCGCGATCTGTTCCCGATGACGGGTTTCAAGGAAACTCCAAGATTGCGGGAGGTTATGATCAGACCAGAAAGCCTACAAACCTTCTCCTCATTAGAGGGAACGGAGAGGTATCAGGTGAACTTTGTGCTAGGTGGGGGATTTAGTTGCCGACGTCGCAAGCTAAGTGCACAGCGACAAACCTCGGATAACCGATCTGACATCGTAGTTTACGACGCTTTAAGCGCGGCTGAGATGAGGGTGATTCAGACGGGAGGTTGGGAAAGATCGGCACGTTGGATGCTCTTCTATATATTGCGCAGCTTGGAACCAATCCTCTATGGACAAACTTGGAACATGTGGTGGGTAAATTTTAATTCCCTATAACTGCTTGTTTCTAAGTCAAAGTCTAGAGGGGGTTTCTAATGAGAGTTAACAATTAGAGAAGATAAGAGACAAGTTACGATTAGGCGAGGCGATTCCGTCTACAGATTTTAGGTACCAGTTAGCAAAGTGACAGATGGACTGTCCAGATTCTTTGTGTTTTATATCGCCCCAGGCTAGCAAAAGTTAATCACCTAATAAAGACTATTGTCTACCATACGTTTAGTTAGAACAAGTTCAAGTCTAAATATCAATTAGTAAGTAGAATTTTTTTTTTCACGAGGATAACTCGTTCTATGTTAAGATAAAGTTTAAATTAGTAGGACACCAAAATGAACTTCAGAGTAGACTGCCAGAACAGGCCAGTATTCCAGACTTGAAGAAGGAGGAAATTTTAAGGGAAGATTGAGTATATCAATTTTTTTTTTTTGGCTAAGAAGTAGCCCAGAACAGTAAGTTTATTTTTTTTTTTCTAGGGACAAAGAAGGGTCAGATTACAGAGAGGTATTGGGAACCAAAATGTGAGAAGATATATCGTAAGGTAGAAGTTAGACCTAGGTTGTTAGTCATCATCATTTATTCCTTCGAGGTTAATTTATGTATTTTATTAAAGTGAATTTATTGGTTAAAAATATGAGTACACATTCTATGGATGAGCTAAACAATGTATAATAGAAGTTAACAACAGTGTTTAACTAAAGACAAAGATAAGTAAGATTGTCACCCCAGATAAGGTAATTTTGGAAATAATCTGGTTTAAAGAATTACTGACTACTAAGATTTCCTTTTCTATTTTTTTTTCATCATGGTTAAGAGAGGCGGAGAACACGTCAGACAAACACTCCCAGTGACAAGTTAGTAAGAACAAAACTTTTAAGTAATACGTGTAAATTTTGAAATACTCGCGAAATGCCCATGATCCTCAGTGCATATTTATCCCTTCGTTATATTATCTATTCAGTGATACCATTTACCATGTATTATTTTTTTTTATTATATTCATGTATATTTATATATAGATAAGGCACAATTTGGATTACAGACGTAAGATATCGGGACCAAATCCAAATAAATGATGTGTGACATTTTGGTAACAGCGTTGTGACCATCTTCAGGCAAATGCACTAAATAAACTTAACTACAGCATATATATATATATTTTTTGTTTGTTTATCATAGTATATCTTCCATATCAACGTTATTTCCTTCCTATATATCATATTCATCCAAATTTTGGCATATTTATTATCCTGAGATAGTATTTACTCATTTAATATATACCATCCACCATGTATATTTCCTTTCTTACTATATTCATGTATATTTATATATGGATAGAGCACAGTTTGAGTTATAGACTATAAAAACAAGATAACGAGGCCGATTCCAAAATAAATAGATAGTGTGTGACATTTCGGTAACAGCGTTGTTACCATCTTCAGACAAATGTACTGAATGAAAAAGTTTAATCACAGCTTATATATTTGTTTGTTTATCATTGTATATCCTATATATATCAAGTCATTTCCTTTCTACGTACAGCATATATTCATTTAAATTTTTTTAATGTATCATTGTATACCTTATATATCTACGTCATTTCTGTTTACCCTATTATTATTATTATTATTTGATCGAATAGGTCTATTTAATTTTGCCTTATATAACCTTGTATAATCATTTTTTTTTCCACATGTATCTCATCATATATACATCATACATCATACATCATATATACATCATATGTAGTTAATAAAAATTTTTTAGATGTGTTTTAGGAATTGGACATATCTACATTTACACGCACAATTCCTTGGCGCCCATATGATTATGTTTATCTAGAACGGTCAAAGGGTCTGTTTGTACAGAATCTGAGTATAGACCACTTCCCCATCTCCACCTATAGGGACTGCGGCTGGGAACGTGTGGATTCACCTCACAACTAGGCCAAATCCTCTGGCATACAGACAGCGAAAGATGGGCTTAGTATTTTGCCCACTAAATGGTAGGCTAAGATTTCCTTTCAATATTACTATGAGTTAACCTGTTCTAGGTACCAAGGCCCGTCTGTTTTCACTTCTGCCTGATTGTCAGTGATTGCGAATACTGGTATCATAAAAAATGTATTTCTTCCAAAATCATATTTATAATAGATCAGTATGAGCAGGTCTGAATTGGAATAAACACATTTTTTCACTCTGGCAGGGGAGGAATTGTTGGGCCAGATTTTCACAAAAACAGACCCAACAATGATGTAAACATTTACATCATATATGCACAGTGTCTCTCCAAAATGTTTGTTGTCCAGATGGAGAATCCCCCAACGATGGCCGACGGTGCCCTAAAGGTCAAAGCAAGGGAGGACGCCCAGTTGGAGATGGCACGGACCCTGTCCAAAGCCGACCAACCCTCCACAGAAGGACAACAACAAGGAGGATTGGAAAATGAAGAACTGGAAGCAGCCCTGGGCGTGTATCCCGAGACCCGCTGTAGAAAGATGGAGAATTCCCAACGAGGAAACTCAGCGATGCTTTTAAGGCCAAAGCCGGGGAAGACGCCCAGCTGGAGATGAGATTGGCCCTGTCTAAGTATCCCGAGACCCGCTGCAGAAAGGTCCAGAGGAGAGTACACAAAGTGGAGAATTCCCCAACGAGGAATCTCAACGATGCTTTAAAGACCAAAGCCGGGGAAGACACCCAGCTGGAAATGACACTGACCTTGTCCAAGTATCCTGAAGCCCGCTGCAGAAAGGTCCAGAGGAGGGTGTACAAACTATATATATATGTAAATATGTGAATTCGTCAATCACCCCTTTTATATGCAAAATGAAACGTCCAAAAAGGTTATATTACCATTTCGAGATTTTTCTAAATTTATTTCTTTCTTTATTCTAAAATGAATAAAGCCAATTACTGGCATATCCAGATAGATTGGATATATTTGATTATTTTAAAATTTTCTTAAAGAAGAAATTACTATATAAATTTCTCAAAGGGGCAAACATGTTAGATTTTATTATTTTATTACTAATCCAAATTATTTTTTTATAAGAAAAATAAAAAACTTACCTTTATTATTTATTTTATTATAAAATGAATAAAGTCGATCACATACATATCCAGGTAAAATGGGTATGTCACGTTATTTTAAATTTCTTGAAGAAGAAATTATTATATAAATTTTTTTAAGGGATAAGCATTTATATCTTACTAGACGAATGGCCCGGGCAACGCCCGGGGTTTACCCGAGTGCGAATATATTTTAAAAAACGTTGACTTGGATGGTCGCTATTAACAGGGTGGTCTGTATAGACAGGTGGATGTATCACACAGCTGATAACAGGGTTGTCTAGAGTGGTCGCTATAGACAGGGTGGTCTGTATAGACAGGTGGATGTATCACACTGCTGATAACAGGGTTGCGTAAGGTGACCTCTATAGACAGGGTGGTCTGTATAGACAGGCAGCTGATAACAGGGTTGTCTAGAGTGGTCGCTATAGTCAGGGTGGTCTGTATAGACAGGTTTATGAGAGAGGCAAACTTACATCAAAAAAAAATAAAAATAAATAAATAAAATAAAATTAAAAAAATAAAAAAATAAATAAAAAAAATAAAAAAAATAAAAAAAATAAAAATAAAATTAAAAAAAAATAAAAAATAAATAAAAAAAATAAAAAATATATAAAAAAAATAAAAAAAATAAAAATAAAATAAAAAAATAAAAAAATAAAAATAAATAAAAAAAAATAAAAAATAAATAAAAAATAAAAATAAAATTAAAAAAAAAATAAAAATAAATAAAAAAAATAAAAATAAATAAATAAATAAATAAAAAATAATAAAAAACAATAAATAAATAAAAAAATATAAAAAGAATATTACGCCTCTAAAATAGTTTTATAATTTGATAACAGATGGCGCTCTAGTACATCGTATCTACAGCCAATGAGCGCGCATTCTATCCGTGAGCTTCAGACAAACAGACAAAGCTTCAGACAAACAGACAGAATAAGGCAAATATATAAGTAGATTATTCTTTTATTATTTCAATTTTTTTCTTTTAAAAGGAATAATAATATTTTATTATTTTAAAAATATTCTAGGAAAATTAAATTAAATTTTATTACCCTGTAAGAAGATGACAATTTTTTTTGGGGGGCGCCACCTTTTAAAAAGGGTGAGTTCAGGTTTGAAGGGGCGCGCGGACGGGGAGGACGACCTTGAAAGAGCTCTGGCGTCTGGAGGAAATTGGTAGGTTAATTAATTTCTTCATTAATTTTTGAGATGGGCCCATAAGGGCACGTTTTAATTTGTCAAAGGACACATTCATGGTTTTATTTAATAGGTAAATTCATATTTTTGCATGAAGTCTTAGAATCTGCTAAAGGAAATAAATTTTATGTCTACTTAGGACTGCTTACAAATGTAAGTTTGTAAAGTCTATCGAGATAGAATAAAAACTCATGTTTCACTATTTTAAAGGTGTGTTTGTGTTAAGGGCACGTTCTATATGTCAAAAGACATGTTCATAGTTTTATCTAATAGGTAAAATTCATATCTTGCATAAAATCTTATAATTTGCTATAATAAACCTTATGTCTATTCAGAATTGTCTGCAAATAAAAGTTTGTAAAAAACGATCGAGGTAAAAATAAAAACTCATGTTTTATCATTTTAAAAGTGTGTTTGTAATGCTTTATCCTGAAACAAAATGCATGGACCTTCTATGGTGTTTGCTATATCCTTCCATGTGTGTATCTAATTTTAACTCATGTTGGTATATAACTAAACATTGTTGTTGCTGAGCTATATCAAAGTTTAAGGTCGAGACGTCCTCAATAAGACATAAAACCCGACTTAACACCTTTTACAGAGAGGTTTTACTGTATAATCCAATAAACTTATTTGGCCAAACCGCTGGGAGGGTTTACCACTGATGAGCCACAAACCCTCCCAATATGTTTTCATCGCAGTAAGGACAGTATAAAAGTTTTATTTATTTGTTAAAAATAAGCATTCGCTTCTTAATGTTTTTATGTGTTATATATAGATGCTTTCGGTTCAAAATCACTTTATTAGGTACCGTTCAACAAGAGCAACCTAGTTTATGATAATTGAACCAGTGAACAATATGTGAAGTTCACATATTAAACAAAATTTTAACGCGGAATTCAATCCCGGTTCATTACTTCATACACGGTTCATACTGTCGGGAATCGAGGGTGTTACCCACTCGTCCACCGACTTGATTTTAATAGATGCTTTGTGTTATTTTGTTGTCTTTGCTCTTTTATATAAACTTTTCTAGAGGGTTCTAGAGATTAATTTGGCGAAACAGCTGATAGGGCTCACTACTGATGAGCCAAACCCTCTCATTAAATAACTTATATCTTTGCAGTAAGGTCTGTAGAGATAATATTTGATGTAATCATTATAGAGAAACACACATTGCCAGTAAATTTATTTGTTACAAATTTTAACGATAGATGGCAATTAAATTTATAAAAAAAATGTTTTCTTCGCTTATTCCTTTTTCTATCCAGCATATGGCGGGTGATAGCTGAAGCTGCGAAGTGTCTATAAAAGAATTAAACAAGAATTATTCATCTGGTTTATTTATCCGAACCTATATCCCTGCCATGTGATGTCAATGCCATGTGATGTGATGCTGTTGGACCATATTTTCACAAAACAGACCCAACAATGAAGTAAACATTTTGCATCATATATGTACAGTGTCTCGTCGAAGTGCTTGTTGTCCAGATGGAGAATCCCCCACCGAGGAAAGACCGAGAAGATGGCCGACGATGCTCCAATGACCAAAGCCGGGGAAGATGCCCAGTTGAAGATGGCACTGACCCTCTCGAAACTGACCAACCCTCCACAGAAGGACAGCGAGGAGGAGGATTAAGAGATGGAGAACTTGATTAGCTCTGGGCTTGTATCCCGAAGCCCGCTGCAGAAAGGCTCAGATGGAGAATGTACAAAATGTACATATGTACATATGTTTATAACCAATCCCCTTTATATGCAAGATGAAAGGTCTAAAATTTTATTACCATCTCGAAAATTCTAAAATTATTTTATTCCAAAGAATAAAATTAATTATATATATATTCTAGATAGATTAGATATATATTTTTAAAGATAACAATACAAAATTTCTTAAGAAGAAATTACTAAATTAAAATCTCAAGGAATAAACCTGTTACATTTTATTATTTTTATTATTAATTTAAATTTTCTTTTACTCCAATGAATAATATTTTTATTTTATTTTCGAATATATTCTGCGAAATTAAATCACTTTTCTTTTTACTCTGTAAAAATAAGATGATAAATTTTTGGAGGGACGCGATTTTTTAAAAAAATTAGTCAGTTGGTACTGAAGAGCCGGACAGTTGGGAAAAGCAATCGAGCAGTCAAGACGGGCCTAGGTCGGGACGTAAGGAAATACAATGGTAAGTTAATATTATTTTAAATTTAGTTGTGCGGGTCAAATGGCCTGATAACAAGTTAGGAGATTTTTTTTTATTATCAAATTTAGTAAGTTTTATTATCTAAGAATTTTTTTTTATTTTTTCATGGTGTCGAGCTATCTTGTAAGCCCACGATTTTCCGCCATGCATAGTGTATTCCAAACAAAGAATAAAAATTATTTTGTTATATATATTTTTATATACATCAGTAAATTTTAAAGTAGAGGTCTTGCTTGCATAAAAATGAAATTTGAAGGAAAGAGCTGTTTATAAAGTATTAGACCTTAATTTACATATAATGTACCTTTTTTTTTAATTACAGGTAGTTTTAATCTTAATAAACTTCATATGTATTTCAATTTTACCATTTTGTATTTCTTTTTGTTTTATACCAAACTAGATATTCAAATTTTGTTTTTTATGGTTGGTAAATAACATAGAGATCTATATACACCCCATTGTGAATCAAATTCTGTGTTTGAATATATCATTTTGATGTGTTTTTCACTTTGGTTAGATGTCTAAAGGTCCAACACGTTTTGCAATTTC
Organism: Cordylochernes scorpioides; assembly: GCA_030710605.1. Classification (NCBI taxonomy): domain Eukaryota; kingdom Metazoa; phylum Arthropoda; class Arachnida; order Pseudoscorpiones; family Chernetidae; genus Cordylochernes; species Cordylochernes scorpioides. The sequence goes on along the minus strand of CP092868.1, from coordinate 6,699,412 downwards.
CCACAAAGTATATTGAGACAAAGTGTACGTGTTTTTCTAATTCATAAAGGTAATGATTATACATTATATCATTAAAGAAAGCAACCCAACAATATTATTGTTTTAAGAATTTCTTTTGTTAACCCACTTTGAGATTTACCCATGGTACCATATTATAAAATGGAGGTTGAACCTTATATAGAAGGATTTGAAATACTAAGTGTAGTATTTTCTAAACTTGAAAAGGTATGTTAACATTTAGGTTTATATTAATTATATTCAATATTGAATAAATCAGTGTTTGTGTAATTGCCGTGGCGAGTGTTAAAAATTTTTTAATGAGTTTAGTATATCACTTAATGGTCAATACAAGGTATTTCGATATGCACAAACACAAATTTAACAATTCCATGTGATGTCAATAAAGAGGAATGACTTCCCACGACGCCACACACCAGGAAACAAAGTGACGTAACATCCTATGGCGCTATATAAATATTAGGAGTTATTCCTGTTCGGCCATGGAACAAGTTACGTGGCAGTGTAGGCAGGTTCTCATTGTACTTTGGATTTGTACTGCTGGACACGCTGCAAATTTCGGTAAGTTTCTCCCTTATTTACATATCTCTTTCTAAGTTTACTGCTGTCGATCATTCACCTAGTCTAGTGGTCGGTAACCTGCGAGCCACATGCAGTTCTTTGGATGTGAAGCTGCTGCGTGTAGTACTCTCATGAATAAAGTTTTTATTTATACTATTTATTGTTGGCAAGAAACAATGTTGTGGCTCTTTAAAAACTTTGAAAATTTTGTAAATTGTAATTTTTGACTCTTCCGATTCAAAAGGTTGCTGACCCCTGACCTAATTGCATATTTACGAGAGGAAACAGCTAAAATATTGTAATTTTCCTGGAAGGATGTTTGTGGAAGGTGTTGATCGGATAGAGGAAGGCCTCTAGAATGGAATTTATAAACAATAAAATACAATTTGAGTTACAAGGCAATCCATTGAGTATATTTACATATAAAAAGGGGCGTACTTTCTTCTTCTTCTTCTTTCTTATCTCCACTCAATCATATTAGGGTCTCAAGCCTGTTTGACAACCATCATGACTGTGTGAAGTAGTATGCCTTTGTCATTAAGACTGGGAACACTACTCAGTAGCAGGCCACTGACTTAGCTCCAAAAGAAATGACCGCCTCTGACATGAGGAACAGACGCCATGTGCAGCCACACCTAACAAGGAGTACAAACGCTGCTCATCCTGTATCCCTGGATTAGGAGCCCTTACAGGGTACTATCAGCTGGGCCAGCTGAACCCAGGTTTTTTAGCGAGCTTGTTACTGCTCCTCCTTTTTCATCAGGGCTTGGGACCTGCAAAGGCGGAGTTGGGGCGTACCTGGATGTGTAATATTAAATAATCCAGGTATTATCTTTTTTATATAAATAAAAGACTAACCCCCTATAGAAAGGAAACGTTGAGAGGACAGGAATACTGCTAGCCCTTATCCTGACAATCAACTTTAAAAAATAGTAGTCTGGAGATTAAAGGGTTCCTCACTGATGAGCCATGCCATTTAATTACGATTATTAATGTAATTGCCATCTATCGATAAAATAGGTAGTTATTATTTTGGCAATATGCTTTTTATTATGATACTAGCGGAAGTACCCGGCTTCGCCCGGGGTTTTACCCGAGTAAAGGTTTGTCTAACGAACATTTGTTAAAACAATTCTCTATAAACTTATAAAAAAATAATAGATATATTTTGATAATTTGAAACTCGTAAATTTGAATCTCTCGATGAAGTGAACATTTTTTCCCGGTCCCTGTGTGCCGTGTCATTCTGAATTTTGTCTTTCCTAATTTTCTACATTACAAAATCATCGTTTTATCTAGTGAACATTTTTTCCCGGTTCCTTGAAAAATACTCGATAAGTTGAATAAAATCAATATTAATTGGTTCCCTCGGTAATTGGAAGTTAAAGGAATAGTATATTCGCCTTGGAATTGTATCATTATTCTTGTCTCAAATAAATTGCCGTGTCATCCTGAGATAATCTTACTTTTGATAAATAATCTTTAAGATAATAAACTTAGTGATAATAAAACTTATAGATAAAAAAAATGTTATCATCGTCGCAATGGTGGCGCTGCTAGCGAGTTAAATCTACAAATCTGCAAATAACTCTAAGGATATTCAAGAAATTATTTTTTTCAAAAACCTTCCCGGGGATATACCTAATAATATCCCAAAATTTCACGGCGATTGGATGTATGGTTTTTGAATCTATAGAGTACAGACAGACAGACAAACAGACAGACAGACATTCAATTTTATATATATACTAGCCGAATGACCAGGGCAACGCCCGTGTTTTACCCGATTGAATGTTTTTATTCAAATACTATTTGTTAAAATTATAAATTGGCGCCTTAAATAAATGCATATCCTAATCCTAATCAATCAGTCATAGGCCGCCTCTGTCACGGATGGCCGGCGCCCTCCTATTGGACGGCTACGATCACGTGTCATCGTTGGCGCGTAGGTGACCTTGAGTGACGTAATGCCCCCCCCCCCCTGCCGGCGGCGCGCGCCCGTTGGCTGCCGGCGAGCACGTGACCTCCCTGTGCGCGCGCATCCGTCACAGAGGCGGCCGATGAGGAAAGACGGTCGTGACTATATATATATAATCTACTTATATAATTGCCTTATTCTGAAGCTCACGGATAGAATGCGCGCCCATTGGCTGCCGGCGAACACGTGTCCTCCCTGCCCCCCTCTAGACAACCCTGTTATCAGCTGTGTGATACATACACCTGTCTATAGCGGCCACTCTAGACAACCCTGTTATCGGCTGTGTGATACATACACCTGTCTATACAGACCACCCTGTCTATAGCGACCACCCAAGACAACGTCTTTAAAATATATTCGCACTCGGGTAAAACCCGGGCGTTGCCCGGGCCATTCGTCTAGTATAATATAATATAATATATGTATGAGTACATTTTGTGTAGAAATAGGATTAGTTGACTTTATAAGGTAAACTTATTCATACAGTTTGTATCCCTCGATAGCTCAGTTGGCAGAGCGGAGGACTGTAGATGTAATTAAGCGGTGATCCTTAGGTCGCTGGTTCAAATCCGGCTCGAGGGAGTTTTTTTTTTTGGTAGATGCGCGCGCATCCGTGACAGAGGCCGTGACTATATATAGTGATAGATATATTAAAAAACACAAATATCGAAGGAAAACATTCGCTGAAAATAATAAATACTTGGCACAAGAACCTATAGGACATGTAACAAATGTCCTGGTGTGGAACTAACACCTACCCACATATTCTCATGTCCAGCAATGGCCGCAGCCTTGCAGAAAGTTGACATGGACCCAGAGCAGCAGCTTTACATACACAAGATAGAGTACATTGCGACTGCTGTGATAGAGATGTATGGAGACATCTGAAGCTATTCATTGGACACGACAACAATTCAAAATCACTTTATTAGGTACCGCTCAACAAGAGCAACCTAGTTTATGATAATTGAAACAATGAATGTGATGGTTATTCACATATATATATATATATGTCGTATTGTAATTTTTCCAAAGTTCAATGTCTGGAAATGACAATTAAGCAGTCGTTTGTGGCTGTCTCCACCTCAATAATTCTCTCTTTATTTTTTTCAAATCTTTTTTAAACAAAACAAAAATTTACATACACCATTTAATTAAATCTTTAGTAAAAAAAAAATAAAAAAATAAAATTTACATTTCTATCATTCAAAATGTATCATATATATATATATACAGGTGTACCAGGTAAATTGGGACTAACTTTGACAGTCCATAAAACAAAAACTACTTGAAATTAAAAACTTGTTTTTTTTTTTCATTACGTAGCCATATTCATGTAAAATGCAACAGTACATGTGTGCGCATTGTAGTGATGAAGAGTAACCGAGAATTTGAAAATCGAGCTGCCATCATCGTTGCTCTGCGCGCCGGAAGGAGCCCCAAAGAGATAGTGGATTTTCTTAAGTTGCCCAAAACCACTATTTATCGTGTCAAGAAGCAGTTTGATGAGGCCGACAGTAACAAAGAGGGGATAGCTACAAGGAAAAAGCACTCGCGTCGATCGGACAGGGTAAGAGGCGAAGAATTTGTCAAAAATGTCAAGGAGAAGATTGATGGAAACCCTGGGAAGAGCATGAGGGCCATAGCCAAGGAAATGGACGTTGGCTCTATGACAATTGTCAGAACTATCCATGAGGACCTTGGTCTCAAGTCTTATGCCCTTCGGAAAGGTCAGTTGCTGACTGAGAATATGAAGAATAACAGAAAAGGAAAGGCTGCTGCCCTCCTCAACAACCTGAAACACGACTCTTTTGGCATGCTAAGGTTCTTCTCTGACGAAAAGAACTTTGACGTGGACCAAAAGGTAAATCCCAGGAATGATCGCTGGATCTGTAAAGACCCCTCAGAGATACCTGTCGTGATGCACACGAAATTTCCTGCCTCCGTAATGGTCCTTGGCGTTATCAGCAGTGAAGGTGATGTCATGCCTCCCCATTTCTTTGAGAAGGGCCTTAGGATGAACGCTGACACCTACATCAATGTTCTGGAGACCGTTGTGAAGCCTTGGATGGACATGGTGGCCGCAGGAAGGAAGTATGTCTTCCAACAGGACTCAGCTCCAGCCCATAAGGCAAAAAAGACACAATCGTGGTTGACACTTAACGTCCCTAGTCACTGGGGTCCTGATATTTGGCCCCCTAATTCTCTAGATTGCAATCCCCTCGACTACTATGTATGGGGCGTTGTTGAGAGAGATGTCAACAAAGCTCCTCATACCACCATCCAGGCTGTCAAGAAAGCAGTTCACACGGTGATGACCCAAATGGACAAGGTCATCGTCGCCAAGGCCTGTGCTTCATTCCCCACTCGCCTCGAGACTGTTGTAGCTAATAATGGAAACTACTTTGAATAAATAAAAACTATATCCTTTTATCTACTACTGTGTCAAATTTCATTCGGATATTTTAATTTTTACTTGCAAAAAATTTCAGTTAAAATACCATTGTTGAAATTCCCAATTTACCTGGTACACCCTGTATATATATATATATATATATATATATATAATCATATTATAAAAAAAAACCTTTAAAAATCTTTTAAAAAAAAAAGGATAAAATATAAAATTATAAAAATATATATATATATACTAACAATCTTATCTACCTTCTTTACAAATTTTTTTTTTCCTTATTATTAGTTTGATTAAAAGTGCATGGTTCTGTCTTTCTCTCTTTTTTCTAACTATTATATATATTCTCTCTTCGATTATTCTATATATAGGATTAGAGTATGTCTAAATGACCTGTCTATATAGTGTAGAAACTATATAACAAAATTATAACAGTGATTCTAATTTTAAAACTTAAGGAGCAAACTGATAATAATGATAACTTATATCAATTAGATTTGATTAGATTAGCAAGCTAAATCTAAATTAATTATAATAATAAATAGTTATTTAATTTTATAGTCCAGTTTTGTATTAAGATTATCTTCACTATTATGATCATTTAAATTCAAATTATAAAATTTGTAAAATGTTATTAATTTGTAGATAGAGATAGAGAAAAAAAATCCTTTACTTCTAATACATCCTCAAGTTAATTATATATTTATAATTAATAACAATAAAAATTAACAACGTAACGTCTATTACATCGGCTTTTACACGTCATTTAGACATACTCTAATCCTATATATAGAATAATCGAAGAGAGAATATATATAATAGTTAGAAAAAAGAGAGAAAGACAGAACCATGCACTTTTAATCAAACTAATAATAAGGAAAAAAAAAATTTTGTAAAGAAGGTAGATAAGATTGTTAGTATATATATATATATTTTTATAATTTTATATTTTATCCTTTTTTTTCAAAGATTTTTAAAGGTTTTTTTTTTATAATATGATTATAAATAGTTGTATTTAGTAATATATCTATAGTATGAATTAACATTTGTTATAAGTTTGGATATTATGTTTTGAAACCCTAATCCAAACTTATAACAAATGTTAATTCATACTATAGATATATTACTAAATACAACTATTTATAATCATATTATAAAAAAAAAACCTTTAAAAATCTTTTAAAAAAAAAAGGATAAAATATAAAATTATAAAAATATATATATATATACTAACAATCTTATCTACCTTCTTTACAAAATTTTTTTTTTCCTTATTATTAGTTTGATTAAAAGTGCATGGTTCTGTCTTTCTCTCTTTTTTCTAACTATTATATATATTCTCTCTTCGATTATTCTATATATAGGATTAGAGTATGTCTAAATGACGTGTAAAAGCCGATGTAATAGACGTTACGTTGTTAATTTTTATTGTTATTAATTATAAATATATAATTAACTTGAGGATGTATTAGAAGTAAAGGATTTTTTTTTCTCTATCTCTATCTACAAATTAATAACATTTTACAAATTTTATAATTTGAATTTAAATGATCATAATAGTGAAGATAATCTTAATACAAAACTGGACTATAAAATTAAATAACTATTTATTATTATATATATATATATATATATATATATTAAACAAAATGTTAACGCGGGATTCAATCCCGGTTCATGACTGTCGGGAATCGAGGGTGTTACCCACTCGTCCACCGACTTTTATATCACGACAACAATAAATACATATTTTATTCCAGTTCAAAAATAACTTTATTAGGAATCACTAAAAAAGAGTAATCCCTATTTTATTCCATTACAATATTGTTATCATTTCAGGATAAGGTCAGCTGAAACACACTTAGTAACGTGTACAATAGTATAAGAGTGAAATATACCAGGTCTATTAGTATGAAACGCGAAAATGTTCAGTGAATTCAAAAGTTCACCAATTCCATACAACAAAAGATTTTTTATTCAAAGTAATTGCCCTGATTAGCTATACACTCGGACCACCTTTCAGGCAATTTTCGAATTCCTTGTCTGAAAAATTCTATTCCTTTTGAGTCGAACCAGTCAACAAGCCATTTTCGGAGTATGTCTGAGTTCGAAAATTCCTGTTTTATTAGGGCGTGTCCTAAAGATGTGAAAAGGTGGTAGTCCGTGAATGTGGTACATGGATCAGGTGGAAGAATTAAGAAGAAAACATCTCCTGATCGTGCAAATAAAAGTTGCTGATGGCTTGCGCCATCTGTCAGAATAAATATCAACTATTCGTTGATTTTTAATTTTGCTCAAATTCTGGAATAATTAAAATTCAAAGAATTTTCAAAAAATCCTCTTTTAAGCACTCAACCTCCCTTAAACATTCATTTTTAACAAATTCCTGTATAGATTTTATCGAACGTTTTATTGTGTAGTGTTCAAATATAAATATTTTATAAATTTTTGATTACTTTTTTATTCTTTTTGTTGCTCAGATAAACGAAGTTATCATCATCAACGGGTAAAACGGTGAGTATTGTTATTATCATCATCAATATTTGCATAACGGAAAAGCAACACTCAAAACTTAAGGAAGTGGACAGTCTTTGATATCATCGGTCGTCTATTTTTTTTTTTAAGGAGACAGAGGCAATTTTGTTCACACTTGGTTATCTCGTGTGTCTTCAATAAAGTTCACTGCAATATCTTTCAGAGTTATTGTCTAAATCCCGATATACATGCTGAAAGGTACAACTTCCTTAAGTTTTGTCTATGAGTGTATATGTATGTTATAGTATATGCAGTTCAACGAATGTATCTTGAACAAGAGTCATCCAGGGATAAGTTCCATGTATAAATATTTTATTAACTCAAGTTTCTAACCCCTTCTACAGTACTCTAACTAAGAATTCACAATTAAAGTGTATGAAAACTTTGTCCAAGGCACTTTACTATTCTACGTACATATGAATTCATTATTTTTAAAAATACACCTATCCCCGATTTACACGGTACTTTTTTACACGTTTTCGCTTTTACACGGTTTTCAAAATAAGTTGTTGTTTTTTTTATCGCACTATACTAAATGCTACTGTGATTGAACACATGCGCTGTGTACACATCTCACGAGGAATCCCGAGCTTATGTGCTGACTACATATTTTAACCTGTCAATGCATTTTATTTTTATTTCTGTGTACATGTGATATCTTGGGACCAGTGTTACCTGATGCTAGACGAACCTCGATGTCAACTCTACTGTGCAGTCGTGGTGGAAGGCGACACAGCTGGGCCAAAGGTGAAATAAGCAAACAGAGATTCCACTAAGAAGCGTCTGACGTCAAGAAGGAATGGGATGAGGAGAATTCTGGCAGGAAAGGGTTTACCTTGGATCGGAGTGTCCGGTGCACTGGGACTGGAACGACGACTAACTAAGGACTGACTAACTGAGGATCGGGACCTCCTTTTATAGGAGGGCCACGACCTCGTAAAAGTTGGACTGTATTTGCTAGGCCTTCTTCTATTCTCACCTAAGCCTGATTAGTTTTAACCTTAATTTTCTCCTGTTAGTCTCCATTCCTTCTATCTGTACAGTGACTATACTTTATTAGATTCTTACGCGGTACAGATTGATGTTAGTTGAGGCTTTCTATTTGCAGTAAATAAGAAGTTATATACAGTCACGTGTGGTGGAACATGTGGTAGTCGATATCTGGACTATTCACAACAATTCCATGGTCTTAAAACATAACATACACCTATCCCCCGATTTGCACGTTTTTCTCAGGAACGTATCTACCGTGTAAATCGGGGGATAGGTGTATATTATACTAGCCGACTGGACCCGGCTTCGCCCGGGTATTGTTCGAGTGGGGGTTTACTCATGAATGAATAGAGCCCCCAACTGTTTTAAAACTTATAGAAATGCATTTTCTTTCAGCACAATGGAGATAAACTGCAAACATCAAAATTGAAAATGCTGGTAAAAAGAATCTGAAATATAAGATCAATTTCACAACACATCTAATGAATAGAGTGCTGTTTTGGAGGAGTGGTCTAAACTGTTGATTTTTAAAAACCCGGGATCATCGAATCCAGCTTTGGGCACTTTGTTCTGAAAAAAAAATTGCCCCAATGGCCCCTGATTCTTTAAAAAGCCCAACCCCTCCAGTGAGTGCAAGTAAACAAACTGGGCTTTGGTATCTAAAAAATGAAAAAAAAAATCTAATGATTAGTGTGAATATATTAAGGAAAATTGTCCTCGCAACCCGAGAATTTCACTTTCTCCACTTCACTCTCGGCTGTTCAAGAAGAAACAGCCAGATTAAACATTTTTAAAGGCACCTAATCCAGCACTTACATCTCTAAATAATTCGGCAACTTTTATAAATGTAATATATCTGCAATACTGAACTATCCGGACTTTGTTAGGTCATTGTTGGCAGTTTTAGAAAAGTGTGGGAAATTGGATATTTTTACAAAAGAATGTACTTTTTAAAATGGTATATAAAATAAATAGGAAATTTGCATCATTATCTAATAGTCAAGGGCAATTTTAAAAATACTAAAAAAGCAAGACCAAATAAAAATAAACGAATTATGTGTGAAGTTTCAGTAACAGCAGTGTTACCTTATTAAGACAAAATTACTGAATGTATTCAGTACTTTTGTCTGAAGATGGTAACAATGCTGTTACTGAAACCACACATAATTTATTTATTTGGATTTGGTCTTGCTTCCTTGTGATTCTTATCTATATTTCAAAATATACCTCAATTTTTTTTACCTAAAAATATATATTTCCAAGACCTTAAATAAAAGTAAAATGTCAAATGAGTTATTAATTAACCCTATATGTAGCAGCGTTATGGGTCAGTAACATGTGAAAATAAGGCCAACAATTGAAATATCTTTAAAAAAATTAAATTTTGAACGCTAGCTTCTCTCTCTCTCTCTCTCTCTCTCTCACAGGGCACAAATTTTGCTACCAGCTACATGCGTTCTTTTTTACCATGGTGTGATTTCCACATGATGGATCTGTAGATACATTATAATCTCTCCAGAGCTTAAGGTATCAAACAGTACTTTCACAATACATAAATATCAATGCCAAAAGCCAGAGTTATGATAGCATGTTGCAGTGTAATTTTGACCTGCAGGATGGGAAAAAAGCAATATTATTTCCAAAGACTTTAATTTGAAAAGTATTATGAAACGTTAAAAATATAAGCTTAACTTTTAAAAATATGAAAAAAAAAGTTATCTAGATTTGAATAAATTTAGTCTAAAAACAAACATCATGTAAAAGCATGCACCAATCGAAATCATTTATTAGCTCTAACAGTGCTGCCCCCAGCGGTAAAAGACTGGAGCTAACGTTTCATGGGTTGGTAATTTTTTTTAATAGTACATTAACTTAACAACATTCCATGTCTTGCTAACATAATTTTAAAAATAATATGCCTAAAATAATTCAATTCTAAAAATCATACATTCTAAAAATCTTAAGGTACATAACCCCCAAACCAAATTTTTAATAAATTCTGCAGACTTATATAATAAAAAATTAAGGAATGAAGAATTGTATAGAAACAACTATAATACAATTGTGTATATATTGTCACGGTAGAGATAACGAGTATTACAAAAGTTTAAGTAAAAATAGTTTATTTATCAAATGCAAACTATTTCTAAAAAAATATATATTTACAAGTAATAATATACAAGCATGGTAAGGGGTGGTGACTATGCAAATATTTATGATGATATACCACAGAATATTTAAAATAATTATTCAGTGACATTGCCCCCTTCCTAGATGAACAGCGTCCCGCTGTAATTATCACTTGAACAGATCAGCTTGGTCCTCAGGGTCATGGTAGGGTTTCATTCTCAGTACATGGACCAGGTCTCTTGTTTGGCGTCTCCTGGTTGGTTGGTCCACAGGTTCAACTTCGAAGGTCACGTCAGAGAGTTTCCGAGTAACCCTGTATGGCCCGAAGTACCTTTTCATCAGTTTTTCTGAGAGTCCCACCTTTCTTATCGGGATGAAAATCCATACCAGGTCACCGACGTTGTAATCCATTGCCTCGTGCTTTGAGTCATATCTGGCCTTGTCCTTTTCTTGGGCTTTCAAGGTTTCTAATCTTGCTAGCTGCCTAGTCTCTTCGACTCGCGAGGCAATCTTCTGACTGTAATCCTCTTGGAGATCTTCATGCGGATTTGGGAAAAGGGTGTCAACAGTTGTTTCGGCTTCGCGTCCATGAATCAGTTTAAAAGGGGTAAAGCCTGTCGTATCTTGTTTTGCCGTGTTGTAGGCGAACGTGACATAGGGCAGGATTACGTCCCAGTCCTTCTGTTCAACACTTACATACATAGCGATCATGTTGGCTAAGGTTTTGTTTAACCTCTCCGTCAGTCCATTCGTCTGGGGATGATACGCTGTCGTGAACCGATGTATCGACGAGCATTGATTGGTGAGTTCCGCAATCAACTTGGATTGGAATACTCGTCCTCGGTCCGTGATAATTTCTCTGGGGGCTCCGTGCTTGAGAACAACATCTTCCATTAAGAACTTGGCTGCTTCTTTTGCTTCCCCTGTGGGTAAGGCTTTAGTAACGGCAAATCGAGTAAGATATTCAGTACAGACTATGATCCATTTATTACCAGTATCAGACTTAGGAAATCTTCCAAGGAGGTCCATTCCAACTCTCTGAAAAGGGGAGGTTGCAGGAGGTATGGCCTTAAGTAGTCCGGGTGGCTTTTGAGTTGATTGTTTCTTTCTTTGGCACTCTTTACAATGAGCGACATACTTCCGTATGTCCCGGAGAAGTCCTGGCCAGAAATATTTGCTTTTAACTCTCTCATATGTCTTCGAAAATCCAAGATGACCTGCTGTGGGAGCGTCGTGTAAACTTTTCAGTAGTTCTAAGCGTAAGTGCTTGGGAATAACTAAAAGGTATTGGTTTCCCAGGGGGTCGAAATTCTTTTTGTATAAGGTTCCTTTTAACATTTCATATCCTTTCGATTCGGCACCAAATCTTTCTGTTTCCTCTATCAATTTACTAATTTTAGGGTCTTTTCTTTGTTCAGCCTCGAAGCACGTCAGAGCAGTTATTGAGGGTATATCATGATCCTCATCATTGTATGCTTCTTCCGATTCAAGTTGGAGAGGATTTCGAGAAAGACAGTCGGCATCTTGGTGTTTGCGTCCACTTTTATAAACAACCGTTACATTGTATTCTTGGAGTTTTAAAGCCCATCTTTCTAGTCTTCCTGTCGGGTCCTTCAGGTTAGATAACCAGCAAAGTGCGTGGTGGTCAGTGACGATGACAAACTCACGACCAAAAAGGTACGGTCGAAATTTGTTGATGGCCCATATTGCGGCCAAGCATTCTCTTTCCGTTGTTGAGTAATTCTTCTCCGCCTTAGATAAAGTTCTTGAAGCATAACCAACTGGCCGCTCTTTCCCATCGTTGATCTGTACGAGGACAGCTCCAATTCCATAACCGCTGGCGTCAGTATGGAGCTCGGTTGGCAGTTGTTCTTCGAAATAGGCAAGAACAGGTTCAGACATCAATGCTTTTTTCAAGGAATCAAATGCATCCTGTTGGTCAGAGTTCCACGTGAATTTATTATCTTTTTTGAGGACTTCGTGTAGAGGAGCAGCTTTCTCAGCAAAATTTTCGATAAATCTACGATAATAGGAACATAGGCCAATGAAGCTTCTCACATCTGTTATAGATTTTGGGGTCGGAAACTTGGCGATAGCTTCAATCTTTTCTGGATCGGGATAAATACCTTTACTATCGACGAGGTGTCCAAACACTCTTATTCGTTTGGTTCCGAAAAGGCACTTTTTTGGGTTGAGGCGTAGCTCGGCTTTGTCGAGACATTGTAGTATGATTTCAAGCCGGTGTAAATGTTCGTTGAATGATTTGGAATACACCACGATGTCGTCTAAATAACAGAGGGCCATCGTCCATTTCAAGCCTTTCAATATCTTGTCCATCATGCGCTCGAATGTTGCAGGGGCATTGCACAGGCCAAAGGGCATGACTAGGAACTCGTAGAGTCCGTCAGAGGTAATAAAGGCAGTTTTTTCTCTATCTGCTTCGTCGACTTCTATTTGCCAATATCCTGAACGAAGGTCCATTGATGAATAAAATTTGGCTCCTTTCAGGGAGTCAAGTGTATCATCGATTCGGGGGTAGTGGGTAAACGTCTTTTTTAGTAACTTTGTTTAGTCGTCTGTAATCCACACAGAAACGCCAGTTACCATCCTTCTTCTTCACTAAAATAACCGGAGATGACCATGGACTTTCTGAATGACGTATAATCCCGGCGTCTAGCATTTTGTCCACTTCCGTTTGGATTGCTTGGCGTTCTGTAGGGGAGACTCGATATGGTCTATGCTTAATAGGCTGATGGTTTCCAGTTTTCAATTTTATGTTTGGTTACTGAAGTTTGCTTTACTGGTTCATTATTTTTATCAAATATTTTATCATATCGTTTTAAAATTGATAAGATTTGAGACCGCTGCTCTTCTGATAAATCATCACTAATTAAATTTTGTAAAAAATTAAAATCACTTTTATCAGCATGACTGGAATGATTCGCATTTTTCACCTCCTTATTAAATTCAGAACATTCTGAAATAGCCGTCAAGTTATTTTCTTCAACCCTTTGAATTTTTCCTAGGCACATTCCCTTAGGGACTATTTGAGCTGTGGTGCTAGAATTTACGATCCAAAGTTTTCCTTTATTATGGGAAAGCCTGAATAATGCACAGGGAAGTGTTAACCCTTTTCCTATTAATACCTTTTTCGAAGGTTCAAAAAGTACCTGATTTTGCCCATTAAGCTCTTCACTCATAACATTTATTAGTTTGGTAGATTCGGCTGGGATTACGACGCTTCTGCTAGCCACAACCTTCCCCATGGAAGCAGGTGAATTTAGTACATCTTTGGCCTCTTCCAATCTGATTTCGGCGCGTCCCACAATCAATCACGGCATTTGATGCCTCTAGGAAATCCCATCCGAGGATGATACTTGGGTTACTATTAGGGAGGACGATAAACTCAAGCGGCTGTTCCAATCCATTGATGCTCAAGCTGATTGTGCATCGGCCGATCGATGTAACATTCTTGCCATCAGCAACTTTCAGAGTCATTCCGCTATCCTTGAACATGGTCTTTTTTAATTGTCGTCTTAATCCATCAGAGATAACTGAAAAAGAGGAACCTGAATCGACCAGAGCAGAAAATGCAATGTCATCAATGATGATTTCGACATAATTTTGTTGTAATTTAGCGGCTGTCGACGATGGAGGGTTTTTCACACCCGCGGCTTCCCCCTCGAAAGAAGACGCGACGCTTAGTTTTTTTCTAGATTGTAGCGGCGTGGGGATTGGCTTGTATGGCGGCCTGGGGAAATGGACTGGCGTCTTGGGGATCTTCCTCTGTTTGGATACGGCGATTGTCTGCGGTAGATTTGGCTTCTTATGGCTTGGTGGTTACCAATTTGAGGTTCTTGGGTGCTTGGTGCGTGTCTTTCGGGTCTCTGCGTCCATTGTCGGGCGTTCTCTACAATATCGCTTAACATGGCCTGGACGGCCGCAATTAAAACATATTGGGATGTTGTCATGCGTCCTCCATTCATCCGTTCTTCGTTGTGGTGGCCTCTGGTTATATATGGGTGTGAATACTTGCGTAGCCGCTACAGGTGTTTGGGTAGGGTACTGACGTCGTGGAACCTGGTTAAATGTACGTGTTTGGTTGGGGTACGACTGTCGTGGCGGAGGCCTTTGAATAGGCTTCGAAATTGCCGCTACGTTTTTTTCAATCTCTTCTCTGATAATTTCTTTCAGAGAAGATGGTTCAGGGGTAGTTGACTCCGGATTTAGTGCGCGATGAACTTCTTCACGCACGATGCGTCGGATTAGGTCTTCCATTGATTCAGAGTCTGCTGAATCGATGGCGGCAACATTCGGTAGTCTGTCAAATACTACACGTTTATTTACACGTTTTTTATTTGAAGCCTCGATTTTTCGGCACCATTTGATAAACTCATCGATAGTTGCGATGTCTAAAATGATTATTGACTGATATATCTCCTCCGATATCCCTTTCGTCAAGTGTGCGACTATTTCATTTTCCATCATAGCCGGATTCACTTCTCTGCACAGATGGAGAACATCTTGAATGTAGGAATCACTGGTCTCCTCCTTCCCCTGAGCTCGAGTTTTGAGGTTCTCTGCGAGCTGATCTTTTTGGGTGACATGATGTCCGAAATTCTGAGAAAAAATTTTCACAAAAATATCCCATGAATTAATTTTCTCTTCAACATTTTCGTACCATCTGAGCGCTGTTCCTTGGAGGAAAAAATAAACATTTGCGAGGCACATTGAATCATCCCAGCAGTTGTAGCGAGCGACGCGATGGAATTCTTTCAGCCATTTTTCTGGATTCTGGTTGCGTTCTCCAGTAAAAATAGAAGGGTTTCTAAAAGGTTGAAAATGGTACTCACCCATTTTTGTCTGTGTCTCTTGCTTGATCATAGCGATGTTTTCTTGAGGTTCTAGTCCTTGTAGTCTTCGGCTTCTTCTAACGGCTTGGGCGGCGAGGGAATATTCCAGCTTCTCCACCAGTTGTCACGGTAGAGATAACGAGTATTACAAAAGTTTAAGTAAAAATAGTTTATTTATCAAATGCAAACTATTTCTAAAAAAATATATATTTACAAGTAATAATATACAAGCATGGTAAGGGGTGGTGACTATGCAAATATTTATGATGATATACCACAGAATATTTAAAATAATTATTCAGTGACAATATTATGAGTATGCAGAATTAACTTTCTGTTCAATATTGCAGTCATAAAAATACTAATGGTGTAAAATTCAAAACAACAAAGTCATCCTGATAAATGTAATGAGCTATCATAAGATGTGTTGCAGGCTAGCAAAAACTTAAATTGAACCAGAAATGTTGATACCATAAAATACGAGTAACAATTCTCTAGAATAGAGGTATGAAAATGAATTAAATGGGGGTAAAAAAAATAAAGTAAAAAAGTTTCATTGATGAAACTAGAGTAGAGCAATAATGATTAACAAAATATTGACAAAATATATTTATACAAAAGTCAAGCTTCCCAAAATCATTATTCGAAGAAATCTCTTTCAAAATTGTCAACATCTAGATCAAAGCCCTCTTATAAACAATATTGCGCGTCTTTCTAAAAGTAGGACTAAAGACAAATAAATTTCTTTGGCTGGAAACACGGGAGCATGCTACATAGAGTTGCCCATGCGAGAAACAGGGAGACTCAAGATGCACACCAACTATTTGCAATGTTTGACCCTGAGATTTATTAATTGTCATAGCAAAGTCAATCATAACTGGGAATTGCAAGCGTCTAAACTTAAAAGGCAGATCATTTGGAATAATAGATATTGTAGGAACCAGGACCTCTGAAATGTGGAAAAAAAAGCATAAATTCAGCGAAGTTGAAAAAATAATTATATATTTGTATAATTTGCTGAAAAAATCTGCACAATAAATATGAGTAGAACATATTCTGGCTCCCTCATTGATCAGATTGCTGATTGTATATTTCTTTATTTAAATATGAGTATATTTTCATCTATATATCTAAATACATATATTCAAAAATATTGTTGTACCATATAGATATATATGAGCAGTTATATATTGTGAAGCATGTAAATATAAACTCTACCTAAACAAATGACAGCAAAAAATAAATAAAAATTTGAGCCTACCCTTAAAAAAAAAGCAGTTACTGAAAATGCATAGCTGCTGCTTACAATATAAATGCTATTAAAGCATAAACATATTACATGGAACAAACATATAGTAAAATATACTACTCTGATCAAAAAGTTTCGACACTTCGCTCATAAAATCCTGAAAACTCAATATATTTTCTCCCGGTTTGTGGCAAACGCAAGCGACGCCCTTGGCTTGGAGACCTGCCGATTTTCAAAAATCACGCGCCACAACAGCGCGAGCAGCGGCTGTTCGAAGTGAAGCCATTTTGCCCGTGTTTCGATTTCGTTAGTCACCGAAATGGAGGATCAACGAATTTGCATCAAGTTCTGTGTGAAAAACGGATTCAAGGGAGCCGAAATTTTTTGGATGTTGCAAACAGCCTACGGGGATGCCGTCATGAGCCGAAGACGAGTTTTCGAGTGGTACAAGCGCTTCAAGGAGGGTCGGGAAGAGACCGCCGACAACGAGCGTTCCGGGAGATCGTCCACATCAACCACGCCTGAAAAAGTGGACAAGGTGTTGGAACTGGTGCGTGAAGACCGACGAATAACTGTCAGGGAGGTCGCCGAAGAAGCAGGGATATCATTCGGGTCGACTCAATCGATAATGGACATTTTGGGAGTGAGAAGACTCAACGCCGTTCTCGTTCCCAAAGATTTGACTTTTGATCAAAAGAACGCCCGGAAAGAAACGGCCAGTCTCAATCTAGAAGAGAATACCGACGACCCCGAATTGCTGAAGAGGGTCATTACTGGAGACGAAACATGGATTTACGGCTTTGATTCGGAAACTACCCAACAGGCATCGGAGTGGCGCTTCAAAAATGAGCCGAGACCAAAGAAAGCGAGGAAGGCTCCCAGCAAAGTCAAGGTCATGTTGAAGATGTTCTTCGACTACCAGGACATCGTTCATCAGGAATTTCAACAACAAGGCTCGACAATAACTGCTGACTCCTACCTGGGAGTTTTGAGGAGATTGAGGGAAGCGATCAGGCAGAAACGGCCGGAGCTGTGGAGGAGCAAGTCGTGGATCCTCCACCACGATAACGCGCCGGCGCACACAGCCCTCAAAATCTCGGAGTTCCTGCAGGTCTACTCAACCTCTGTGTTCCCCCAACCCCCCTACAGTCCCGATTTGGCCCCCTGCGACTTCTTCCTTTTTGGAAAGCTCAAAAAAAGTTAAAGGGTCGGAAATTTCAGAGCATAGAAGAGATCAAAGTGGAATCGAAGAAGGCCATGAAGGCGATCCCGATAATAGACTACCAGAGGTGTTTTGCCGACTGGAAAAAAAGGTGGCTGAAGTGCATCGCGGCCAACGGGGATTACTTTGAAGGGGAAAATTTGAATTTGGTAGAATAATAAAGTTTTTTTCTAACTTATGAGCAAAGTGTCGAAACTTTTGATCAGAGTAGTATGTAGCAAGTTATATAGAAAAAAAAAATATTTTTCAATAAATATACTTTTTTAATTTCAATAAAATTTATACTTACTCTAAATATAAGAAAGAAAAAAATAGAATACTGTTCTAAATCTAAATTTGTTCTAAAATAGGAATATTCCTTATGAGAATCAAATAGTAAACCTTATCTTTAAAAATGTAGTTCGATATTATTTATTTAAGTAACCCAGGTTCCTGGAGCGTACTAGTTCGATATATTTACACTAATTAAAATTTAAAAAAAGCAAAATTAGCATCATCACAAAAAAGATATGAATAAGCTGTGAAATAAATAATATTTCCAATTAATTTAATTTGAAAAATATTACTAAATAACTAAATAAAAGCTTACCTTCTAAAAAGGAAAAAAAAAATTATTCGAAATGCAATTTTTGCACTTTTAGCCTAAATGCTAAACCGAAACCTCAGCTACCTACGTGCAAAATTTTACAATACAGTTTCAATTTTGAAATGAACCAGGCGATAAGGAAGATGGGTTTTAATTAACCCAGGTTACGGGGGCGTATAAATTTGATTAATATCGATTTATATTACCTCCAAAAAGTTTATATATATATATATATATAATCTTACCTTTTAAAAACATTCATCGTGTAAACAAACAACGTGTAAAATTATAAACCAATCAAATTCATTTATCGTCGCGACCAGTGCTGCGCCCAAGCGGTATAAGGCTAGAACTAACGCTTTTTGGTTATACATTTTTTTTAAAAAGCACATTAGCCTTTTTAGTTTTTTGAATAGCCTATATGTTGAACGAAATTTTCAGCTACCTACATGCGAAATTTCATAATGATTTATTCTGTAGATTTTGCCTAACGCGATAACAAACATCGATTTGGATTTCATTTTTATAGATATAAGGATAAGGATATTAAATACTCAACCATCGTATGAATTTTAAAATAATAATTTTAAAAAACTGAAAATAAAATAAAAATTAATAAAAAAAAACGATCCTGATGGGATTCGAACCCACAATCTTTGGCTCCGGAGGCCAACGCCTTATCCGTTAGGCCACAGGACCTTGGTTCCAAACTTCTTTTAGGAAAACTAATGGAAAATAGAGGAAGTTTTAAAACCGAATAATTTTTTAGATATTCTAATAATTTATAGATGAGGACTTATATCTAGATAGATATAGCTGCGTATTTTTAATTGTGTTTATTAAGGAAAGGAATTGCTTGTTCTCGTTTGCTTGTATATACATTTATACCAAGCCATTTATTTCTTCTTTCCCCTTATTTGATACATTGTAAATAACATTGCTGCTTATTTCTGTTATTTTTATATCCTTTTCTACTCGGATAATCTGTATAAGACCAAAAGGTATTAATAAAACTTTTTTGTTATTGTATTTTTAATTGTTCATTAAAATAAAAACGTATATCAGACGTATAAAGTTTTCAATTTTTAATAAAGAAATTTCTCAAATATATGCTCTTTATAATACAATATAACGCGGCTGATGATTGTAAAACGAAAATTGCAATTATACCGCGAATGTTTCTTTTAAATAAAAATCGAAATTTATTTTAAAGAGAAATAACGACTATTTCTAACTTTAAGGATGAAGTATGAAAGGGTGAAAATATGAAGAGTAATGGCGAACGGAAAAATAAAAGTGTCCAGGGGCGGGAATCGAACCCACGACCTTCCGCTTACCGAGCAGATGCCATGTCCACTAGGCTACCCTGGACATATCCCTCCGTTCGTAAATATTATATAAAGTAATTTAAAATACAATATTTTAAATATTGCAATAATTTCCGTTCGCCATTACTCTTCATATTTTCACCCTTTCATACTTCATTCTTAAAGTTAGAAATAGTCGTTATTTCTCTTTAAAATAAATTTCGATTTTTATTTAAAAGAAACATTCGCGGTATAATTGCAATTTTCGTTTTATATACTCTTTATCTCTATTTTTTAAAATGTAAATAAACTAGAAATAAATTATTATTCATTGAAAGCGGTATATCGTTTGGAAGAAAATAAATGTTGCGCATGCTCACATTCTTCACCAAAGATTTAGAGATATGCTATAATTATACAACTCCAAGTTTTACACGATCAATATTGACACACAGATTAGTTAGGAAATAATTGGGGATAATTAGTAAGGTAGCATATGCTGCATCATTTGAAGTTAAATCAAATAATATTAAATACAAATCTAATATGAAGCGGTGTAATGGGAAATTAGAAAAAAAAAAAAAAATTTCAATTGCATTAGATATTTGTACAATAAGAATGGAGTAAAATTTTGTCGAAAAATATTTTAAGAAAAATCAGAGAGCAATAAATAAATATAATAATACTATAAAAGAAGTAAAAAGGTTAAAATTGAAGAAAAATTATTGAAGAAACTTAAACAAACAATCCTTATCATTAATGCTTATAAATTTTAAAATCATTGATATTATTAAATAATAAATCAGGATTGCAATTGTCGATAATTCTCATCTTGGCCAGGTAAGATAAACACAATGAAAAGTTTAATGAATGTTTCATTTCCAGAAGATAACAAAAGATGAGAAAAGACTATCGCTTATCATTATTAGACATTATAAACCGAATATAAAACACATAACTATATTGTCTCTACCTGGTAGTTGGCGACTTCTGTATGTTCCAGGAACCTGGGTTATCTGAATAAATATATTGTCTCTCTTTCTGTCCTCCCCATGACTAGACTTCAAGACTGTCCAACCCAGGTAGTTGGTGATTTATGCTCCAGGAGTTACCTCTATTTTCTCTATATTGTCTCTATTGGTATAAAATAGCCACCACTCCAGTTAATATAATTCTACCCATCACATGTTTATCTTACACCATATACAATACCAGGTAACATATATAACCTTTTTATTTAAATTTATATATTTCCCATCCCTGGACACTTTTATTTTCCGTTCATCATTACTCTTCACAATTCATCCTTTCATACCTCATCCTTAAGGTTAGAAATAATCGTTATTTCTTCTTGAAATAAATTTCGATTTTTTGTTCAAAAGAAACGCATGCGGGATAATTTTCAAATGTCGTTCTATCATGATAAGCCGCACATTATATTGTATTATATATAACCTTGTACCTTTGTAGATAGTTACAGTAAGACGTGACGTGTAGAGTTTGTATAAAGTGAATGGTTAAACTGAAGAAATAAATTGTTATTATTATTTTATAGATATAAAACGTATATATAGATGTTATAATCAGTTATGGAGACCTACTTCACTTGACCTCTATGTTGACAGGTTTCACTGTAAATATGTAATAAACGTGATTTGCATAAGTTGGCCAATATGCAGCTAAGTCTCACCAGTGTTGCCGAGCAGAAACGCCGCCATCCATCCTGAGAAGCTCTGGCCAAACGCCACCGTTCCCTATGTCATCCACCATAGCATGAGTAAGTCACATAGCCCTTGTTTCTTTTTAAGAATCGCCTATAATACTTTCTGTGTGGCTGTAATCTATCAGGGCCTATTTTGACGGGAGAGGTGACTTTTATTTTTTATAGAGAGAGATCATTATCTTCCCAGCGAAATTTCCATATATATACACTCATAGACAAAATTTAAGGAAGTTGTACCTTTTAGCATGTATATCGGGATTCAGACAATAACTCTGAAAGATATTACAGTGGCCTTTATTGAAGACATACGAGATAACCAAGCGTGAACAAAATTTCCTCTGTCTCCTTAAAAAAAATAGACTCTACCGGCGATATAAAAGATTTTCCACTTCCTTAAGTTTCATCTATGAGTTTATAATACCTAGTAGGTATCTAAACCTTGCTCTCTCTACAATTTGAGAACTTAATTTAAGTTATTTAATTAAAACTATAGCAATTTTTGGCTTTGCATGCTCTAGGAGAGGAGAGTGTAATTTGCATACCAATGATGCTGCTATGTTATTCGCCCAGAGCCGGTATGTTACAGAGCCGGTGGAGAAAGTTATCCTCGACGCCATGGACCAGTTCCACAACAACACCTGCGTCAAATTCGTCCCGCGTACCTGGGAGCGAGATTATGTGAAATTGGTGAAAGCTAGGAGTGATACGGGGTAAGTAGCAGACGTTTCTGAATAACACTAAACTATTAAATCATAGGACTCCTCTCCCGTCAAAATAGACCTCAAAACTATATACCATCTATTGTCCGTCGCCGTAAACTAGCGGTCTCGAGTCGGTGACAAAGTCACAACACCACATTTGGCAAACTGAGAAGCCCTCACCAGGAGACCATGATTTCTGCTAATCGCCTTCGTCAACCTATGGGGTACTTTATTCTATGAGATCCACACGGGATCTAATGGAATCTTCACAATCTGCCAAAGAGGTGTTTAGCTGGCAAAGTGGCTGGGCCAAATCTATGGCTAAAATATAGAAATTTTGCCGGGAGGATGTTGATCTATAAATACAAAGGTCGCCTCTCCCGTCAAAATAGACGTCAATGCGTTAATTGCGACAAAACGTCAATTTTATATATAAATTTCCTCCAGGTGAAATCTCCATCGACACTAAACTAGGTGAAACAATGTTACAAGGTGGAATTGTACCATAATCAACAGGTGTTGATAAGACAAAGTCATCTCCTTATCTTGTCGTTGTCATTATTGACAATTTAAACAAACATTGTCTCTTCTAATCAATTGTTACAGAGAATAAATAATGATAAAATAAAGAGGTTTTATTTATTTCGTCTCAATTTACAGGTGTTACATTCGAGCACAGCTCGCCTTGTCCTGGCTATTTACACATGGGGAGTTGGTGGAGTAGAGACCTTGCAGCTATGCAGGATCTACTAACTAAGCGTCAGGATGTCGTGGATTGATATTTTGAAGAATATCTTTTATAGTTAGGAGATCAAAATATATTGTAGCGTTTATTATTTTATCAACAGATTATCAATATCAGGGCTCTGACACAATTGTAAGTCGAACTGCGCTTTTCACATGTGTAGACATGTGGTGTACTTACAGTAAAAGCAGTCACTAACCACCCACCATGATTATCATGGCCTGTACCACGTGTACTAGGGATAAGAAACAAAAAAGGTACTATTTAATATCAGTAATATTAAAAAGAGCTCGGATCCCACCACTAGACAAAAACATTTATTGAGAAACATTCAATTCAATATGTGGTGCATTTAGAGTAAAAGCTGCCGCCTACTTCTACCCACCATGATTATCATGGCCTATACCAGGTATACTAGAGATAAGAGAACTTTCCTTCATTACCTCTCAAGTATTTTATAAATTTTAATTTATTCTTGACTTAAATAAATTGCTGTGTCATCCTGAAATTTGTCTTTCCTAATTTCCCATGTGACATTTTGGTGGAGATTCTGGGTAAATTAGGGAAGGCAAACTGAAGATCGCCGAGAAGAATTTGAAGCCATGGGTCCTGCGATCATTTTCTGAGACTGACTCCAGGATTCCACCGCCGTGTCAAAGCCAAGACTACCCTCCAAGATGACGATATCCCTATAGACGAAATGATGACAAGCCGCTCTCCACGCCGCAAGAAAAGGGACGCAAAGGTACTAGGGAAAAAGTTCCAAGACTCCGAGGGAATCCTTGGTAGAAGCACCTCAGATCCATGTCAGTATCAATAATATTTACAAGCTGTGAGTCACAGCTTCCATAGGGGAGGAGCTATGTAGCGAAATGTTTATTATTTTATAAACAGATTATTCATTTTGTTATTTATCTTTTCCTACTCTGTAAACTTGCCTCATTGCCTCTCTGGTATTTTATCAATTGTTCTTGACCTTCAGTACGTGGCTCCAGGAATCCCGAGTACCTCAAGAGAGAGAGAGAGATTGAAACTACTTTATTTCAATGTCCATATAAGATTATATAAGGTTTAAATACAGAATAAATATAAATATGATTATATAATGATAAATATATATGGAAAATTTGCCGGGAGGAATTGCTTCTATGGATTAATTTCCTCCCGGCAAATTTTCCATCTATATTCTAGCCATAGATTTGGCCCAGTCACATTGCCAGCAAAACACCTCTTTGGTAGATTGTGAGGATTCCATTAGATCCCGTTTGGATCTCATGGAATAAAGTCCGCCCTAGACTGACGAGGGCCATTAGCCCGAAACCATGGTCTCTAGGTGGACGCTTCTCAGTTTGCCAAAGCTGGTGTTGTGGCTTTGTCACCGACCCGAGGCCGCTAGTTGCGGCCACGGTCAATAGATGGCGTCAGGTTTTGACGTTTATTTTGACGGGAGAAGCGCCCATTGCTTCTAATGATAAATATATGCATAAATATATATAAATAAAAAAATAATTGATAAATATACATATATATAAAATATATACAAGAGGTCTTCATTGGTGTCGCCCACCGCTGGAAAGACTTCGCCACCGGTGGACTGCGAGAGTTCACAGAGTGGGTAGGTCATTGAGAGAGAGAATTATTAATTAAATTGTCGTGTCATCCCGAAGTTTTACTTTCATAATTTTCTATGTGACAATATAATAAAGAGGTAAATAAAAGGGGTAAATAAAATGTAAAGGAATATATTATGATGCATTAGCGCGCCATAAAACCCGGGCGAAGCCGGGTACATCCGCTAGTATTTGATAATTGACACTCATGAACAAAACTTAAGAAAATTGTACCTTTTAGCATGTATATCTGGATTCAGACAATAACTCTGAAAGATATTACAGTAACCTTTATTGAAGACACACGAGATAACCAAGAATGAATAAAATTGCTTCTATCTCCTTTAAAAAAAAAAAAAAGACCGTCGACATCAAAGAATTTCCACTTCCTTAAGTTTTGTCAATGAGTGTATATATTCTCATTGTTGTATTTGCATATATTTAGCCATGTGTTGCTATGACTATTCTATATGAAAGAATAAATAATTAAATATGACACTCTCCTGTGTTTTGTCAGATGTAAATCCTTCTGGGGCAGATACCATGGTCAACAGAAGATTATTCTTGACCCATCATGCTTCACGGTGGGCGCCATTGCGCATGAGCTCAACCACGCTGTGGGGTTCGCGCATGAGCAAATGCGATCTGATGCCTTGAAGTACATCCGTGTGGATTTGACCAACGTAGGTGGGTAGTGACGTCACCTAACTACACTCCTCTTTACGAGACTCTGGCACATTTTAAAGTGCAAAAGTCGAACTGCTTTTCACATGTGTAGACATGTGGTGCACTTACAGTAAAAACAGTCACCTTCTCCTACCCACCATGATTATCATGGCCTGTATCACGTGTACTAGGGGAATAAGCAAAATAAAATATATAAAAAAACACTCCTATTTTCCAGAACACATTTAGGCTTAGATGCACTAAACAGGAGCTTTGGGAGAGGCCGCTGCTCATCATAAAACAGCTCGAGGAGCATGAACTCATGGAATTCGTGTAATCTTTACACAAGGGGATAAGAAACAACAACAACAACTAAACAGGACCTTTAGGAGAGGCCGCTGCTTATCATCAAATAGCTTGAGGAGCATGAACTCATGGAATTCGTGTAATCTTTACACAAGGGGATAAGAAACAACAACAACAACTAAACAGGACCTTTAGGAGAGGCCGCTGCTTATCATCAAATAGCTTGACGAGGATGAACTCATGGAATTTGTGTAATCTTTACACAAGGGGATAAGAAACAACAACAACAACTAAACAGGACCTTTAGGAGAGGCCACTGCTTATCATCAAATAGCTTGACGAGCATGAACTCATGGAATTTGTGTAATCTTTACACAAGGGGATAAGAAGCAACAACAACAACTAAACAGGACCTTTAGGAGAGGCCGCTGCTTATCATCAAATAGCTTGACGAGCATGAACTCATGGAATTTGTGTAATCTTTACACAAGGGGATAAGAAACAACAACTAAACAGGACCTTTAGGAGAGGCCGCTGCTTATCATCAAATAGCTTGAGGAGCATGAACTCATGGAATTTGTGTAATCTTTACACAAAAGGATAAGAAACAACAATACTCTTCTCTCCCTTAGTTAAATACGAAACCTAAAATGTAACATAAATGGTTTGTGAGTTTAAAAACAAAATAGGCATATCCTGACTGCGCTCACGTGAGATTTTTAAATGTCATAGCGCCATCTAGTGGATTAGAAATCAACTAAACGTTGATTTATCCTGTTCCATGTAATTTTCCCAACCTACTTTCTTGATAAATCAAGAAAAGCAAACCACAAACGTGTTTCAGGCTGTTAGCCCTCATCAGCGTGGTGTAGGAAATAGTTTGTTACAGAATTATGTATAGGACTTTTTGAATAATATGTAAATGAGGAAAATTGTAACCAATAGTAAGCAAGGTTATAATTTAATATGCAAATAGGCTGTCTTATAAATTACCGGTGATTTTTATCAAGCTACAGTTCTGTGCATGCGTGCAAATTACATTATTTGTATATTCTTGTAGCTCTAATTCAAACACCTATAAACGTTTATCCCCTGACTTCTAATTTATTAATATCAAAATGCATCCAGGGATAAGTTTCTTGAACAATGTTATTTCTCTAGCTTTCAGAATAACATGCCATTCAACAGGAGCAACTAGGAGTATAACATATAGAGCTGTATAGAAAGTTGCATAGCTACATCAACGAATTCCGGACGTTTCAGTGACACACACTGTCCTCAGGGGAATGATGGAAAGTGACAGTCTTCTTCTTTCCTATCTCCACTCAATCATATTAGGATATCAAGGACAACCATCATGACTGTGTGAAGTTGAATGCGTCTGCCTCTGTCATTAAGACTGGGAGCAGTACTCAGTGGCAGGCCAACTTAGCTCCAAAAGAACTGGCCGCCTCTGACATGAGAAACAGACGCCATGTGCAGCCGCTCCTAAAATGGAGTACAAATGCTGCTCATCCTGTATCCCTGGATTAGGAGCCCTTACAGGGTACTATCAGCCGGGCCAGCTGAACCCAGGTTTTTTAGTGAGCTTGTTACTGCTCCCCCTTCCTACTTTTTCATCCGGGCTTGGGACCGGCAAAGGCGGAGTTAGTGACTTAGAAAGTGACAGTGAGTCACTGAAATGTCAGGAACTAAATAAATAACTGGCTGATGTAGCTATGCAACTTTCAAAACAAACTTCTATAACCAACAAATAATCTTCAAATACATAGCTGCATAGTTAGATGGAAATTGCACTACTAGGTGCTCCTGTTGAAGAGCTTGTTACCCCGAAAGCTGGATAGATAGAATTGTGCAAGAAACTTAACCATTGATGCTTTTTAATATTAAATTCAAACACCTGCTGATGAACAATGTTCGAAAGCTTGTTTCATGAATAATTACTGGAATAATAATAAAAAAGCTTCTATTTAAATGATTTGTATTATAGATTATAAACACAAGGCAATAAGATCATTCAGTACTTTTGTCTGAAGATGTTAACAACGCTGCTACCGAAACGTCACACACTATTTATTTATTTGATCTTATTACCTTGTGCTTCTATTTAGTAATCTTGTTTTAGCACTAAATACCTGTTAGGTTTCTTAATCAATGATTTGAAATAAAATTTTCACATTTTTTGGCTTCATGCTTAGCTTCCAGAGAGGAATGTAGATGCTAGATGTGGTCAAAAAGCAATGTGTCCAGTGAACAGGAAGGACTTCAGAGTTCTCGGACCTGATTCCAGCAGACTCCTGGGCAAGTTCGACTACAACTCCCTCATGCTCTACGGCAGCTACGAGGCTTCCAAAGACAAGTCCAGACCTTCAGCCGTGGGAGTCCATAACCAGATCTTCCCCAGGGTCCGAGACAAACCTGGACTCAGTCCTGGAGATATTGAGAAGATCAACCTCCTATACAACTGTGAAAACTGATTAAATGTCCTCAGTATCTTCTTTACTTGGTTCATCAACAACTTGGTCAACTGTAAGATTCAAAGGAAAAACAGGGTAACGTGGTAAGATTCTTTAATAGAACACGACGAGCTTTCAGGCAGCAACTGCCCTTCTTCAGGTCTTATACAAGTGTAGACAAAGAAGTGCCATATTTATAAGCGAAAATATTTACATATCCGCCGGTTACCCTCATAATTTATTGACCGCCATTTTTACGTTCCGAACCACAAAAAAGTTACACCTCCGCTGTATAAAAACGTCTGTGTCCTTCCTTTTTCGACCACGAACTCTGTTATTGCGTTATTTTTACGAAAATTCGGTATTCGCACGTTTTTCAAAAATTCGCCTTCCCTAGAAGCATCCTTACGGCACCCCATAACAAAAAGCTCCATCAAACTTAACCCTCTATCCCTCAATAACGGCATCTATAAAATATCTTGCAACGATTGTGAGCAATGCTACATTGGTGAAACTGGTCGAACCATCGCCACTAGAATCCGCGAACACAACCGTAATATACGTTCCAAAGATCGAAAATCTCTCATCTTTCAACACATGGCAGATTTCGACCATTCCTTTAATTTAGACGATACGATTTCTGTATACAGGGATATTGGAAACAAGTACCAACGCTTGGTTCTGGAAGCACTGGTGTCCAACTGTACTCCCAGTTTTAACCGGAAGATTGATCTCCCACCGCAATATACAATATTTTACGGCCTCACTCGCTGATATGTTTCTGGGTTTTATTGTTATTTACGGTTTAATTTTTATCTCCGTGTTTTGCCTTCAGGTTTAATTTTTATCTCCGTTTTTTTTTTTTTTTTTTTTTGCCTCTATTTCTCACACAGAGTTTGTTTTATTTTTATTTGTAAATATGCAAATTCCCCTTTCCAATCTTCAGTATGTAAAATTCCTTATTCCTTGCGCGTATATATGTAAATATTTTCGCTTATAAATATGGCACTTCTTTGTCTACACTTGTATAAGACCTGAAGAAGGGCAGTTGCTGCCTGAAAGCTCGTCGTGTTCTATTAAAGAATCTTACCACGTTACCCTGTTTTTCCTTTGAAACTTGGTCAACTCTTGTTAAGATAGAGGCTGCCTGGCCGGCGGCATTCATAGTTCTTTAAAATAAAGATACTTTGGTCAGTAAGTAAATCTTTTTATTACCTCGACGTTTCAACAAAAATCTTTTGTCCTCATCAGGAGCAAACAAAAATTAAAACACAAGAAAATAAGACCTAATCCAAATAATTTAATAGTGTGTGACATTTCGGCAACAGCATTGTCACCATCATTAGACAAAAGAATAAATGTAAAGAATAAATGACAAATGAATAAATCATTTATTCTTTTGTCTGATGATGGTAACAATGCTGTTACCGAAACATCACACACTATTAAATTATTTGGATTAGGTCTTATTTTCTTGTAGCTATAATCCAAATTGTGCTTCATCAAAAATTAAAACATTTGGCAAGGTGTTAAACTGTTTTCATTTTTGTTTGCTCCTGACGAGGACAAAAGATTTTTGTCGAAATGTCAAGGTAATAAAAAG
This sequence comes from Cordylochernes scorpioides, assembly GCA_030710605.1. Taxonomy (NCBI): domain Eukaryota; kingdom Metazoa; phylum Arthropoda; class Arachnida; order Pseudoscorpiones; family Chernetidae; genus Cordylochernes; species Cordylochernes scorpioides. Next base: position 6,669,757 of record CP092868.1, on the reverse strand, counting down.
ATTTACTGGCCGAAGTGTCTTTATTTTTAAGAAATTGGCCAACTCTGGAATGCAGTGATGGAAGCGTAATACAGAACCTCCCTGTAAAGGACATCTAATTACAGAGCCAAAGTGTCCTTTAGGGAGAAGTGTCCTCTTAATGGAGAGTTGGTAAATAGTAAAAATGGTAATTTTACAAATGAAAACTTTACTTTGTGGAGAGGTGTCCTCTAGCGGGGTGTCCACTAAAGGGAGGTTCTACTGTATAAGCCTGCTGTCATCATCTGACATGACATCTTTCTTATCTACACACTAGGTGAAGTAGAATGTGTCTGCCTTTGTCATTAAGACTGGGAATACTACTCAGTGGCAGGCCGACTTAGCTCCAAAAGAAATGACCTCCTCTGACATGAGGAACAGACGCCATATACAGCTGCTCCTAGCATGGAGTACAGACATTGCTCATCCTGTATCCTTAGAAATCATGATAAGGATCAATTTGGTCTTGTTACCTTATATTTCTTAGGAGTCTTGCATTTTTGCTTGATATCAAATGGAAAATTCTAAAACAGGTTTCACTCTATACCTATTTATTTGTTTTAAATCTGATCTTATTACCCCCCTTCATTGTGTTAGATGCTCTTTAAAAGAAAATTTTAAATCTATTTCTGGTAAAGTAAAAGCTTTTAGGGGGGTTTTAAGATGTGCCAATTTCAAATCTGCAAACTTTGTCTTTCTATTAGCTAGTTTTCAGCATTGCCAACTTACACTCATGGGGACAAAACTCATGTACATTTTAGCATGTATATCGAGACAATAACTCTGAAATATATTAGTGACCTTTATTGAAGACATATAAGATAACCAAGTGTAAACAAAATTGCCTCTATCATCTTCACAAAAAAATATATATATAAGATGACCGAAACCACAAAAACTTTCCACTTCCTTAAGTTTTGTCCATGAGTGTATATGTTGAAGACATTTTATCCCCTTCAGCCAAGTCTCTATCCCAGTGGTAGAGTTTAGTTCTAGTTGAAAATCAACCCTCAAGGGTTCCACCTTGAAGATGCTGAGGCAGCACAGGCAAATCTTTTAAATCTCCGGCCACAAAATATGTGTTGACCAGTATTATAGAAATAACAACATATTTTACAAGTCACATTAAAGCTATCACTATGTATGTATCACTAAAAAGCAAGCTGATAAAACAAAATGGATAAAATTTCTTGATTCAGCACATTAAAATTACAAAGAAACAGGTCTATAATCCCTAGAAAATATCTGTTAGCCAGTGTAATATATAATATGCAAAAAAGTTTTTAAAAAGTTGCATATACATAGATGTATATAGGAAAAAGAAAGCCTGAAATGTCAGCTAATGTTTGTGATAATAATAATAAAGAAATAAATTAGCATTTCCACAAACATGAAAAAAAATTCCAATGTTTATTCAAATATACAAAGATGATATGTAAATGAGTGTGAAAAAAAAAAAACAAGTTGCATATATACAGAGCATGGATGAAAGTCCAAAATGGCACATAGAGTTTGTGAATGGCAGCAATTTGTTAGCATCTTCAGAAAACAAACCTCCAAGGATCACCTTCATCATCAAACTTTGTTGGAGTCGTCCATTAGTACTTTAATTAAGGTACTTGGTGTTTGATGGGCCTTGAGAGACCCAAAGTACTGCGGGTACAGTAGCGCCTTCTCCCATAAAAGACCATAATCTAAAAGAGAGAGAGTGTCATGTCAGGCAAAGCATTTGAGTAATCTTATAATTGAATGAGATGAGAGACCACTACCTCCAGGAAAGACCTGGATCAGCCATGTTTTTAGGCTATGGTCTCTTATGGGAGACTGACTTTACTGCCTTACTCTTCTAACTTCATGTCTGAATGACCTCTCCTGTCACTCAATATTGGTTCCACACAGAGTGTTCTGGAAGTGTAGACACCAGGGTTACATCATGTAGACTGAGCTGGGCTGTGTGTCTGTGGTGTCCAGTGAAGTGACATCCGCTCTAATCTACAACCACAGCTTGCCTGTGCATTGATATAGAGGGCTGTGAAGTGTAGACACCTGGGGTTACGTCATGTAGACTGAGCTGGGCTGTGTGTCTGTAGTGTAAGAACTGTCCATTGGAGTGGCATCTGCCCCAAACTCAGACACCAGCTTGTTAACTGCGCTCAGACAAAGAGACTGAAAACTGGAGGCGGGACCAGATATCTTTTTAGGATGGGAAGACTTGCGCTTCATCTTCTTGGGTTCGTCGTCCAGGGCTCTCTCTGCCAGGTCTAGCAGGGTGTCCAGGCTGTTCTCAATATGGCTGCTACGTTCCTCACCGCAGACCCTGGAGTCGTTTGTCTGCAGCCCTGTGGCAAGTTCCAGAAGGTCGTCCAGCTTGTTCTCTAGGTTCTGGGCCACTTCCCCTTCCACGTCAGTGCCTCCCAGACATTGCAGGAGTCTGTGGATCTTCTCTGTGATCCTCTGCTTGGGGCTGTCCTCCTCCTGCTGCACGTGTTGCTGCGGGATCATGTCCCTGAGGCAGCCTTCCTCCGCGGTGAAGTTGTTCCCGCTCAGCAAGGACATCACCTCATTGACTACGCTGTCATCCGCTGATGGGATCTCGCTGACTCGGGTTAAGTGAACTATGGTGGGGGTGCTCTGAGTGGGGGAGTGAGGGGCGGGCTGCGTGGTAACAAAGATGGCCGACTCCTCCTGCTGCCTCCTGCGTTCGCGTGGAGGGAGGTGGCTGAGGCCATGGCCAATGTGAGTCTTACAGTACTGCACCACCACCACCCCATTCCTCAGCTCCACGTCCATGAAGGAGGAACAGCCCGAGCCAATCTTGTTGGTGCCCTGGCTCTTCAGCCTCCTGCGACGGGTGCCCCCCAGCTTGTCCACGTAGTTGCCCTCCCTGTGGCACCTGCACCCCACACAACATTGATACAATGGAAGATAACAAATGATAGGGTTGGATTAGAGACATATAAGGTATCAAGATCAAGTTTCTAAAAAAATAACACATGTAAATGGCAGCTATATGCGTGTACTGTGTGATGCAAGCATTATAAATTTGTAATGTTGATTTACTAGTCACATTTTTCTAAGAGTTTTCTGTTGTTGGCCTTATTTTCAATCATTTACTAACTGGTTATTGCCGAACCATAGAGGGTTATACCAGTTCAAAAAGTCCACTCTTCTCTAGCCTGTAGATGACAGTTCTGGGCCGGGAGGAAATACACTCATGGACAAAACTTAAGGAAGTGGAAACTCTTTGATGTTTGCTGGGCATCTTTTTTTTTTTTAAGGAGACAGAAGCAATTTTGTTCACACTTGGTTATCTTTTGTGACTTCAATAAAGGTCACTGTGTATCAAATATTGTTCCAAGTTATTGATAAAGCACAATTTGTATTATAGATTATAGACACAAGAAAATAAGACCAATATAAATAATTTAATAGTGTATGACATTTCAGCAACAGCATTGTCACCATCATCAGACAAAATGCCAATGCTGTTGCCGAAACATCACACACTATTAAATTATTTGGATTAGATCTTATTTTCTTGTGTTCCAAGTTATTGTTTGAATCCCGATATACATGATAAAGGTTACAACTTCCTTGTCCATGAGTGTATATTCAGTGGGGTATATCCAAAAAACAAAGGGAGGTACTGAGATATTGCACTTGAGTCAGATTTTTTTTTTTTCCATTTAAGAAAGTTTAGAGTTTTTAATATGGCATCCCCCTGGAAGAAGTAACGCCAACACACTGCCTCCTTTATAGAAAACTGAGTGTGCCTGGATCATGGTGCCATGATCAAAGAAATCTGCACCGCTACATCCCATTCCATGAGATCACTCATGGAATTCATGTAATCTTTGCGCAAGGGGACAAGAAAACAACAACAACAGAATGACTGCACAGAGCTATGCAAATTGAGAGAGATGGTTACAAACCTGAAGAAGAGTTTCTCGGTGCCATCAGCCAACTTGGTCTTGCCCGTGTGCTGGACGTAGGAAGAGAGGGTGGAGTGCTCCATGATCTTCTTCCATTGGAAGAAATCTGTCAGCCAATATTCTCTGTTAACACTGTGCTCACAGAACTGGGCTCTCTCACAGTTTTAAGCAACTAATGGGAGAGCCAGATGTTAGAGGGCATCTCTATCAAATATAAGAGTGTGTTGTAATATAGTCACAATTTGTATAAATATCTGGCGTGCAACACAGAATGTAAACAATAGAGGCATAACAAATATATAAATACAAGGTAATAAGACCAAATCCAAATAAACAGTCTGTAACAGCGTTGTTACCGAAACGTCACACACTATTTATTTTTATTTGGTCTTATTACCTTGTGTTTATAATCTATAATCCAAATTGTGCCTTATCAGCACGGTGTTATATTAATATGTAAAACTGTATAAAAATACAGCAGAGTGGAGGTTAGCTAACAATATCTAACAAGCCGTTTCCAACCAACAGCTCAACAACAGAAATCTGGTCGGTTAGCCTGAGGTGGGACAAATATACTTTGGATATGAGATTTCCCAGCCACTTTGCCACTAAATAAATACCTTTTAGGCAAAAATCCAAGGATTTTAGATATTTTTCTCATGAAATCAAAGCCAATCCTAGACTGACCAGGTCCATAGACAGAAACCATGGACTCCAGGTGTTCTGAATTTTGGTGATTGTATGGAGGTGTCGGCTTATGAGAGGTTCTACTGTATCCCATCAATCTGTTAATTTGCTAAACTTTATTTTAGAAGAAAAAAAGGGTCAGATGATATACTGCGAAATATAATATGTGTTAGAATTCTTGTCCTCTCACGTACAATAGCCTCGGAGACAGCAAACAAAAGAAGGACTTTATTCAGTCATAAGGACAACCAGGAAAAGAAAAAAGAACTAGGGCAAGGCCAAACGAACTTATGAACACACCTGCGCACCTATGCGTCGGTGATTATAACTATTATTACGTGCATGCGCACCAAGGTGGCCATCACGTGATTTCTCCTGCTGGCGAAGGTCCTGTGATTTCTTCCGGCCAACAATATGAATTGAAAGAAGGTCGGTAAACAAGTGGTATAAACTGCTGGTTTACAACATCTACGACCCGGGATCGAATACCACATCGGACACTTTTTTTCTCTAATTAAAAAATTCTCCAATGGCCCCCAATTCTTACATAAGTCTAACTTCCCAGCAGTGAGTGCAAGTAACCAAACGGGTCTCCGACAACATTTGTTAAGTGCAAATGTCAAAATGCTTTTCACATGTGTAGACATGTGGAGCACAAACAGTTAAAAGCAGTCGCAAACTTCTAATCACCATGATAATCATGGCCTGTATCATGTGTACTAGGGATAATAAATTAAATAATTAATTATAAAAGACCACATTATTTTAGGATACAGTGAAGGTTTGATATCGTATTGAATATTTAAAATATAGGAAAAAAAAAAAAAAAAACACAAGGTAATAAGACCAACTCGTAATCAATAGTGTGTGTATTTAGTCTTATTTCAATGTATTTCTAATCTATAATCCAAATTATGCCTTATCATAAATATTGGGAGAAATGTACAAACAAAAATTAATAAAAATAAATTGTTAAAAATCAAAGTCCCATACCTTCAAGAGAAGCCAGTAGGATTTCTTCCACTTCGATGATCTTCTCATGCGCGCTACGTAGGTGTTGTAGTAGATCTGCTTGCTTGCGCACGCGCATGTAGCACTCTGGACACTTGATGCCTGGTAGATCCGGCTCTGTGTGGTGCACCCGGCGCAGATGGTGGTAGATGTTGCTACGCTTGACGAAATGTTTGCCACACACCGGGCAGGTTGGTTTGATGAGATCTCTGCACAGGCATTGCTACGTGGTGGTTTCTCTGTGGAGAGGTTTGGTTCAGTGTTTATCACAAATGTCTAACTCTATTCACAGTCAAACCTCCCTATATTGTTAACAAAAGATAATAAGACCAAATCCAAATAAATAAATTGTGAGTGACGTTTCGGTAACAGCTTTGTTACCATCTTCAGACAAAAGTACTGAATGAGAAATTTTACCGCAGCATGTTTTTAAATAGTTACTGTTATCAAGTGTGTAAACACAGTACTTTTGTCTGAAGATGGTAACAAAGCTGTTACCGAAACGTCACACACTATTTATTTATTTGGATTTGGTCTTATTACCTTGTGTTTATAATCTATAATCCAAATTGTACCTTATCAATCCCTATATTGTTGTTATATAAATATAAATTACTAAAAAACAGCTTAACCCGGCGTTGCGCGCGCCGGGTGAAAATTACCCATGGCAACATTTGAATGAAGAATTAACCAATAAAAAATCGGTTGGCGGAGATGTGGTTTCGTTTAGCTTCCTGACTCATCAATTAGTCTAAAGTTTTGGTTTCACATTTTGACAGCTCCCACTGAAATTCCATCTATTGTCACTGTCGGGTAAAAATTACCCGGTGCGCGCACTCACGTAATTTTTTTGTTGCATTTTTTTAATAACATTTTTTAAAGTGAGATAAATAATTCGAATTAATAATTTAAAAAATAACTATAATAGGTTGATATATTTATCAGCCTATAATTCTATATAAAATGGAGGGAAGAAGGTCATATTTATTAGATCAAGAAGAGATTATTTTAGAAAGTGATATTGAAGAAGATTTTTTTTTGCTTATCCCTAGTACACGTGGTACAGGCCATGATAATCATGGTGGGTAGTTAGCGACTGCTTTTTACTGTAAGCGCACCACATGTCTACACATATGAAAGCAGTTCGACTTTGCACTTACAAATGTGCCAGAGCCCCGTTTGGTTACTTGCACTCGCTGGTGGGGTTGGACTTTTGCAAGAATCGGGGGGCCATTGGAGCATTTTTTTTTAAACATAAAAAGTGTCCAATGCGGGAATCGAACCCGGGTCGTAGTGGTCGAAACCAAACGGTTTAACCAGCCTTCCACCGACCCCCTTGAAGAAGATCATCTAAATGAACATTTTTATGGAAGTGACACTGGAATATATTCAGATATAGGAATTTTGTGGAATAAGGGAATTATCCCAAAAACACATTTTTATATAGGGAGAGCCTCGAAAATCAAATGGTACAAAAATTGTCCTTCACAAACAGTAAAGCTGAGAACGCCTAATGTCATTACACATTTACTAGTCTTGAAAGGTGAAGAAGCAAAAAATAAAAATACACCTTTAGAAGCTCTTTTAAAGAAAATTCTTGAAATGTTTGGCCCTTGAACTCAACAAAGAGCAACTAAATCAAAGAAAATTATTTCTTCACTGCCTAAAAGACTATTAAAAATTTCCTTTTTTTACAGATAAGTTAATTTAAATCATAAATTTAAATCATATTTATTTCAATTATTTTTTAGAAGGCACTTCAAGCCATAAAGAAGGTCAGGAACCGCAAGATAAAGCTTCCTACCAGATGTAGTGTGTCCCTCCAGTAAGGAATGGAAGACCTCGACTTTGTGCCATAAATGTGCAAAGCCAATTTATAAAGGACATACAATTGCAGTTTGCAATGATTTGTCTAAACTATCCTCATGGAATTTTATATATTTAATATTGAAAAGGAGCAATAGTTTAATATTTTATATGCCATTACCAATTTTGAGGATTATTCAAGAATAGTTTTTAAAATGTTTAATCTGTGTAAAAAATATAAATATTTTATTAATAATTGCCTTTTTTTGAAAATTAAAATGTTATTACTTTGAAATAGAAAAGGTTTTGTTTTTCCTCAGTTAATATTTATATTCAAAATATGTAATTTTAATATCGGGTAAATTTCATCCAGCGCGCGCAAGTACGTTACATTTTCAGCGCGCACGCTCGAGGGTTAAAACACAATTTTTTTTATTAATATTATTATCTCTAGTACATATGGTACAAGCCATGATAATCATGGTGGGTAGAAGTTGGCAACTACTTTTACTGTAAGTGCACCACATGTCTACACATGTGAAAAGCAGTTTGACTTTGCACTTACAAATGTGCCAGAGCCCTTGTCTTGGTTACTGGTGGGGTTGGACACAAGGTAATAAGACCAATTCCAAATAAATAAATAGTTAACACAAAGCAATAACGCGCCATCTATACATATAAAATAAAAGGATTTAAAAGCGCGAATGTTTCTTTTATACATAAAACGAACTTCTACTGTCCTTACTGCGATGAAAAATATATTGGGAGGGCTTGGCTCATCAGTGGTGAACCCTCCCAGCGGTTTCGCCAATTTAATCCACCAGACCGCTTCTCAGAGCTCTAATACTGTATTGGATCATTCTGCTTTTATATGCTACACTGAAGGATGGAATCTTAGAAATGGTTTTCAAGTAAACTATGGACATAAGCTTATAGGACAGTTTTATTTTATTTTATATGTATAGATGGCGCGTTATTGCTTTGTGTTAATTTATCCCTAATGGCCTTGTCTTTATAGTTTGCTGAAGAGCATTGCTCGAAGCAAATATTTGAATGCAAATCTACTGTCCTATAAGTTTATGTCCATAGTTTACTTGAAAACCATTTCTAAGATTCCATCCTTCAGTGTAGCATATAAAAGCAGAATGATCCAATACAGTATTAGAGCTCTGAGAAGCGGTCTGGTGGATTAAATTGGCGAAACCGCTGGGAGGGTTCACCACTGATGAGCCAAGCCCTCCCAATATATTTTTCATCGCAGTAAGGACAGTAGAAGTTCGTTTTATGTATAAAAGAAACATTCGCGCTTTTAAATCCTTTTATTTTATAAATAAATAGTGTTCAACATTTTAGTAACAGCATTGTTAGAATCATTAGACAAAATACTGAATGAAGATGGTAACAGCATTGTTACTGAAACATCACACACTATTTATTTATTTGGATATTTGGTGTTAATACCTTGTGTTTATAATCTATAATCCAAATTGTGTGCCTTATCAATGTAACTCAACTTAACAGGAGGTTTGGGAGAGGCCGCTGTTTATTATCAAAGAGCTAGAGGGAGACAAAGTCTGACTGTCATGGGGTAGATAGCCAACCAATGACAGCAGTTCCCTATCATGGAGACTTATGAACTAATTGTATAGTCTCCATGACCTTGTATATTCATACAATGGGATAATATACACCTATCCCCCAATTTACACGGTAGATACGTTCCTGAGAAAAACGTGTAAATCAAAAATTAAAATTTTTTGCGAAATTTTTATGCGAAGAAATACAGACACAGTGTGCGTGTGCAGCAAGTCAGCACATAAGCTCGGGATTCCTCGTGAGATGTGTACACAGCGCATGTGTTCAATCACAGTGGCATTTAGTATAGTGCGATAAAAACAAAAAAACTTATTTGGAAAACCGTTGTAAAAGCGAAAACATGTAAAACAAGTACCGTGTAAATCAGGGGATAGGTGTATTTTTAAAAAAGAGCTCGAGGAGCATGAATTCATTCAATTCGTTTAATCTTTGCAGAAGGGGGGATTGGTTGGGGGGGGAAAAGGAATGTCTAAA
>CP092868.1:6461178-6660133 GCA_030710605.1 Cordylochernes scorpioides | reverse complement strand
ATTTTATCGGGCAATAAAAGTTAAGTTGAGGCGATGTCTACCACAACACTCGTCGCTGTCATTTACGATTCACATTGTTTGTGACAAAGCCTTAATAATATCACTGATTTCTGATATCAAAGTAAAACGTTTATGGGGATGAGTATCTTTTATTCAGGTCTTCTCAAGCTTTCGGGCTTGTCAGCCCTTCTGCAGGAGAAACATATACAATATATCGAGAAAATATAATGCCGCCTGCTGCTGAAACTATTATGATTCTATATACATATATGTATATATATATATATTAGGATGTTTTTGCATATTATTTGTTTGCTTAAGATACATTCTTTTTAATCGGTTAAGGTATTTTCATATTCTACTATTGTTTGCTATATTCTATGAATTATCGTATAAGTTAGGAATTCTATTATTTAAGTTAGTCTTATAACGGTTATTGGCTATTACATACAAGTTCCTTATATTATTATTGATATTGCTAGCTGGTCCTAGGATATATTGTGTTATATGCTTAGGGCAAATCTATTTTCCATTAACGTTATTGTGTTTTCTGAATAACTGAAGGATCAATTATAAGTCTTTGATATCTACTGTTTATATTATTGTATTGTATTCTATGCTTCTACTGAAGCGAAAGTGGCCTGTTTCTTTGCAGTGTTGGAAAATTAGATATCTATTGTCTTGATTAATAATGTTGCGTCTATGTTCATATATTCTATTGATGTCTCTCCTTCCTGTCTCCACCACGTACTTGGCTTAGCAGTTGTTTCACCCTATGGAATATATTGTGTTTTATGTCTGTTTGGTTAGTGAGTTTTAAGATATTAGAGTTATTTAGATGGTGGATTTTAATGGTGGAGCCTATGTTGGGGGAATTACTGTAATATGTTTGGATGCCGAAGTTCCTTAAGTAGTTAACTATAGTTATAGATATTTATGAGTATATAGTGTAACATATCGCCCTATAGATACTTGTGGTTTTGTTTATTGGGTTATTGATTGTTACACTTTTGTGGAAAGTTTTTTTTTTTAATATAAAGGTGGTTGGGCATCCTGCTTGCTGGACATTATTTATAATGTTCTGTGTTTCAATCAATTTTGGATTCTGTTGCGAGCACCATTGATTACAATTTTTTTTTTCCTAAATTGTTTTATACAGTATGAGAAATGCGGTTGGGTTGCCATGGTTCCAATCTAGAACAGTAACCAGTGTCTTACAGTAGTCTACTGAAATGACTTAGAATTTTCCTCTCATCATATCCCTGATATAATCTCTCTCACAGCAGAAGTGAGTCCTGATAATTATTACTGGCTACAATTTCTTAACTTTACTTTAATAGCGCTTTCTGCCAGGTCATACTAGTCTGTGCGTCCAGATTTAGAGCTAATATGCCTGGAGATAGTTATTCTATTTTAATTTTATACAGCACATAGTGGATTGGGAGAGTGACAAACACACGAGCCTTAAGGCAGAATTAGAATGGGAGATCCAGTTTAGTATACCCATGAAGAGAGATTATTGATCACCATAGAAAGGACGCAATTTTATAGTTTTCTTCGTAAGTTTTTTTTTTCTTCTCGAAACCAATAATAGAAAGAAACCTGGTTTTTAACATTCCAATGGCAAAATCTCAAGGGATAGATATAGTGAACAATTTGCGCGAGTACTTTTAATCACTGTGGAAGTTTTTATCAAATTATGACATACTACCTGGGATAATCTTTAAAATATTTAAAGGAAGGGAGATGACTGGAGCTTGTGTCTGCAAGACAGATGAGATATCCCGAGGCATGTGTGGACAGCCTTAAGTAAATGACAAGGCAGCAAAAGCCAACTGTGTTAGAGACAGGATCTATCTAATAATAGGGGTATAGGAGACGAGGGAGTTTATCGAGGCTCGATTTGACACTTGTATATAATGAGGAAGTTAGCGAAGTGTGAACCTCCAGTGCGAAGTAACATCACCAAAAGGCTGTAAATAAAGATTGATGGAGTCGGGACTTCGGAACCTGTAGGCGTGAGGCGGTATCGTGATTGGTTTGGAAGGTTTGATACGCGAGAAGGGTGACCCCTTTTGACGACGTTTTCTGCCAAGTTTTGATCACTGGATGCCGATAGATCGCCAAAAAGGGTGTGTGCACCACATGGAAATTGTCATTGAAGATGTGCCAGCATGACGAGAAAGAAGATCTAGGACGAGATGACGTTTCCTAAATTTGACACACATAAGATGCTACGCCTGGACAGTAGATGGGACAGTGAAGTCCATCTAAAATACGGCGCTAATTCCAGAACAAAATGTGTTTAGATTGAGCTGAGGTGACCTCTCCATATTATTTATACTCCTGTAAATCCTTAAATGTCCACAAACATTTCCACAGTGAATTATACCTGCTACACACCTATATCTCATGAGCCAGGAATGTAATTACCAGTCTGACAGTAATAAGGAATAATATGAGTTCTCTGACCCAGTAACAAACAAAACCCATGGTATGCAACAAAGTCCTAAAAAGTAATTCCCCTACAAGACTCACAGTATTTCATTATAACCCAACAGAAGACTCAGTTGGAATCGGTATCCTGAAGGGCGAAATAACTTTGCCAGTTTCCCAATCCAGATTGTGCACCTGTTATCCCGTAGACAATGATCTTATAACCGCATTTGATTTCGTACCAGCATGTTGTAAGAGGGATGAACCAATGGAAATGCAGCCTTTAATTATTGTACCTCATACTGTATAAATACAAAGGAAAAGCTTCTGATAACAGCCTCTAAGTGACAATGGACTCGTACACGTGTTATGAGATCAAGTAAATTGGTGGGATAGGTTCCCAGATATTCTACAATTGTGTATTTATAGTTAGTAAGTTGCCAGCAAGATGAACAGAGATCTGGGGCCACAACGTGACGTTTGTATATGGCCGGGGAAGGAGACCACGACGGCCAATTTCCTAAAAAGGCCTCCGTGCGGGGGTGATAAAAGATTTGCAGCTGGCCCCCGGTCGGGGGTAATTCTGTCACCTCGAGATAAGGAAGTCGTAGCTGGGGCAGTTAAATTTAGAAATCGCCGGATCCCTCCCCTTAATTGGCAACGGCGGACGACAGGAAGTGGGGCCCCTTCCCCCCCATACTGTTGAAATAAAGTTTGCTGAGGATGTAGCCTATATAATTGAGGATCTTCCTTTTAAATACACGAGGAGTTTTCGTGAGATGATTTACCTAGATTTCAGTTACTGTATACACTAATCAATATATATAGGTCTTTATTGTTATAATATTAGGCTATATTAAATAACAAATATGTATTCTCCTGTTAAGAAACAATTCCTTTTTGTTGACTGCAATCTTGGCCTTAATTCTGATATATGATATTTAGGAGTTACTTAGTTTTTTTTTTTTTTTTTTAATTAACAACACTTTGTTTTAGTTATAGGCTGCGATTTAAAGAGTTCCAGCTTTCTTTTACTTTTCTAGCTACGAGTTTGTTTTCTCCTTATTTTATTGTAATGAGCCTTAAGATTTCAATTTTTTTATTTAAGTTAACAATCTTTGTCTTAGGTGCCATAGTGAACTTTAAATAGTTTACAGTTCTACCTTTTATTGTTAAACCATAACGCGTGTTCTGGTGCTACGTGACCGTTGAAAGGAGCTTTAACACCCTGTCTCAGTATTTGTGTGTTATTTATCTCAGCTTTGTCTTCGTGCAAAATGTCGTCTCACAACCTCGCTTTAGTATAGCACGTCGTTGAAGAGATTTTTTTTTACAACCTTGTTTTACATAATATAAAGGGGCGTACCTGGATCTGTAAAATTTTCTCTTAAAATATTTCGAGAGATTGCTCCCTCTTTATCAATTTATATGATCTTAATTAATGGATCGCCTTTTGACTCAAACTTGTTTTAAATGATAGAGTGTCATTTATAACAACCTCGTTTTTAGTATAGCTCATTGTCGAGAAGAGTTTGTTTAAGCGTTGGATTGAATCGTAAAGTTTTCCTTTTTTTTATTTTCAGCTCTGTTTGATGGGGCTATTCTTTTGTAGAATTCGTCAATCAATTCTAAATCTACCACATATTGAACATTACTTGACTTCCTTTTCTTACTAAACTTGACAAATTCCTCATATTCGTCCAGGCGTTCAGCAGGCTTGAGGTTCATGGTGAACTTGCCCGAATTTTTTTTGTTACCAATAACCTCCGAAGTATCCTAATGTGATAATCTTTATTGTCCCTGGATTGTGAGCTGGGGGTTTCGTTATAATAACGTCTCTGTTGTCAATTAGATAACCTGCATTGGGTTGGGGATATCTTTGTCATAGTTACTGGTATATTAAGCTTTGAAGGTTCCCTCCATAAGATCGCCTATGGGAAGTAGCTCTTGGCAAAGGGGCCTCGTTTATAAGTAGAATATCTTGATGATTGAAATAAGTCTGTAGGCTGTTGAAAATTGGAGTATTTTTTTCTTTCCATCACTCAGGTTTCTTTTATAGAACCTTCATCTTCACAGCGCGAGGTTAGCGTTCACACCACTCGGGTTTCTTCTATAGAATCTCCATTCTCACAACGCGATGGTTGCGTTCACAACACACTCAGGTTTCTTTTATAGAACCTTCAAATTTCACAACGCAATGTTTTGCGTTCACATCACTCGGGTTTCTTTTATAGAGCCTTCAAATTTCACAGCGCAATGGTTTGCGTTCACATCACTAGGGTTTCTTTTATAAGAATTTTTTTTTTTCACAACGCGATGTCTGCGTTCACATCACTCGGGTTTCTTTTATAGAGCCTTCAAATTTCACAGCGCAATGTTCTGCGTTCACATCACTTGGATTTCTTTTATAGAATCTCCATTTTTACACAACGCGATGGCTGCGTTCACATCACTACATACTTACATGTATGGTTTCTATGTTATTGAATACCAGTTTCCTTTTGAAACGCGAACCCCATAGTGTTTAGGAACATGATTAAGAAAGGACCCCCCCCCCCTTTTTCTTTCTGTTTTGTGTTCCCTACTCCGCCCTCCCCTATGGGTCCTGATACTACAGTTACAACCAGGGTGATTGACTAATACCTAGTTCCTGTAGATCCAACAACTGAGGACCATGCCTGCCGATGAAGAGAACGCCGCAGCTAGCCAAGCCCAGCTGCCCTCCATGCTGTACAACCTGGAGAAGTTTGAAGGGAAGGGCATAGTCCCCTTCACAAAGTTCATAAAGGACTTTGAACTTGTCTACGACCTGAAGGCCCTAGACGACGCCAGGAAGAGAATCCTGTTGGACAACCACCTCCGGGGGGCTGCGAGAGAGTTTGCTCTACAATCTCAACAAATCCGCCTCGGATATGAAGAATTGAAGGAGAGCCTAGAGGGGAGGTTCCGAAAGAGGGTCTCTACAAGGGAGATGAGAAGCCAGTTCTTCTCATGTAGACAAGGGGCCGGGGAGAAAGTACGAGACTTCGCCGCGCGGGTGAGCGACCTTGCAGCGGGAGCAGAGTCGGACGGCCTGAAGATAGGCACCTCGGAAATCGCGGAGGTTTTCATCGACGGACTCTGCCCCAGCCTGTGGGAGAAGGCTCATCTATACCAAGGCGAACCCTGGGAAACCCTAGTAAGCAAACTACAGTGGCTGGAACAGAGGGAGGAAGACTACAGGGAGGCGCAGCGCTCCAGCGCCGACAGGAACGGCCAGAGGCTGGGTGACATGGGCAACAAATTGGCCGACCTGGAGAAGAAAATGGAGGCACTTGCAATAGAGAACGCAGCCCTCAGAAGACAAAGAGGGAGTGCCAATATTACAAATAGCAGGGGAGGAAGGTGGCCATCACACCCCGCAGGGAGAAGGGATTACGGAGACGACTCCCAGGATAACAGGAGGGGAGCCCCCTTCAGGAACTGGCAGAGAAGACCAGCACAACAACCACCCAGACAACAACGGAATCCATCCCCGCCTAGACAGCAAAGGAGGGAACCCAACGGTGAAAGGGAAGAGAACCCTGGAGTGGACTACAAGAAGCAGGGTGCAGGGAGACCGCCCCCCAAGTGCTACGGGTGCGGCGAGCCAGGGCATCTCATCCGAGACTGCCAGCAGAAGCAGAGAAAAAACTAGGTCCGGCTTGCCTCAAGGCAGGAGGGGGATTTGCGGCCAGTTTACCTGCCATACATGTATATATTTTGAATAAAGGGAGGTCTCTGGACGAGAAGTGTTTAAAATTTATCCTAGATTCAGGCTCAGAGGCCAACATTGTAAATATTGACAATCTAAATTTATGCACTGAGGGGCTGGACAAGCCTACTTACCTTAAAGGTATATCAGGAAAATCTCTAAGGTCATTAGGGAGTGAGGTGTTAGAAATAGGGGCAGTGGTGAACGGTAAGCCCATTAGGGAGATAAGAACTACCTTCGAGTATTGTCACATGGGGGAATTAGGAATAGATGGCATACTCGGATTACCAGGTTTCCGAGCTCTAAAACTACACTTTAGCTACGACGGTAGTATTAGGTCCGACTACGAAAGGAAGGAGGATCCGACCAAGTCGGCCTTCCTCTCCTCACTACAAACCATAGAAATGTCTCCCCAACCACCCAGGATACCACTAAACGAGATCCACACGGGCCACGATATTTTCAGGGCCTTCAGTCATTGCTTCTGCAATGATATAAAAGATATGGGGAATGGCTCCACCATCACAGCCCCTAAACTGAGGATGCTGACTAGCAAACCAGTATATAGGAGGCAATATCCAATCCCGAACAAACTAGTCTCAAAGGTGAAAGCGTTAGTGGACGAGCTGGAGGAAGTAGGGATTGTAGAGGGGAGCACCTCTCTGTGGAATTCTCCTCTATTCCCGGTTGCCAAAACTGATGGTAGTGTTCGCATCACCATGGATCTACGTATGATCAATGAGGCAACTGAATTCTTCCCGTTCCCGATACCCCGTGTCGAAGACAATCTGCGCGCATTTGCAGGTGCGAAGGTCTTCAGCACATTAGATCTGACTTCTGGATTCTTCCAGATCCACATCCCAGAGAGTGACAGAGATTATTTTACCTTCTCTCTGCCCTGGGGGAGATATCGATTCACACGTTTGCCACAGGGAGCTAAAAACTCAGCACAGGTCTTCCAGTGGGCCATGAACTTGGTCCTGGGTGACTTGTTGTTCAAATGCGTTCGCCTGTACATCGATGACGTCATTGTCTACAGCGACTCTCACGAGCAGCATGTAGCGGACCTCGCCGCTGTACTCGAACGCCTGAGTAAGTTCGGTTTGAAGGCCAAATACGGGAAGAGCTATCTCTTCAGGGACTCAGTAGAGTACCTGGGTCATGTAATCGACCAAAATGGGATCAAACCCATGTGGGATAATGTCGCCGCTCTCAGGAATTTGAAACGACCTCATAACATCAAGGCAGTCAGAAGTCTATTGGGTACAGTTAACTACTACCGACGCTTTATTCCCAACGCAGGAGAGGTCCTGGCTCCACTGAGCAACCTATTAAGGAAGGGACATAGATTTGCTTGGGGTATGATAGAGCAGTCAGCCTTTGAGACGGTGAAGGGAATATTAACCAGCGAGCCACTACTAATTCACCCAACAATTGGGGTTCCTTTCATCCTGAACACTGACGCCAGTGGGATAGCGGTAGGCGCTTGCCTTCAACAGGAGGTCAATGGGACAGTGAGGCCAATTGCTTATTATAGCAAGAGACTGACTGGTCCCGAGATCCGCTATTCCACAATAGAAAAGGAGGCTTATGCAGTAGTGTTGTCCCTACAACACTTTAAACACCTCCTGGCGGGCAGTAGAGTAGAAGTACATACTGACCATAAACCGATTACTTATAATAAGGGGTCTGATTATAAGAACGCCCGACTGTCTAGGTGGGCAGAGATCATCCAAGACTTCAACGTTACATTCATTTATGTCCCGGGGAAGGAAAACACGATAGCCGACTTCCTTAGTAGGTTCCCGTGCGAGGATGATCCAAACCTACCACAAGATAGGAGGGTAGTGGCCACGGTGGTAAGAGACCGTCGGCCCCCCTTATTAAATAGTAATCAGATATGGGAAGGTTTACTTCAAGAGAAAGGATGGGCCCCAGTAATGGATAAGTTAACGAAATTAAAACCAAATAGCACGGAGAGGTATAATAATCGGGAATATAGGTTACTAGACAAATACCTTGTTACAAAGAATGAAAGGGGTACCTGGGTGAAGGTGGTTCCTACAGGTTTTAGGGAAACAGTGATCAGCTATCATCATGACATCGCTACTGGAGGTCATTTCGGAGTTAGAAAGGTTATGAGAAGGCTGAAAGGTGACTATTACTGGCCTGGCATGAGGACACAAGTCCGGAAATATATACGCAGATGCGAGAGCTGCCAGCTATCGAATCAAGGCGTAGCCAAAGCCGCTAGTGCTCCCCACTTTAGACCCGAAAAACCCTTTGAGCACCTAGCTCTAGACTTCATAGGACCCTTAGAAATAACCCCACGGGGTTATTCTAGCATTCTGACCATTGTGGATCTTTTCACTAAGTTCCCAATCCTGATTCCTACTAAGGACCAGTGTGCCAATACCGTGATTAGGGCCTTGTTGGAAAGGATAATCTCTACCTTTGGGGTACCAAAAACGATACTCTCTGACCGAGGGTCAGCATTCATGAGTTGCGTATTCAAGGGAGTCTGCAAGGCTATGGGGGTTGGTGCAGTAAATACCACGGCCTGGAGACCTCAGAGTAATGGCGCCGTAGAAAGGCTCAATAGGACAGTAATAGAATCTCTACGCAGGTGTACAGCGGGGAACAATTGGGATACCACCTTACCAATGGTAGCCTTAGCTATCAGGACCACTGTACACTCTAGTACTGGATTTACTCCAGCGAAACTGGTCTTCGGACATGAGCTGAGGCTCCCACAACCTTTCCAGGAAGAGGAGCTTAATCCTGTATGCGAGGATTCAATTACCGAGATGGCGGCCTTCTATGAGCGGGAATTGGTGGAGGAGGTTGAAAGGGCGAGAGAGGTGGTGAGGCAGACTTACTTGAAGGAGCAACAAGAAGCCAGGGCTGAGTTTGAAGCTAGAGAATTAAGGATCTTTGAAACAGGGGATCTAGCTTTGGTAAAGAGAATGCATGAGACGAAAGGACGTCACAAATTTGAGCCAAGGTATAGAGGACCTTATGAGGTACTACAAAGGACAGGCGACACTGTTTATCTTTTGAAGGACTTGGAGACGGGGCACTTGGACAAGATTCACATAGACAGAATGAAGGCCTATCATGCCCCGGTAAAGACTTACCCTACGGGGGACGGAAACTCACAAAAACAAATAGATAGTATCACTGATGATGAGGATCACTGGGTACATCCAACGTATCCCATATATTCCCATAGAACTGTAGGACCAGTGGAACCACGAGAGACAGCAACCTTAGGGAACCCGCCTGAGGTAGTAAATAGGGCAATTGGTGGCAATGTTGACGGCCCTGGAATACGTCGTTCAACCAGGGTCAAGAGACCCACTGATTGTAAATCATGCCCAGGTTGCCATTGATTTGAACCTATAGAATGCGTACTAGAGTTAATTAAATTTTGATCATAGTAAGAAGTGTTAGGATGTGAGTTAAAGGCCCTAGATTGTGGTTGTAAGGAAATTTCAGTTTTTTTTTTTTTGGAGATGCTATTCTGTATTGATAGCGAGTTGTAAATTAAGTTGAGAGTTCAACAGTGTATTTTGTTTCGATTTTTTTTATTGCAGGTTTTGAGCAGTGGTTCAACTTTAAAAACTATTAAGGGGCTTAGACGCATCAGACAATTGCTGTGCTTGTAACATATTCTCTATGGAATGACTTGGAGCTTGCGTTGGGTAAAACTTGACTCCCTGTAAATCCCTGGGTCCAGTTATACAGTCCAAAGAGAATTTCTAATGAGAGTGTGTAAGGCAATTACAGTCTAAGAATTGATGTAATAGGATAGCAAGTCATCTCTGTTGTTAAACTCCAGAACGAGCTGGGTACTGAGTGCCCTATAAGTCCAAAGAAAGAGTTTAGCTGAATAGCAGGGATAGAAGAATACTAATGATCCTATATGGGAAGCAGCGTTGGCAAAACACTTGTAGACCTATCATATTTTTGGCAATGAGGTAAATGCTTGAAGTTCAGTTCGCTCCATTTAAGTGCTAGTTTGATGATTCATTTGTTTAGACACCAAGTGTCAAGATAAGAAGATTTTCAAACTGTTAGACACATAGTTAAATTGTTAGGTTAGATTTCAGCATTGATTGTTAACAATCAAACTTTATCAATTTTGTTTAAGTATAAATAATATCTATCTATGAGTAGATAATTTGCATTAGAGTTTGTAAGAGGCACTTTATTTGAGTAAATAGGGCTTTAGATCCCGATTCATATTAATTAGATAACTTTATTTGATTTCTCATTGGTCCTGGAAGACTTTATTATTGTTAGGGTTTATTTGATAGAGATAATTGTAGTATTTTGGCATTTATAGCAATTTTTAACTATAGTATGAATGCAGTCTGCGAATGAAATATGTATGATTGGAATGACTAATGATTGTTGTTAAGGTTAAAAACTATTATACTGTTAGACCAAAATTACTTTAGAATAGGTTAGGGAACTAATAGATTCAATTTTAATTTTGATTTCGTTATTTGTTAGGAACGATGGCCTCACAGGACAGTACAACTCTATTATTAGGAAAGTTTTTCGCTCCATTTTGTTAGGCCTCCTCCAATGGGAGTATAAGTTTGATTTCTATTATTAGGGAATCAATCACCCTATTTCATCATATCAACTTGAATTCTAAGAGTCGTAGGCAATGACCATGTCTCGATTCTCAGACTGGGGGATTTGTAGAAGGTCACGGTCAGGCCAGAAGTCTGCAAGTCCCCTCCTCTTTAGAGGAAGCGGAGAGGTACCAGGTGAACTTTGTGCTAGGTGGGGAGATTTAGTAGCCGATGTCGTGAGCAGGTGCTTAACGACAAACCTCGGGTAACCGATCTGACATCGTAATTTACGACGCTTTAAGCGTGGCTGAGATGAGGATTATTCAGACGGGAGGTTGGGAAGGTTCGGCGCGTTGAAGCTCCTCTATAAATTGCGCAGCTTGGAACCAATCCCCGATAGACAGAAACTTCGAAACATGTGCTGGGTAAATCAGTCCCTATAACTCCTTGATTTTAAGTCATAGTCTAAAGGGGGTTTCTAATGAGAGTTAACAATGAGAGAGCGTGTAAGAGACAAGCTATGATTAGACGACGCGATTCCGTCTACAGATTTTTAGGTACCAGTTAGCAAAGTGACAGATGGACTGTCCAGATTCTTTGCGTTTTATATCGCCCCAGGCTAGCAAAAGTTAATCACCTAATTAAAGACTATCAGTCTACCGTACGTTTAGTTAGAACGAATTTAGGTCTAAATATCAGTTAATAAGTAGAAATTTTTTTCTTTTTGTTACGAGAGTGACTCATCATAAGATAAGGTAAATTTTAAATTAGTAGGACTTCTAAATGAATTTCTGAGGCAGATCACCAGAACAAGCCAGTGTAGCTTTCAGATCTAAGAAGGAAGAATTTTTTTTTGAGAGATCGATTCGGCCGTGAAATGGCCTAGAGCAATGAGCTAGTCTTATTTTTTTATTGTAGACATAGAATAGAATATTTTCAGAGAGATGTTAAGAACTCGAGTTGAGGGTAAAAGGTATGAGTACACATTCTATAGATCATCTAAACAATGTATAGTAGGGGTTAACTACATGTTCAGGCAAAGAACAAAGATAGGTTAGATTGTCATCACGATAAGGTGACTTAGAAATAACCTGGTTTGGGAACGTATTGGCTACCATGATCCCCTTCATATATATATCTTCCCTGATTTAAGAGAAGCGGGGGAACATACCAGACAAAACACTCCCAATGACGAGTTGATAAGAACAATTTTTAAGATATTCCAAGTAGAATTTGAAATACTAGTGAAATGTCCTAGACCCTCAGTGCACATTTATCCGTTTTTATTATCATTATATATTCAATATATTACTATATAGCGTGTATCATTCCTTTATTATATTCATGTATATTTAAGTATGTAGAAATAACGAATAATTAATATGTGTGACATTTTGGTAACAGCATTGTTACCATCTTCAGACAAATGTACCGAATGAGGATTCTAATTACAATTTATAGATTCACCTGTTCACCATGTATATCCTATATATATGTATATCAAACCATTCCATTCATACCTATAGTAAACATCCATCTACAATTTTTTTTTTATTCTTTTCTCCGCGTATATCTGCATTGCCCCACTTTGACATACATAGTATCCGTGCAAATTTAATGTGTATACTCACTTACCACGTTTCTGTTTTACCCTATTATTAGTGTCATTGATAGGAGTTGCAATTTTAGTATCTCTTTTTATATTACCATTATCTTAGTAACCATGTATAGTCATTCCTTTGCTGTTATATATATATCATATAGAGTCAATAAAGTTTTTTTTTTTGGATATGTTTTAGGAATTGTACATATCTATATTAACACACACAATTCCTTGGCGCCCTTAATAATTATGTTTATCTAGGAGGTACTAATAGTTTGTTTGTATAGAATTGATGTTTAGACCATCCCACACCCCCACCATGAAGACCATGGCTGAGAACATGTGGACTTGACCCACACTGGGCCAAGACTCCCCGGATTACAGACAGCGAAAGGATGCGGTTTAGTACATTGCCCATTAAATGGTAGGGTAGAATTTCCTCCAGTATACATACATTGAGCTAACATGTTCCAGGTTCATGGCCCGTATATTCCTCCTTTGCCCGAGTGTCAGTGATTGCTTGCTGATACCATAAAAGAATGCATTTCCCCCGGCTTCATATTTCTCATAGACTATAAACAGATATGAATTGGAATAAACGCATTCTTTCACTCTGGTGGGGGAGGAATTGTTGGGTCAGTTTTTCCATTAAACAAAACCCAACAAAGATGTAAACATTCATTTACATTATATAAACATATATATACGCAGTGTCTCGCCGAAGTGTTTGTTGCCTAGATGGAGAACTCCCAACGATGGCCGACGATGCTCTAAAGGCCCCCTTCCCTGACACAGGGCCTCTCTTGGAAGGATGTACAAAAACAGACACCTGAAGACCCCAGACTTCCATGCCAAAAGCAGATACCTGGTGGCAGAGGGAAGACACGACGGGTGACATCCAGAGACATCCGTGCTGAGAACTGCTGTACCATGTGTACATATATTACTGTACCATATGTACATATATTCCCCTCATTTCTTTTTGGTAGTAGGTGACCTAAGGAAAACAATGTGTCATATAAACATATGAATTAATAATTTTATATACTCGGGATATATATATATATATTTATTAATTCCTAAAGGAATTAATTTTAGGGATTAATTTGTTTTATCCAATATACGATTTTCTTTCTCGCGCGGCAACACGGGAAATTGGGGGGCGTGGTCATGGTGACGTGCGTGTTTTGCTCTCGACGAATCAAAATGCCAGCCAATAAAGGCTTTGGCATGATCAACGAATGGAAATGAAGAAAGGATAGAATAAAAGGGCCCGTTTTTGACTAAAAAGAGAAGACAGAGAGAGCCGCTCAGTGACAGTAGAGAATTTATCCAGACGAGCCTGGGACGTAGAGGAGACCAGTCCGTGCCGCCGCTTTCCGAAAGAAGGTAAGCCCCGCCATTATGGCTTAGCCCCCTATTTAGATTCAGAATGGGCCCTAAAAGGGCTTTAAATACAAGATAGAATGTTTGTATTTTCGTGTCTTGTCCCGTTAGAAGGGATGGAGACCTATGTTCTCCAATCTATAGAGAGGAAATAGTAACCTTAAGTCACCCTACCTACATTATTATGTAAATAGTATGTCCCGCCAGCATAAAAATGTCCCCAAAAATATGAATAGTTCAAATAAATATCCGATGCATATCGTATAAGAGTAATTTCTTGTTCTCTCTCATACATACTCCATTCTTTTGCCCTATGATGTTACTCCCACTGTATAAATGAAATGTTGTATGTTTCTTATCTATTTGAAGGGAATGTTGCTAATAATTAGGTCTCCATAAATTGCCGGTCATATACATCGTTGTAAGTGTCTGTGTTTCAGTGTGTTGCATCATGTCTACTTTATATTGTTCATTGATTTAAAATTAATAAGATACATGTTGTCTTAAAACTCATTAGGTTGTTCTCTTTACGGCTTTATTGAAGACCCAGGTTTTAGATATATTACGATTATTAATGACAATAGCATAAGTCTATAGTATGTTTGTCTCTTATAACCTATCTGTTAGATTCCGGAATAATCTCTATAAAACGGGGTCCTTCACATGTATCCAGATGGTAACTTACTTGTTGCACTTTATTGAACCTTTATTATAAAATTGGGAATCAAATGATATCCGCACGTTTAATCAGATTTTCTACTAGAAGTCTGAACCTGGTACTTATGATATCTACTTTGAAATATTGATTTTAACTTACTGTACTTCAATAGAAATATTAATTTGGTCTTCTATATTCAGGATTTTAGTCTCTAATAGTAACATGTTCATCTTTCTGAGATTTTCCAAAATCGTTGGATGATCTCAAAGGACGGGACACAAAGAGATGGGTGCGTCACGGTCCGTTGGACTGTAGGGGCGGTAAAATGGATGGCAGTTCCATTCCAGCGTCTATCTTTATGATGGGAGAGCCGTCCACTATTAAGTGTATAGTTTGCTTGTCTTTAAATCTTATTTGTTAGTCTTCAGATATAATCTTCACAAGTAGGGTTCCTTCTACATATATCCAGATAGCAAAATAATTCAAATATCTTAACCACTTGTTATATGCTAAGTACAGACTATTTACATATTTCTAAACTAAGGTTAAATTATTATATAATAAAATATATAACTTATGAAATTTGAATTAGCCATGGAGCAGAGTTATGGCTATTGTATCTTTTTATTCTGATTTCTGACTATTGCGCTTATGTCAGGTATGTTTTTATAATATGTCCCTATACCATATTTCCTAATTCTTCGGGCTATTGTTAAGCAGTTAGGAGGGTAAGGTGTGATGCAAATAGATCTATATGTATGACTACTGTCTGTGTCATTTGGGTTATAAAAAGAAAAGGGGATGCCTTAATATGAATCTATCCGCAGTTGATCAGTAGAAATTATAGAGATTCGTCGCTATAATTTTCCTCCATGAAATAACTCCCAGCGTCTTCAGTGGGTTGCTGAACCTCCAGAAGGTGAATATCTGAAAGGATAAGTTGAGACAACGAGGAAGGGTCAGCCATTTTGTTTCTTTCATAGAAGAAGAAGAAGGGAGGGGATGGACGTTGGGACCCCACATTCCAGAAGGTCTGTCAACGGCCCCCCCCCCCTGACGCTGGGCCCCTTTTGGGGTCCCTCTCACGCCGTCATGGAAACTTTTTTACTTGGAGCTGCATTTCTCAAAGTCCTTCTGTACCTTATATAGTATCTGACGCCCCATTCTTCCAATCATAGTTTTATATGCTCAAGCTCTACATTGTTTATCTCTATATCAAACGCTTTGCCTATTGTGGTAGAGGCCCAAGTTGTCAAACGTTACACTTACAGATTTCTTTATAAAAGACTTTTACTAAGTCACTGTCTACATGCTCCGTTCTCGTAGGTCTAAAATCGGGAACGTGACACTTCCAATATATGTATATATATCATCGGGTACTCCTCTCTCCTCAAGTATAACCTTAGCTGTCTAAGTCATATATATTTGTCCATTCTATATCACGCTCTAGCCCGAAGATTGGTAGGGGGGTTGCTGTCAAAATGCTACACTTGCAGTTTTAATAAAGAAATTTTTTTTTTGGCACAACATACATTCCAAGGATGGTGTTGACATTGTTGTCACAAGGCTATGCTCGCATATTTTAATAAGAAAATTGTATTAAGTCACTCCCTACATGCTCCGTTCTCGTAGGTCTAAAATAGGGAACGCGACAACCATACCCCAACAGAAGGCGTATGTATAATCAAATCAAATGGATACATGGCTTCCCTCCCACATAGACTTACAGACCATCTTTTTGCCCAGAAACCTAGACAATTGATGACACCAGACTTCCATGCCGAAAGCTGATGCCTGGTGAAGAAGACACCAGTGACATCCAGGGACATCCGCGCTGGAAGCTGTTGTTCCATATGTACATATATTCCCCTCACCAAAAATTTAGGTAAAGGTGACCAGAAAAAAAATGGAGAAGGAAGATTTCTAAAAGACTAAGCCTTATAAATATCCTTCCCGAAGCATCACATTACAGTCCAGGTAAAAGGGGCCTGGGTCGATTTTTAGCCAAGACGGGGGGGGGGGGGGGGGGGGGGCGATATAGATATATATACCGTCCCGAGAAAAAGGGAGGATAGTATTTCAATCCATGTGGAGGGGGGGGCCTGGGGTCTGAAATTTTACACTATCGCCGTAGCTGTTTCTCTCTTTAGATTTTTTTGTTTTGATAATACTATATGTTCTATTTTGATGGGAGAGGCCTGGGGCGTCTGTGAAATCGTATACTGGAGCCGTTGGCCATTTTGATTGGTGTATCTTTCGGCGAATGAAAACGGAGAGAGACATGAATAAAGGAGGGTTTCTTGGCCAAAAGGCACATTGAATCGGAGTCGCTCAGTGAGAGGACAGTTTTCAGACTGGAGACCAGACCTTTGCCGGCACTTTCGAGAAAAGTGCGTTATTCCATCATATTTACCATTATACCATATTTTCTGATTCCTCGGGCTATTTTTACGCTGTTAGGTTGTTTCCATCTTTAGACCTTTGTCCTGACAATATTATATGCTCGATCCATGCTTTAACTCAAACTCTTAATCAATTACAGAGTTTCCCCCGTTTTTTTTCTTTATTTATCCTGTTTGCACAAATTGCATTACATGTGATGATGTAAAGACATATGTCGATAGTGTATCATTGACAGCTGTGCTTCTATTATACAACATTAAGGTCTTGCTGCGGGTTATATACATGGGGTTGTTGGCCTAAATTGCTATATATATATATATATATACTTAAGTAAGGAAACTTTAATAAGTCACATCGTGTATCCTCCCTTTTCATCTATCCAAACCAGGGAACGCAACAATGGCGCCCAACGTGGGGCTCGAATTTAGTATATGTTTCATCCCCTATACTTTAGAAATATATACCTAATGAAAAGCCATACTATTTTTAAGTATTGGTGAAGTAGTCCACGCATCCTGAGATTAACAGTCTATTATAAATCGTGAATTCTAATTTATGCTTTCCGTTTCACTGGCATTTTATCAGGCAATGAAAGTTATGTTGAGGCGGTGTATACCGCATCTCCCGCCGCTGTCTTTTACGATTCACATTGTTTGTGGCAAAACCTTAATATTATCATTGATTTCTGATATCAAAGTAAAACGTTTATGGGGATGAGTATCTTTTATTCTGGTCTTCTCAAGCTTTCGAGCTTGTCCGCCCTTCTACAGGAGAAACATATACAATATATCAAGAAAATATAACGTCGCCTGATGCTAAAACTATTATGATTCTATGTACATATATATATATATATATATATACATTAGGAAGTTTTGCATATTATTTGTTTTCTTAAGACATTTTTTTTGGTTAAGGTATTTACACATATTCTACTATTGTTTGCTATATTCTATGAATTATCTTATAGGTTAGAAATTCTATTATTTAAGTAGTTTTATAATAGTTATTGGCTATTACATATAAGTTACTTATATTATTGTTGATATTATTAGCTGGGACTAGGATATATTGTGTTATATGTTTCGGCAAATCTATTTTCTATTAATGCTATTGTGTTTTCTGAATAATAGAGAATCAATTATAAGCCTTTGATATTTGCTGTTTATGTTATTGTAATGTATTCTAGGTTCTCCTAATGCGAAAGTGTGACCTGTTCCTTTGCAGTATTGGAAAATTAGAGACCTATTGCCTTGATTAATAACGTTGCGTCTATGTTCATATATTCTATTGCTGACTCTCCTTCCTGTCTCCCCTGCGTATTTGGCTTGGCAGCTGTTACACTCTACGGAATATATTGCCTTTTATTCTCTGTTTTGGTTAGTGGGTTTAATGATAGTAGGATTATTTTTAGATAGTGGACTTTTATGGTGGAGCCTATGTTAGGAGAATTACAGTAATATGTTTGGATGCCAGAGTTTCTTAAGTAGTTGGCTATTGTTATAGATGTTTGTGAGTATGGAATGTAACATATCGCCCTATAGATATTTTGTGGTTTTGTTTATTGAGTTATTGATAGTTATACTTTTGTGGAAATGTTGTAATATAAAGGTGGTTTGGTATCCTGCTTGCTGGACATTATTTATAATGTTCTGTGTCTCAATCATTTTGAATTCTGTTGCGAGCACCATTGATTACAATTTCTTTATTTTACTTTCTCAAATTATTATATACAGTATGAGAAATGAGGTTGGATTTCCCATGGTTCAAATTTAGAACGGTGATCAGTGTTTTACAGTAGTCTACTGAAATGACTTAGCATTTTTTTTTCATCATAGCTCTGATATAATTTTCTCACAGCAGAGGTGAGTTCTGATAATTATTGCTGGATACAAATATCTTAACTTCATTTTAATAGCGCTTTCTATCAAATCATACTAGCCTGTGCATCCAGATATATGAGCCTTAAGGTGAAAATAGAATTGAAGATCCAGTTAGCGTACCCGTGAAGAGAGAAGTTTGATCACCATAAAAAGACGCGTCAGGCAACCGACTTTTTTTTTTTTTCTCATGATGCCTCCAACTGCATATGATCTTAAATATCCTGTATACACTCTGACAAGGGAAGGTTATCCTGAATTGACAAATGTATAATTTTTGTCTTTAGTAGAGATTTCCAAGATTCTATTTCTGAAACATTTTTTTTTTTGGATGAAGACAAATAAAACCATCTTGATAGTATTGAATTTTACAGTAAATATTTGCCAGCAGAAGGCATGATGAGATTACATGAAATTTAAACCAGTTATATGCTTAGTATGTTTCTTCAGCTGTAATTTGACACAGTCATCAAATGAAGAAATGGGCAGTACGCCATATCTTGATGCTGGACACTTCTGTGTCAGGAAGGTGTAGTTAGTCTGTTTAATGAGAATTTCAATAATTATCGAAATTTAGCAGATTATCATTGGGGATTTGAACAACTGTCTTGAAAATTTTTGAACAGCCTGAGTAGATAAAGGAATCCTGGAGTTAGAGTGGAGAATTAGTAGTACAGACTGACCACTCGACGCAGATAACTCTAGGGAACAATTATTGTGTTAATCCGCCGTAGACAAGAAGAACATTGATTCTCAGGATATTCGATAGGCAGAATTTTGAGAATTGATAAGGTCATGGTTAAAGTTTACACAGGCATATGGGAGTAAAGACAGTGATTTAAACAAGATAAGAGGCAGCCTTGTGTCTTAAATACTTTCAGTGGAAGCAGATGCCACTGCAAATATTCAGGTCTAATAATTTCCAAATTTGAAGTCATGCATGACGGGTTAGCACGGGATTGACGCCTGAACTGGCTTTCACTGGGATTAATCGAGCTTGCGAAAGAACTAGAAGAAGTGTGACATGTCACGCCACTGTACTAAATTAATAATTGAGAAGATTTATGTTGAGCCAACTGAAATTAGTAAAGAATTAAGAGATTAAGGTCTTATTCTTTGAGTTTTACACTAATTTCAATTACGCGATATGGACGGCGTTATAAGTTGGGTGGAAATGATTCGGCCGCAATGGGATGGTCTCCTGGAGGTGGTACGATCAAATACTACTTATTGA
Source organism: Cordylochernes scorpioides (assembly GCA_030710605.1). NCBI lineage: Eukaryota > Metazoa > Arthropoda > Arachnida > Pseudoscorpiones > Chernetidae > Cordylochernes > Cordylochernes scorpioides. The sequence goes on along the minus strand of CP092868.1, from coordinate 6,640,214 downwards.
ATGCCGGGCGGGATCGCATGAAGCATTAAATGACATCAAGAAATGCTTAAAGAAACACCCTAGAAGATTGGGGATCGACAAAATGACGACATGGAAAATGCTCAACATTGTACATTGGCAGCAAAATGATATCTTGCTATTGTATGGACGACCACTCCTTCCTGAAATGTGCAGCGGATGTTAGTCCCAGAATTAGGTCCTTTGAGGCGACACTTTCCTTTGCAGATGACATAAAGACGCATGACAAAACAGCACATGAGCATTTAAACTAACTTCAATTCCTGCCATTAATTAATTTAGTTGACCAATAGCTATAGAACCGCTGGAGACCTCCATACCCTGTGTGAATATTTTAGTGAGAAATGAGCGATTCAATTCTATGAGCCATGAGGTATCCTGTAAGATCAGAGCTGTACCCCATTCAATTTTTTTTAAATAGTAGCCAGTGCGAGATATTTCCAGAATGTTTGTTTCTTTTTCTAACTGTCATATAATTCGGAAACTAGAAAACTACACTATTTTGATACAGTTTACATCTAGCATCCATGTGAACTCAATATGACTATTGAACGTAGATTGTATATTAATGAGCGAGCCAACCTAAAGAGAACGAGTTTAATAGGCTTACAATCAGTAGTTGAAACAGACTATTCGCACAATTTTGTTATGTTCTCCCTCTAGCTGATCTATGACATTATAGATTTTTTTTTTAACAAGGTGACTACCCCGTCGAGTGTATATGAAGGTATAAAGGTTTAAAGGTCATAGGCTGTTGGAATAATAATACACTAGTAATAATTATAGTTCATTCTGATGTACAGTAGAGGCAGTGAGAACAGCGCCTCTACCATCATGGCTAGTTAGTTTCAATACACCCAGAAAGAGCATTGATCTAAGATTACTATCCACCCACATGGATGAACATGTACCTCTCCCATTTCCTTTCCCTTTTGGGCCATGAACCCATCTTTCACCCCTCGGTTCCCTGCCCCCATTAATACATGAGATTCTCTTCTCCAATCCCCACTACTAATCTGGAATATTTCAGACAGCAGACTGAGAGAGAACCATGCACCCTGGAGATGACCCCTCACCCAGCCAGACGCCGTTGCCGTCTGCGCTATACCATTTGGAGAAGTTTGAGGGAAATGGGCTCATACCATTCGACAAGTTCATCCGGGACTTCGAATTGGTCTACGACGTAAAAGCCCTGGATGATTCTAGGAGGAGGATCCTCCTGGACAATCACCTTCGAGGAGCTGCGAGAGAGTTCGCCCTCCAGGCCTCCCAGATCAAACTGGGATACAACGAATTAAAGTAAAACCTGGAACAGAGATTCTCCAGGAGGGCCCCCAAGAGAGAAGCCAGGAAGAAGTTCTTCTCCTGTAGACAAAGGCCCGGAGAAAAGGTTAAGGAATACGCGAACAGAGTGCGGAGCCTTGCCTCAGAAGCCGAGTCAGATGGCCTGAGGATCGACATCACTGAGGTCGCTGATATCTTCCTCACTGGACTCTGTCCAAACCTGTGGCAGAGAGCCCACCAACTCCAGAATGAGTCATGGGAGGTGATTGTGAGCAGTCTCCACCAGATCGAAGAAAGGGATGACGAGTACTCCAGATGCCAAATGGAAGATGAAGAGGGGAGTGCCAGGAAGTTGAGGGAGTTGACGAGCCAGATGGCCCGGCTGGAATCCAAGTTAAAGAACCTGGAGACGGAAAACCAAGACCCGAGGAGGACCCACAGGGAGCAACCCAGGATGAATATGGGAAACAGGTGGAACAACAACCAGGCCAGAGGTTTCCAGCGGAGAGGAGGTTCCGCTCAGAACAACCAGCCCACTATACAAGGGACCAGGCAGGAGAGACCCCAACAGAACCCTAACGGTAGAGCCCCACAAGAACAGCGCATGGAAGGCCCTCCAGCAACAACCAAGGGAGGAGCGCCAAGGGGGTATGAGGGCCCCGAAGCAACGCGGACACCCATCAGGTGCTTCAGATGCGGGGAGACAGGCCACATGGCAAGAATTTGCACAGCCATGACAAAAAAATAGGTCCGGCTTGCCTCAAAGCAGGGAATGGGGGAACTCTAGCCGGCCTACCTGTAATCACATGTACATTTGTAGATAAAGGTTGGTCTCTGAGCAATAGGACTATCAGACTAATTATCGATACAGGCTCAGAGGCCAACATTGTAAATATAGACTCCTTGGATATTAGCGCTGAAGGTTTGGGTAAACCCACCTTCCTTAAGGGGATTAGTGGGAGTGAGTTAAGGTCACTGGGGAGTGAGTTAATAGAGGTTAGGGCCTATATCAGGGGAAAACCCATCAGGGAAGTAAAAACAACATTTGAATACTGCCATCTATGTGGGCTAGGCTTTGATGGAATCCTAGGTATGCCAGGATTCAAGGCTCTAAGACTCACTCTCAACCATGATGGAAGCGTCAGATCAGACTTTGAGCAGGACGAAGAACCGACTAAGTCGGCCTTCCTGTCCTCGTTACAGGCCAGTGAGGTACCTGTCAGACCACCCAGTATACCTCTACATAAAATCAGGACAGGGGAAGACGTCCTTAGGGCATATAGTCACTGTTTCTGTGACGACATCTCCGATATGGGCGATGGGTCAACCATCATTGCCCCTAAGTTAAAGATACTGACTGGAAAGCCAGTCTATAGACGTCAGTATCCGATCCCAAATAAGCTGGTCTCAAAGGTGAAGGCCTTAGTAGACGAATTGGAAGAAGCTGGAATAATCGAGGGGAGTACATCCTTATGGAATTCTCCCCTATTCCCCGTTGCTAAAACAGACGGCAGCGTCCGCATTACAATAGACCTGCGATTAATTAATGAGGTGACAGAATTCTTCCCGTTCCCAATACCTCGTGTTGAAGACAACCTGCGTGCTTTTGCAGGCGCAAAGGTCTTCAGCACATTAGACTTGACCTCTGGATTTTTCCAGATTCACATCCCGGAGGGTGATAGAGATTATTTCACTTTCTCTCTGCCCTGAGGAAGATATCGTTTCACACGTCTACCACAAGGAGCGAAGAACTCAGCTCAGATCTTCCAATGGGCCATGAATTTGGTCCTAGGGGATTTGTTGTATAAATGCGTTCGTTTGTACATCGATGATGTCATCGTCTACAGCGACTCTCATGAGCAGCATGTGGCGGACCTTGCCGCTGTACTCGAACGCCTGAGTCGCTTTAATTTAAAGGCTAGGCGTGGGAAGAGTTATTTCTTCAAGGGCTCTGTAGATTACCTCGGTCATGTAATTGATCAGGATGGGATAAAACCCATGTGGGATAATGTCGCGGCTCTCAGGGATTTGAAACGTCCCCACAACATCAGGGGGGTCAGAAGTCTTTTGGGTACTGTAAACTACTACAGGCGCTTCATACCCAACGCAGGTGAACTCCTAGCTCCACTAAGTAACTTATTGAGAAAGGGGCGAAGATTCACTTGGGGTACAATAGAGCAGACAGCCTTTGAGACCATAAAACAAGTACTAACCAGTGAGCCTTTACTGGCTCATCCAATGATAGGGCGACCATTTATCCTCAATACAGACGCCAGTGGAATAGCGGTTGGCGCTTGTCTCCAACAGGAGATAGACGGGGTTGTCAAGCCAATAGCTTACTATAGCAAACGATTGATAGGCCCCGAAACTCGCTATTCCACAATCGAAAAGGAGGCTTATGCCGTAGTGTTGTCTCTGCAGCACTTTAAACACCTCCTGGCGGGCAGTAAGGTTGAGGTGCATACCGATCACAAACCGATCACTTATAACAAGGGGTCTGATTATAAGAACGCTCGATTGTCTAGATGGGCAGAGATCATCCAAGACTTCAATGTGACATTTGTGTATGTCCCGGGGAAAGAAAACACGGTAGCCGACTTCCTCAGTAGGTTCCCGTGTGAGGATGATCCTGAACCATCACGAGATAAGAGAGTTGTGGCCGCAGTAATTAAAAATCGTGGGCCCCCTTGATAGATAGTGATCGGACGTGGGAAGGTTTGCTTAAGGACAAGAAATGGGCCCCCTTATTGAAACTAATAGGTGACAGACGGTCTACCGAGACTGTAACTTATAAAAATAAGGATTATAAAATGCACGAGGGTTACCTTGTGTCTAAGAACAGTGGGGGTATCTGGGTGAAGGTGGTTCCGTCAGACATTAGGGAGATGGTGATTAAATATCACCACGACGTTCCGACGGGAGGTCATTTTGGGGTCAAGAAGGTAATGAGAAGGCTGAAGGACGATTATTATTGGCCGGGTATGAGGACACAGGTCCGAAACTATATATACAGATGCGAGGGTTGCCAGCTCTCAAATCAAAGTGTAACCAAGGCTGGTAATGCTCCCCACTTCAGGCCTGGAAAACCATTTGAGCATCTTGCTCTAGACTTCATAGGACCCTTAGAGAAGACTTCCAGAGGACATTATAGCATCCTGACCATAGTCGATTTATTTACCAAATTCCCTATTTTAATACCTACAAGAGACCAGTGTGCCAGTGCAGTGGTTAAAGCGCTGTTGGAAAGCGTAATTACTATCTTTGGAGTACCGAAAACTATACTTTCGGACCGGGGTTCGGCATTCATTAGCTGTATTTTTAAAGGGATTTGCAAGGCCATGGGGGTAAGTGCAGTGAACACCACTGCTTGGAGACCTCAAAGTAATGGCGCTGTAGAAAGGCTCAACAGAACAGTAATTGAATCTTTGCGTAGGTGTGAGGCAAGTTCTAATTGGGATGACATCCTACCCATGGTAGCTTTAGCTATCAGAACCACTGAACATTCTAGTACAGGATTTACGCCAGCGAAACTCGTCTTCGGACATGAGCTGAGGCTTCCGCAACCTTTTCAGGAAGCGGGACAAAGTCCTGTAAGCGAAGATTTGATTGCTCAAACGGCAGCCTTCTACGAGCGGGAACTAACAGAGGAGGTCGAGAAGATAAGAGAGGTGGTAAGGCAAACCTACTTGAATGAACAGGAAGAAGCTAGGATTAAGTTCGAAAACAAAAGGCTGAGAACTTTCAATAACGGGGACTTAGTCCTAGTGGAGAGAATGCATGAGACGAAGGGGCGTCACAAATTTGAGCCAAGGTATGGGGGTCCATATGAGGTACTAAGAAGAGCTGGTGATACTGTATATCTCTTGAAGAATCTAGAAACTGGGAATTTGGATAAATACCATATAGATAGGTTAAAACAATACCATATACCAATTAGGATTTTCCCCACAGAGGAGGAGGAAACTAGTGATGGTAATTCAAGTCAAGGTTCCAGTGATGAAGATCATTGGATTCATCTTACAGGTCCAGCTTATCTCCCTAATAGGTCCGTTAATGTAGTGGTTCCACAAGGGGTGACAACCAGAGCGAACTCAGAAGTAATGAGACGAGGGGAAGTTGACAGAGTTAGTGTGAACAGTTTAACTTTACACAGGTCTACAAGGGTGAAAAGGCCCACACAGTGTAAATTCTGCTTAGACTGTCGCCACTAACTAGGATTTTGGAGTGTGTACGGAGAATCAGCTCGATAGAATGAGAAGTTTAGAGATTTCAACCTTTTTTTTTTTTCATTTAAAAACCTTTTTTTTTTAAAGTAGAACTTCATTAGGATTCCTTTTTTTTATACAAACTATTTCTTGTTAAAACCCGAGTTTCAAAGACCAATGAGAATAATGTATACCATTGTGAATTAACTATTTAGTGTAAATCTGAAATTTTAGTTATTATCAGGAGTAATAGGTGAAGGAAGGTGTAGGAAATCACAACTTAGAGGGGGGCTATGTCTAAAACAACAAACCTAATAGGCATCCTATGGCTTGTGTTGGGTAATTCAGAAACCCTATAATCCCTGGCCTTCAGGTAGTAGCTTTGAAATAGGTTTCTAATGAGAACATGAAAGGTCAATCCCTCAGAGTGAAGTTGTGAAGTATAGGGACCCTAAGCCAGGGGTAGAAGTTAAGTAGGCCCAGACTGTAGTCGATCCTTGGAAAGCACTTGAGAATGTTAGTGTTGGGTAGTGAATCGTAAACCCTATAAATCCATCTTTCAATAGAGTGCTGAGGTAGGACTACTGCAAAGGGGGCAGACGCACGAGGAAGTAAGAAGAAAGTGACTTCACCCACGGTGGCTAGGGGAACGACTCAATTACGCTTTTATGAGGTGTCACGTTTAATGGTCCTTTATTCGCCATTATAATTTGTGTGTGTCTTTATAGAATTGTCGTGAATAGTCACTTAGTGTCAAAGCAAGGGCAGTTTTTGAAATTACATTTTTTTAGGTAGGTTAGCTTTCAGATTATTTAGAATTGTTAACCATTTTATTAACAATCATTTATCGAGTATAAAGTATCAGTATATATAGAGCTTGTACAGAGGCATTTTCTTTTGAGTAACCTAGGGCTTTAGTTCCCAATTTGTTTTAATTTTATTATTTTATTTGATTTCACATTTAGTCCTGGAGACTAGTAATAGTTAGAGTAAATGTTAACATTGACGATTGAAGTGCTTTGGCTTTTATAGTAGTTTCTAGCTTTAGTTTATGTGCAAGATGCGAATGAAATTGAATGAATGGGAAATCTTAGTGAATGTGTCCAAGGATAGAAACAATTATACTGTTAGACCAAAGGTATATTAGAATAGTGTAGGGAATTAATAGGTTCGATTTTTTTAATTTTGATTTCTTTATTTGTTAGGATCGGAAGCCTCACAGGACAACTACAACTCTATCTAGTTAGAAATATTTGCTCCCTTTTGTTAGGTCCCTCGTTAGAGGATATAATTTTCCTTTGATTTTCTTTTATTTTAGTTTAGCTTGAATTCTAAGGATTGTGGATAAATGATCCCTATCCCGACCCTCAGACTTGGAGACAGTGGAAGGCGAGGATCAAGCCGAATTTCCCACTCAACTCCTCCTCGCAAGAGGAAACGAAGAGGTATAGATTGAATTTTATGCAGGATGGGGGATTTATTTTAGCCATGCCGTATAGCCTGGGGTATAACGGCGCGACCTTGGGTAACCGATCTGACACCGTAGTTTCGACGCTTTTAGCGTGGCTGGAGCGAGGGTGTTTCAGACGGGAGGTCCTGTAAGAATAGCATGTAGGCAGAGATTGCCCAGTTATTCTAGACGAAGTAGTTTCCGTCTATTGAATTTTTTTTGGTACCAGTTTGATCCCCCATAGCTAGCGGAAGTTTCTTCTAATAAAGGATTCGCACTGCCATACGTTTTGTTGGAATGAATTCGAGCATAAGACCGATTCGAGAGGCAGAATAAGTAATTATTAGGACCTTCAACGAGTTTAGACTCGTTCCATGTTAGGATAAGATTTTAAAGTATTAGTTAACTATAATGACCGCGAACGAGACGCCAGAACAAGCCAGTGAGTCAAAGTTTTAGAAGTCTTGTATTGAGGACAGTAGAATTAAGAGCAGTTATACAGGGAGTAGAATTCTGAAGGAATTTGTAAAAGGAACCAAAATTTCAGATTGTTAAAATTCAAACTTATAAGATGTAGATTTATAGGATTCAGGTCAATGAATAGGGAGTATATTGGTAGATGAAAGTAATATGAATTTCTTGGAAGGGGGAGGTAGCTGAACTGTACACACCCCAGAGACAAGGTAAACAGAGTCACAAACAAAATGGGAGAAGTTGATTAGTTTCTCTGTCAAACAGAGAGCTTTCTTCATACGGTTGTCACCCTAGATTTAAATGGACTGTGTAGTTTAATAGAGGTCTGGGCTATGTTCCATTTGACCAAGATTCTAAATGACGTACCCATCTGGGTTGAGAGTATTGTAACAGAGGAATCTAACACATAAGAGAAAACACACCCTCCAGTAGGATCGGGATAGACGAATATTACCCAGTGACCAACTCGTGATTCCAGACTGAATAAGATTGAAAACTTAACTGAGATACTAAACCTTGAACCTTCAGCGCACAAATATATATAATGTGTTTTCATTTTCTTATTGAATATGTTATTATTTTATATCATATATATTATGTTATAATCATATACTATTCATTTCAACAATTTTATTTCCTTTGATATTCATGATATTAGTAATATTTACCTGCCATGTTGCGATTTTTTTTAACATGTTGTCATGGCTTATTCTTCCCTCAAGGCATGATCTATTTTATCCTTATTGTCTTTTATCCGCCTTACTTGTATATGTATATATATTTTGTCATCATATATAATTTTGTAGTAGTTTTCCTTATCATCTATCATGGGATGATTTTATCATATTTAATCACTATCTGCATGATACGTGTTTTCTTCAATATATGTATTATACCCATCATATAACATGGAAGGATTCATTTTATCATTACATATTTCGTGCCTTATTTAATAATTACTTTCACAATTTGTTTTCTGTATTTTTTTTTTATTTAGCAAAAGTCATCATGTCATAGGCTAATCATTATATACCAAGATATTTCTTTCAGCTAACTATAATTATCCTTTCCTTTGATTGTATATGTATAACTATACCACACGAATGTCTTGATTGGTACTTAAATAAAGATGCTGGCATGTTTTAGGAGTTGGACTAGTCAGTTATTTCTAAACGACTTCTTGGCGCCCAAAATTTTTTTTATATAATATGTAATAGGGAAATGTTCTAACTGTATTGTTAGCAGAAAGAAGGTAGCAATGAAACCAGCACACCAGAGGCAAGGATGGGGTTGAGAGGACCTACCACAAGGAAGGCCTACTCCTCAAGACCAAAGAAGAAAGTGGAAGGGTGGTATATATACCCATGAATGGTAAGACAGATGACCTTGCTTACTTCCATACATATGATATGACTGTCCCCCATAACCTATGTTGATAACAGTGTGCTGACAGAATAATAACACATAAAAAACCCCTTTTCCAGGATGCACAATGCCCACTAATGTTCGGAATAATAAACATCTAGAATAGCATACCATCATTTTGATTAGCCTTATCTTCCCTATAGGTTTCGGTACACCTGGCTTCACCTAGTAATGGAAAATGCATTTTGCTAGAAATGGGCCTGCTTTCATAGTAACTGATGAAAGGCAGATGAATAATGAATAGCACAAACGCATTTGTCCATTACTTGGCAGGGGGAGGATTGTTGGGGCACGTTTTTTGTAACCATACCCCAACAGAAGGCGTATGTATAATCAAATCAAATGGATACATGGCTTCCCTCCCACATAGACTTACAGACCATCTTTTTGCCCAGAAACCTAGACAATTGATGACACCAGACTTCCATGCCGAAAGCTGATGCCTGGTGAAGAAGACACCAGTGACATCCAGGGACATCCGCGCTGGAAGCTGTTGTTCCATATGTACATATATTCCCCTCACAAAAAATTTAGGTAAAGGTGACCAGAAAAAAAAATGGAGAAGGAAGATTTCTAAAAGACTAAGCCTTATAAATATTCTTCCCGAAAAAAAGGAAGCATCACATTACAGTCCAGGTAAAAGGGGCCTGGGTCGATTTTTAGCCAAGACGGGGGGCGATATATATACCGTCCCGAGAAAAAAGGAGGATAGTATTTCAATCCATGTGGAGGGGGGGGCCTGGGGTCTGAAATTTTACACTATCGCCGTAGCTGTTTCTCTCTTTAGATTTTTTTGTTTTGGTAATACTATATGTTCTATTTTGATGGGAGAGGCCTGGGGCGTCTGTGAAATCGTATACTGGAGCCGTTGGCCATTTTGATTGGTGTATCTTTCGGCGAATGAAAACGGAGAGAGACATGAATAAAGGAGGGTTTCTTGGCCAAAAGGCACATTGAATCGGAGTCGCTCAGTGAGAGGACAGTTTTCAGACGGGAGACCAGACCTTTGCCGGCACTTTCGAGAAAAGTGCGTTATTCCATCATATTTACCATTATACCATATTTTCTGATTCCTCGGGCTATTTTTACGCTGTTAGGTTGTTTCCATCTTTAGACCTTTGTACTGACACTATTATATGCCCGATCCATGCTTTAACTCAAACTCTTAATCAATTACAGAGTTCCCCCGTTTTTTTTTTCTTTATTTATCCTGTTTGCACAAATTGCATTACATGTGATGATGTAAAGACATATGTCGATAGTGTATCATTGACAGCTGTGCTTCTATTATACAACATTAAGGTCTTGCTGCGGGTTATATACATGGGGTTGTTGGCCTAAATTGCTATATATATATATATACTTAAGTAAGGAAACTTTAATAAGTCACATCGTGTATCCTCCCTTTTCATCTATCCAAACCAGGGAACGCAACATATATATAAAAATTAAACGTATTTTCGCATGTAGAAAATTAGGAGAGGTAAACTAAAAATTGATACGCAATTTATTTAGGGCCAAAACAAAACTAACATCAACAGTTACAAAATATAAGATAAGCAATAGGGAAATTTCCAAAGTAGCAAAATATAAAGATAAGAATTAATAATCTGTATATAAAATATAATAAATACTTTGCTACAATATGAACTTTTTTATTAAAAAACTACACATGTATATATTTTTTCTCACAATAATGAGTTTCTTTTTATTTTAAAATGCAAGCTTTCAAGCGATAATCTCTCTTCAACGGCTTAATTGAAACAATAATCGATTATATCTTACTTGAAATATTCACAATTGATGAGCTTATTTCGGCGCTATCGTCCTGAAATCCATGAGGCTCTTTTATTCTCAGGGAGTTCACGAAAAGTTTACATCCTGCTATATAAAAGATACAATTTGTATGTATCCTGCGGGCACTGGGGTTAAAAAAAAAGGATGACAGACAACTATTTGTTTGGATTAAGATGACAATATATATTTATTTATCTCCTTTGACGGTCATACAAAGATAAGAATAAAAAAAAAGATAAATAAAACGGGCAACGAAGAAACACTGCGAGAAATTTTACATGAATATACCTATTAAAAATCATTATTAAAAATATACTTAACTTTGTGCTTCTGTTGGAAGGCTGGGAATCCCTCCCCAAAATCTTGTGGAACTACATTTTTAACGAGCTTCCCTATACTCTCTTATCTCTAAGACCGCCCTCACCCAAAACTTTTTCGTGACTAACTTTTTCTCTCCCAGGGTGACCGAGAAAAAAAATAAAAAATAAATCTTTATCTGGTCACCCTCTGTGATAAAAAAAAGAAAATTTAAAATAAAAAATAAAAATTATCATTCGAAATATTAATTTTAAAATATTAAAAAAAAGAAAACCCAAAATAGCTGCTTATTTAAAAGAAAAATGGAAATTTATTATTGTACTATAAGTTATTTACAAAAACTAGAAATAAAAAAGAGGTGAAGAGATGGGCTGGTTTTACAAAGAAGAATGCTCGAAGTCCTTTTCTTTCTTGTCGAGGCAGCTTCTTCATTGTCCACCAGCTTTCCATTTCTTCTGTGGGTGACTTTGTGGAGGCTCCAGAAGTGGCCTCTACAGTCCTTCCCCGCCAAGACCACGGGATTTGGGCTTGCGAGGGAGGACAAATCTCCGGGGTCAAAAGTGGAGGTCGGGGGGGGGGATGCTCTGGCTTGCGAGGGAGCAGGACAAATCTCCGGGGTCAAAGTGGAGGTCGGGGGGGGGGGGGATGCTCTGGATTAGCGGAAACAATAGCACTGTCTAAAAAAATAAATGTCAAAACAAAAGGGCGCCATGCATTCTATTTATTCGCCAGTTGAATGCAAGACTGGCTTTTTAATTCCACTCTGTGACACGGATAGTATTGTGATAAGTATATCCGGAGTCTTAGGGTGCCTGGAACACAAGGGTTATAAACACATATATACATCTATTTATATGTAAGATTTGACACATTTGTGGGAAGGTGCATACCTACTAGTTAAAAAAAATAATGCTTAGTAATTAAAAATAATAATAAAAGAGTCAATAATGAATAATAATCTGAATCATAATGAATTCAAACTAAAATAAAATAAAAATAAAATATAAATAAGATTCAATAATGAATTCAAATCTGAACTATAATGAATTCAAACAAAAAATAAATAAGAGAGCCAAAATGAATTCAAACTTGAACTATAATGAATTCAAACTGGAAAAGAAAAATAAAAGTAAAAGAGCCAATAATGAATTCAAACAAAATTAAATAAATAAGAAAGCCAATGATGAATTCAGACCTGAACTATAATGAATTCAAACTAAAATAATAATAATAAAAGAACCAATAATGAATTCAAACAAAAAAAAATAAGAAAGCCAATAATGAATTCAGACAAAATTAAATAAATAAAAAAGGGCCAAAATGAATTCACACCTGAACTAAAAATGAATTCAATCTAAAAATAAATAAGAAAGCCAATAATGAATTCAGACCTGAACTATAATGAATTCAAACTAAAATAATAATAATAAAAGAACCAATAATGAATTCAAACAAAAAAATAAAGAGCCAATAATGAATTCAAACCTGAACTATAATGAATTCAAACTAAAATAAGAATAATAATAAAAGAACCAATAATGAGAAAAAAAAAGAAAAACTGGTGACTTCACATCGACTTGACACGGTGTCTGTCAGTCAGAATTTATCTCTATCAGTTCCATGCCTTTTTTCGTTGAAACATGTCCAATTCTATATGGGCTTGCTACTAACTAATTTAAACTAACATGATCAAGCTCTAAACTTGTTTAATATCTAATAAAATTAAAAAAGTATTTTATCAATGTATTACCATAGTACGTCTGGTAGGGAGTCCTTTATAAAGACTGACTGGGCTGGGTTGGTTCTCCAGGATGAACAAATCATCCAACTCATCATGGTTCATAGCCAGTGTATAAGTGAATACAACATTCAGCACAAAGCCCGAAATGCCAAAGACCTCACGTCCAGCACAAAGCCCGTGGCGTGATTAACTGGCCTATTCTGCACTTATTGATACCCTCGCCGAAGAGTCCTCGTGTCAGTCGTCTGAAGACACTACGAAGCCTCGCGCGTCCCTATTAATGGTATCAGACCCAACAAATGGGTCAGTGTATAGAACCGATCAAGTCCCCATACTTGCGAAACCCACCCTAACTCAGTCTTTTACCACTAACGTTATCCATATGGAAGGAAGCATACCCATAGCGCATACTTCCCCTACTGGGGTTTGAAACCAGATACCACCCAGTTATCAAACCCTACATTGATTTAATTGAATTGTATGTAGCCATCTGGTGCGCTGGTGAAAACCCGCTAAGTCCACCAAAGTCTCACACATATCAAAAGTTAACAAAAAAAAAAACTCATATTCCCGAAGGAAGCCTAACAAAAAGGAGCGACTATTTTCTAATTTGAGAATTGCATTGTCCTGAGAGGCTTATAACCCTAACAAATTTGAAATCAAAATAAAATCGATCCTATTAAAATTCCCTAACACTATTCTAAATTCGTAGTTTGGTCTAACAATATAATTGACTGCTGCTTTCTCACATTCATTCCGCATTCCCATTCACACAATTCATTCATAGCGGGCAATCATACTAAAGCTAGGTTCTATTATATAAGCCAAAATTCTATATAATCATCATCAATATACCCTAATAAAAGTAATACTAAAATTGTCAGGACTTAATGTGAAATCAAATAACTAAATAAAAAAATGAAATTTGGGAACTAAAAGCCCTTCAATATAAATTAACCTATGCCTCATACAATCTCTTACTGACTTTTTACATTCAATGACTGATATCAATCTCAACTGTAAGCTAACCTAACCTTAAAAGAATTGTAAATATCAAAGTCCCTAAATTGTCTTTGCCTCAACACCTAGTACCACTGCAAAGATAATTTAATAGGACAATTTACTAATTAGAGCGACAAAGAATAGAACATTCAACTCATGAAGGCGACAGACAATTGGAAACGCTTCCTCTACTGATAAGATCCTGTTGACTGACCTTCCCTCCTCAAACACCTTCCAGTCACAGCAACCACTCTACACTACCAGTGCGACAACTTCATTCTACTTGCTAACTGTAGGTAACACGCAATAGTTCTAGAATATGGAATTAAAGGGCGTCTATATATATACCCAACCGATATCTGTACTAATGTGGAAACCTACACTCTGCTACACCACTGCTCTCAACTACCTGGCTTCTGATTGTCTATGTCTACTTAATCTCAATTCAAGGGATTATTGAGCGTCATACGATAGCTCGTATACCCAACCTTGGAAGTCACTAAGAACACAAACAGCCCGCCGCCAAACACTACTCCGACCTCGGCAGTACATCTTTCTCTGGAGTTGTTGTGTGGCTCTGGAGTAAACTTGATGTCGCCCAGCTATACCTATACATCTATTTAGCTGCTTGCGCCACCGATCCTACTGTAAAGTATGCACCATACTGAAGTACTAAGTCGTTGTTCATAACTGGGAAGTTACCACCTAATGACCACTCAAGAGCGTCTGGTTCTCCAGTCGCTTCTTGACCAAATAATATCATATTCTAATTAAATCTAATCTTAATAAAAAAATTACCCTAAACTTGAATATTTGTGCCAAATTGGTTACACCTATTTGCCAAAATTAAACAAGACTGATTGTCTACACTTACAAATGCACACTACACTTAAAATTTTCAAAATTTAAGGTTTCATGAAAAAAAATTCTATAAAAGAAAAAAATCTGCTTAATTTGATCTTTCCCATTTAATTCATAATAAAATTTTATGAACTGTCTGTTTCTTATACAGCTTTCTATATATACACTCTCTTCACACTACATCACGTCAGTGACTATGGCCATCGCCAGTTATGATAAAACACTATATATAAACATAAAGATTAATTTACCTAGAGCGCCTATCTATCGGGAGGGTTTGTTTTTACACGCATTTTATTTTACATACATCAGGGTCTACTATATTGTTCTTTTCTTTAGTCCAGCTTGAACATCATTGTATTAGACTGTGGTTCGTAAAAAAAATTACTGTCGATTGTAGGCTAATCTCTCTTACACTTTCGATGATATTGTGTATATTGACTTGACCTGGTTTGACACAGCACACTTTCCCATTGAGGTCTCACTAAAGTACGGAATTGAATGCTAAAATATATATATATCTCGTTTTGGTGCTAAACATTTATCTCGCTAAAACATGGCTGTCGCAGTGGTTTCTCGTGGTATGACAGAGGTGAACCGAGCCTAGACACATCTGAGTAGGTGCAGATTGGCACAACTACATCTTGCGTAGATTGACTCGGCATGTCGATTAATCAATCTTGGAAATTCTGAGCGAAATTGGTGCATCAGCCTGCAGATGGATGTATATAGATTAAATCTATATTTTATAAATGATGCATATATTTCAGATGATTTCTTCACATACTACCACAATGACCCATTCTTCAACTGGTTCATGCCACGTGGTCTTACGCTCGGTGGCGTCCATCGGGATATTATGTTTTATGTCGTTCTTCACTCACGTCCACCTTCGTGAGCATCTTAGTCCTATTATATAATGTATAATTTTACAGACAAAATTGCATGCTCCGACGTCCATTGTTTAAACTACGCAAGATATTCTTCTTAATCTTCAGGGCCTACTCTTGACCTCCCTGAAATGTAATCTTTGCTACAGATCCCCGTGTCCGATGCCACGTTTCATAAGACTATGAAAGCCGATGTTGAAACGAGTTTTAGATCTGCTGTGATACTATAAGCTTCTCTTTTGTTACAGGCCTCTGCTGCCCAAACAATCTGAAGGTGGTGGAATAGAAAAGGGTTTCTGGAAGGGCTTATCAAAAACCAGTCAAGTGCAAACATACACGAGGTGCAAGGTTCATTATCATTGCTTATCTAAGGTTCCTGGAACTATATGTCTGATAAATGGTTAAGTTAGCATATTGCGTTTAATTCTAAAAAAAAATGCTATTAACTTCCAAAAGATGCAGGATATATAAAAAAATGATTTTGTCCTTTAGCTGGAGTTAAAGAAAAGAAACAACAAATTTCACTACTTTCATTAAAAAGGAAAACCTTCCCCTCCAAATTCTGTAATATGGATTATCATACTATAAAAATCGCTATTAGATTGAATACAATATTAACTAAATAATAAAATATAAATACACCTATAAATGGGAAAGATAAAATTATATGCAGTAACTATTTGTAATGTGCGTGACACATGCAAAAAATATATATAATCAAAGGTGACTGGAAAAAAAAGGCTAATAATCTATACAAAGAAGGTTTTTCTCTCAATAAATGCTATACTGTTGTCACGCATTTCCCTCCACGAGGAGTTACAAATGAGAATATACAATTCTACAGAATTATAGATTACTATCTGCACAAGATGGTATGTCCATGCAAAAATAAAATTACGAGACCAGTTTAATGTCATCTACGCTATTAAAAATAAACATATTGTAAAAACACGTCTTATCTGAACTGTATAATTGAACAAACATATTTCTTGCATAAATTACAGTAACTTAAAAAAAAACTAAAGTAAATTAAAATAAATAATGGAGAAAATAAATTGTTATACATAACTGTAATCTAAATGGTAATAAAACATTTTACACAAGAGAATTGCGTTGCGATAGACTTTTACAATAAAATTGGCCATACTGGCATCCATAAATATATCTTGTCATAATGACTTGTACAAAAATGTTTTTAAATTATATTCGACGCTATTAGAATGTTATACAAAATTTAAAAATGAATAGATGAATAAAAGAAATGGAAGGAATATGTGGCAGGCATAGAGTCAGGCCTAAAGGCCAAGCCTTTTGCAAAACGTACCTTTCACACCAAGCGCTCGGTCTAGGCTGTCCTTTGTTAAAGGTTTCCTTGTAGGCGGAAAAGCGGTTCTCTTGAAACCCTTAGGGTCTCGCCGACTTGTCAATCAAACTTGCGGGGGGGGGGAAGTCTAGAATTTGACATTGATTGATATCTTTATTTGCTTTCCCATGGTTTCTCAGATTCTTAGCATTTTCCCGCTAAAAAAATTTTCCTTGTAATTTTCTATCTACCAGCTAGTATAACGAAATTTTTAAGATTGTTAACTAATAAACACAAAAATTAAAAAATTGAGATTTCAAATACTCTAAACTGGTGTACCTTGCTAAAAAAATACTGGTGATATATGATTTAAAAGATAGATTACAAAATGATGCAGTGTTTTAAGTTATGGTCCTTTTTTTTAAAGTATGGGTAATGCTATATTTAGATTATATGTTCTATGTTCAACCCAACTTCTATAACGTTCAAATTTTTTATACTGGACACATGGTGACTTCGACACATATTTGTTTAGAATTGGCAAAATTGGTTCACCTGCATGCACTTGTGGAAACTAACAACAAACCCCTGAACACCTTCTGATAAAATGTCCATTAACTTCTGATCCAAGGGAAGAAAACCAACTTTACCTGACCGATACAAAATAAGCTGCTTGCAATAAAGACCAATACATCAAGTTTAATAGATTCTGCAGGATGTATATTTTGAGGCGAAAGTGTTGACTGCACATATTTTAAGTTCCTACTTATAATTGCTATATGTAGAATTTGACATCGAATGTTTAATTTTAATGATTTCCAATGTTCAATTGTATTAATTGTATATAATTTAAAAATATAATATGATGTTACACAATAGGCTAAAAACGACGTTCTATTTTTATGCGAAAATCTTTTTACACATAGTACAAATAGTTTTAAATATAAAATTGGCGTTACTGTTAATTTTCAGAATGCTCATAATATCTTAATAAAGATTGGCGTTCAGCCAACTAAAATATTGGAAAATAATGATATTTTGATCTAAAATATGCCTTTTTACAATATAAGCCTAATTTCATTTAAGAAACAAATAATAAAATAATACCTAAAAAAAAACTAAAATGTAAGTGGACAACTGCGGCCTTCTAGCATATTATTTGGCTTAATTAAAATGGCTCGTTTATCTAATATTAAGAAAGCACCACCACAAATGTTTCAAATCTTACCTCAAAAATTGGCGGGATCCGTTCTCCACGTGGTTGGCCGCCTCGTGGACTTTACCATTCTTTACTGGATTTTCCGTAGCCTCCACTAGCACGCATTTATATATTAGTTTATGCTTTAGACAGGATTTTACAAGTTACATGTTTTAAACAGCAGGGTGTTATTTTACCGTGAACTTTTCGTGGCCTTATTTGGAACTGGTCGCCCCACGTTGGGCGCCATTGATGAGCTTATTTCGGCGCTATCGTCCCGAAATCCATGAGGCTCTTTTATTCTCAGGGAGTTCACGAAAAGTTTACATCCTGCTATATAAAAGATACAATTTGTATGTATCCTGCGCGCACTGGGGTTAAAAAAAAAGGATGACAGACAACTATTTGTTTGGATTAAGGTGACAATATATATTTATTTATCTCCTTTGACGGTCATACAAAGATAAGAATAAAAAAAAGATAAATAAAACGGGCAACGAAGAAACACTGCGAGAAATTTTACATGAATATACCTATTAAAAATCATTATTAAAAAAATACTTAACTTTGTGCTTCTGTTGGAAGGCTGGGAATCCCTCCCCAAAATCTTGTGGAACTACATTTTTAACGAGCTTCCCTATACTCTCTTATCTCTAAGACCGCCCTCACCCAAAACTTTTTCGTGACTAACTTTTTCTCTCCCAGGGTGACCGAGAAAAAAAATAAAAAATAAATCTTTATCTGGTCACCCTCTGTGATAAAAAAAAGAAAATTTAAAATAAAAAAATAAAAATTATCATTCGAAATATTAATTTTAAAATATTAAAAAAAAGAAAACCCAAAATAGCTGCTTATTTAAAAGAAAAATGGAAATTTATTATTGTACTATAAGTTATTTACAAAAACTAGAAATAAAAAAGAGGTGAAGAGATGGGCTGGTTTTACAAAGAAGATTGCTCGAAGTCCTTTTCTTTCTTGTCGAGGCAGTTTCTTCATTGTCCACCAGCTTTCCATTTCTTCTGTGGGTGACTTTGTGGAGGCCCCAGAAGTGGCCTCTACACAATTAAAAGGGTAAATTTGTAAACACTTCTTGTAAGTACAGTAGAACTCCTCAAATTCGGAAATTCGGAAACTCCCAAATTCGGAAAGTATTGTAATGTTTTTTTTACATACAAAAAATCAATTTTCACATGCTTTTATTTTGTTGATATTTCAACATTATTTTATTTTATTTACTTTTACTTTTGATTTGCTTTTATTTTATTTAATTTAATATTTATTAGTAATTTATTTTTAATTTAAGTGTTTAATTAATTTACTTTTACCGATTATTTATAATCACTAATTAGGGGTTTATCCCATTTTTTAAAAGCTTAAATAAATCAACAGTTTCATTTAACCTTTGTGCTTAGTTTAGGATATTGTCCAATGAGAAGGCAGCATTATTACGTCATAAGCCATTCACTCATTTTTTATTGCAAAGTTGATTCAACTAAAGTTCAAATTATCAAACATTTTCAGACATTGTAAGTTTCAAATTCTTTTATTCAACTCTCAATTTTTTGCATTTACAAGTTTGTTCTTCAACAAAATGGCATCCAAAGAGGAGCGGCAAAAACGAGGCAAGTACCGAATTCTTAAGCTTGGTGAAAAGTTAGATGTTCTCAGTGACATTAAAAAAGGATTAAGCTATACAACGATAATGCAAAAGTATAAAATTTCTAAGACAACTGTTTATGATATAAAAAAGTCTGAGATTAAACCTACAATGTTTGTTGATTCTACCGAAAAAGATGTCAAAAAGTTTTCTCAAGTAAAAAATCCATTATACGAAAATGTTGATAAAGCAGTTAACATCTGGTACGAAAGTCAGAGATTATCAGGGGTTCCTATTCGTGGTATTGTTAGATCGTTCTGTTGGGCCAGATTTCCCACCAAACAGACCCAACAAAGATGTAAACATTTACATCATATATATATATACGCAGTGTCTTGCCGGAGTGTTTGATGTCTAGATGGAAGTCCCACGACAATGGCCGACGGTGCTCTAAAGGTCAAGGCCAGAGGAGGACACAGCCCTGGACGCGTATTCCAAGACCTGCTGTAGGAAGATGACATCGGCCCTGTTTAAGCAGCCAGAAGCCCGATGCAAACAGAATCAGAGGAATACCAGGAACCGGGGAGACATTCAGTTGGAGATGATACCTATGCCTTTAAAGTTCACCCACAATGTAAACGGAAAGCTGGTGGACAATGGAGAAGCCGCCTCGACAAGAAGGAAGAGGGCTTCGAGTATTCTTCTTTGTTAACCAGTCCATCTCCTCACCTTTTCTTTGTATATATAACTTATGATATCACATTTAGATAGATTGGACATATTTAGTATTCTTTAGAATTTCTTAAAGAAGAAATTATTATGCAGGTTTCTCAGAGGGGCAAGCACGATAGATTTTATTTGATTTCGCTACTAATCTAAATATTTATTTTATTCAAAAATGAATAAAATCAACCACAAACATAGTTAGAGAAATTAGATGCGTCTAGTTACTTAATTTCTTAAAGAAGAAATTACCTTAAATTTAAAATAAATAATTTATATTTCAATTATTCCTATTTAATCAATTTATTATTATCTCAAACCTTTTAATAAAAAGCCTAATTTCGAATTTTCTAAAGTAGAAAGTACCTTAAACATAAAGATAAAATTATATATCCTTTTATCCTTATTTTTTTTGCCAATTTTTTTATTACCTCAAAAATTTTCTTTTAAAGGAAAAGAAGAATTTTATTTTTTTAAAAGGATTAAACATATACATTTATTATTTCGATATCTCTCTTTTAAAAATAATAATATATTATTTTTTAAATTATTAATATCTATTATATTCTAGGAATATTAATTATTTGATTACTCTGTAGTAAAAGTTGAGAACTTGGCTCGAAGCTTTATTTTTTGAATACAACGGTTAGTTTGAATCAAGTTTTTCGAAGGTACTGAAGCAAAAAGTTTTTTTTTATCGGGGAGAAAAAGAACAAGCGGGGCGTTCTGGAGCCATGGGGCTTGATCTGGTAAGTCAACTTAAATTTTGATATAACAAAACCTAGATAGAAAGCATGGTAAAAACCATGGCAATACCAAATTTTGATAGACTCGACCATTTAAGATATTTTAGATATTAAGATATTTTAAGATATTAAGCCTATTAAGGATATTAAACTTCTTTTGTTTTTGCCTACTCATGTCACACAATGACAAATACAAATTTTTTTTTGTAAACCTATTGAAGACTAATAAATGTTAATATTTAATGTTTAAAGAAAAATATGTATTGGTATTATTTTTATCTATATTTAACTACAAATCACATGTATACCCGGGTGTACACTATATTTGCCGTATGTTTGTGTTAAAACTACCGTTGAGCTAGCCAGGCTAAGATAGAGACGTTTCCAAATGGAACGTAAGAAGAGATCTTACATTTGGCGCCACTTAACGTGGAGCCGAGTCTACCGAAAATTCCAAATTTTAATAAAATTAAAATTTGCAAAAAGTAGGCCTGCGAACCCCTGAGATTAAGAAATTAGGTATCACTGCATATTTTTAATTGTAGAAATTAACCCAAGTTTAAAATATGAAATTGCATGCCATATTTATGCACCTCTTTATGAATTTTGCTGGATAATTGTTAGCATATAAATTTTTTTTTTACGTTAGGCTTAAGCCAAAAACGTTAGTCTTAAGGATATAAAGACGCACGCCATATCTATGCACTTCTTTATGAACATGATAAGTTAAAAAAAATTATTTTAAGAAGGTCCTAGTTTAAAAAAAAAAAAAGATGTTAAAGATTAATTTGCCCATTTTTGTGTATTTTCCTTATGTTCCAAAACAAGCCTTTACAATATACCCAAAAATTTACACGTGTTTCATTCACTTTAAGAATACGTTGTAATGGTGGATAATCGTTTTAAGTCTATTCAATGTCTAGAGTTTGGTTCACTTTAGGGTATTTTATTTTTTGTTTTAGAGCGAAATTTGCAATACCAAAAATATATGCGTGTGTTATTTTATATTTTTTTATTGAAAGTTGTCTTTCATCCACTTTAAGAATATATTGTAATGGCGAATAAACATTTGAGTCGAAAATTTCTTTATCTGTTCACGACGCCTTTTTACATATTTTTACACACGTGTAACCTTATACTTTTTTTTCCGAGATTGTCTTCCACCCACTTTAAAAATACGTTGTACTCGGCGGGCAATCGCCACGAGTTGAACATTTTCATGTTTTTGATAAAAGCCTTGTTTGGATGTCTAGAAATGCATAATAATGATGAACAATCCCTATTTTATGCCTTTATGATGGTGTACAGTCGTTTTATGGATCAATTTTTATTTTATTCACTTTTAAAATATATTGTAATGGTGAAATAATCATTCGTGTCGAAAATTTCTTTATCTGTTCACGACGCCTTTTTACATATTTTTACAAACGTGTAATCTTATACTTTTTTTTTTGAGATTGTCTTCCACCCACTTTAAAAATACGTTGTACTCGGCGGGCAATCGCCACGAGTTGAAAAAGGTACTTTATACCTTAGTGTATACGACAATTTTTTTTACCTTTTATTGTTATTTCTAACTTTATGTCGAGTGTACACATTAATTTTTTTTAATTTCTCAGTTTCACACGATAATAGAATTATCGTTATTTTTTTCGAGCTTAGCGTATACATTATTCTAACCTTTCAATTTTCGAGTTAATAGAAACATTTTATGGTTGGTGTGTACCACATTTTAATTCTAAGTTTCGAATGTTGGAGGAATAATTTCTTCCTTTGTATAGATTCTGAAAATTTGGGACGCTAACTTAGGCCTAGGAACAATGCTTTCTCAGAAACCTGAGTATTTCCCACGAGTTCCAAATTTGGGGTCCTTAGGGACGAACACATGTGTTCGCCCCCCCTCCTGCTAACACGTGTGCATGGGGGGAAGAAGAGAGGTATTTTGGGGGGGAGGACATGTGTAAAACACATGTCTTGACAATAGCTGGGAAGTGAGAAAACAACTAAGAGGCAGTTGGCTGCTAGCATCTGAGTTGAAAGGTCAGTTTTTGCTATCCTCCCCGCTTTTGCGGGTAGGTTTTTCACGTCTTAAATATTCCATCTTCCTTTTGTTTTTCACCATTACCTCCTTAATTATAAAATCAATGCCACTTATTTATACTACAGTTTAATAATTCTTATATATTTTAATTATTTCCGTTCAACAGAATTTCCACTCGATAAGCCTAAAGATATTTTGAATTTGTTAGAATGCTCTCTTAGTTATCTCTAATATTTATAGTATTTAACGTTATCTATATAATAATTCGAAGCATTATTTTCTTATCTAATGTGCATTGTCATGCGATTTGTATAATTTATAAATGTCTTCAATTATGGTATTTAACATCTTCAATATAATAATTTAAAGCATTTATTCTCTTATCTAATGTGCATTGTCATGCGCAGTATTTTGATTTTTTTATTTTGTTAACTTTATATGAATATGCATTTTCTTTTTAAAATTTAACCCCGATATTGTAGACAAGCGTATAGTTTAGCTTGCGTCTTTAAATCGTTGAATTTGTCAATTTTTTTCCTCAATATGGTATAATTCACGATATTTGCGTGACGGTCGAATCACGATAAAATTTTCAACATGGCGGTCGATGGACGCGTACAAAGACCGACTTTCAATCCATGTTGCCTCCAACTATATATGAATTTGAAGACGCTAAAGAATTCTTTCTTCTGCTTAATCCTAAATACCCTGTATACACACTGACATGGGAAAGTCATCTTGAATTTATAAATGTGCAATCCTTTTCTTTTTTTCTTTTCACAAAATGTCTTAGGTAGAAATTTCCAAGATTCTATTTCCGAAACATTTTCTTGGATGGGGACAAATAAAAGCATCTTGACAGTATCTGATTACAGTGAATAGTTGCCAGCAGAAGGCATGATGAAATCCCTTAGGAATTTAGACCAGTCATATGTTTAGCTTTTGTTTTTTTTAGTAATTCTGAACCTTTATAGAGCAAAGAAAGGTGGGCATCAAAATATATCCTGATAGCTGGGTGTGTGTCTTTATCAAAGGAAGTAATCATTCCGTTTAATGGGGATTACAATAATCATCGAATATTAACAAACTATCTTTGGTAGATTTGAACAACTAAATAGTACCAATTTTTTTTTTCGGTCATCTTTGATTGTATATTTTTTTTGTATGTGTCACAGCATATTACAAATAAATACTGCACATAATTTTATCTCTCCCATTTATAAGTGTATTTATATTTTATTATTTAGTTATTTTCGTATCCAATCTAATAACGATTTTATAGTATGATAATCCATGTACAGAATTTTGGTGGGGAAGTTTTTCTTTTTTTTTAATGAAAGTAGTGAAATTTGCTGTTTCTTTCTTTAACTCCAGCCAAAGAACGAAATCATTTCCTTTATATCTTGCATCCTTGGAAGCTAATAGCATTATTTCAGAATTAAATGCAATGTGCAAACTTAGCAATCTATCAGATATATAGTTACAAATAACTTTAGATAAGCAATGATAGTGAACCTTGCACCTCGTGTATGTTTGCACTTGACTGGTTTTTGATAAGCCCTTCTAGAAACCCTTATCTATTCCACCACCTTCAGATTGTTTGGGCAGCAGAGGCCTGTAACAAAAGATAAGATTATAGCATCACAGCAAACCTAAAACCCGTTTCAACATCGGCTTTCGTAGTTAATGAAATGTGGCACTAGACATTGGTAACCAGTAGCAAAGACTACATTTCGTCCCTACAACTGCAAACTATCGAATGTGAAAAATTGAATTTTTCACATTCGATAGTTTGCAGTTGTAGGGACGATTTCTGGGGTCGGGAATAGGCCATGAAGACTAAGAAAGGTATCTTGCGTAGTTTAAACTATGGATGTTGGAGAATGTAATTTTGCCTACAAATTTGTACGTTATTTTAATAAGGACTAAGATGCTCACGAAGGTGGACGAGAGTGAAGAACGAAATAAAAACAAAATCCCGATGGACGCCACCGAGCGTAAAAACCACGTGACATGAACCAGTTGAAGAGGGGGTCATTGTGGTACTATGTGAAGAAATCATCGGAAATATGTGCATCATTTATAAAATATAGAGATTTATTCTATATACATCCATCTGCAGGCTGATGCACCTGGTTTTCGCTCAGATCTTCCAAAATCAGCTAATCGACATGCCAAGTAAATTACGCAAGATATGGTAGTGCCAACCCGGACCTGATCAGATGTGTCTAAGCTCGGTTCACCTCTATCATACCACGAAAAATCACTGCGACAGCCATGTCTTAACGAGACAAATCTTTGATACCATTACAACATATATATGTTAAATGTCCAGCACTGTATCCTGACGAAGTTCCGATAGGAAGGCGTGCTGAATCAAACCAGGTCAAGACAAAGTACACGATATCATGAAAGACGTAAGAGAGACTAGCCTACAATTGACAGTATTTTTTTTTAACCAACGTGTAGTGAACAAGAGTTCGGGCTGGAATGAGGAAAGGAACAATAAGATGGAAAGTTGCATAAGAAACAGTCATTTCATAAAAATTCATTATGTATTAAATGGAAAAGATAAAATTGGGCAGAAATTTTTTATAGAATCTTTCTTTATGACACCTTAAAATTTGAAATCTTATGTTAAAATTTTCAGAGCTACTCATGTCAATGCATATTGCAGGTGTAGACAATCAGCATTGTTTAATATTAACAATTAGGTGTAACCCATTTGATACAAATGTTTGAGTTATAGGGCAACTGACTTTCGTACATGTATATATCTCCAATTCCCATGATAAGGCAGCCCTTTCTCATTTGGTTGAAGCAAATTATTTATCTAACTTTATTGCGTTTTAACTGGTCTATAGTGTTATGGATTTTCTTTTTGTTGTTAACAAGATGACTACCTCGCCAAGTGTGTATAATGGATTAAAGATCATAGACTGTCAGAATAATATTACACTAGTAATAATTAATAGTTCATTCTGATATACAGTAAAGGTAGAGAGAACAGCGCCTTTATCAATAGGCTACCTTAGCTAACTAGTTCAATACACCCAGGGAGAGCTTATCTCCTCGAAGGGGAGATTAGGGGGGTGTAAACAGGTTCTCAGGAATTTCCTCGAGACTTCGCGGTGGCTTTCGCCCTGAACGAATGTCAGACTTTAGCATAGAGCTGGCAGGGGAGGGGATAGTATACCAGAACAGCGGCAAAATGAAGAATAATAATAAATCGGGATCCAATTCCCGATGACGGGTTTCAGGGAGACTCAGAGGGATGAAAAGGCGTTGAAGTGTGTTAAAAGGCGATGAAGAGGAGTTGAAATGTGTTGGAAGCGTTGAAGAGAGATGCGATGGAAGTAAGTTGAAAGGTGTTGAGGATGATGAAAGATGATGAAAGAGTGAGAAAGCGTTGAAAGGTGATGAGAAAGAGACAGAAAGAAGCATGTCGAAATTCGACAGAGAGAAAGTGTTGAAAAAGGAGGAATTGAAGAAAGTTTGATAAAGAGTTTGTAAATAGAATATAAAGGTTAATAGGAGAAGGTGCGCGCAACGTTTAGAGAGTAGCTGTTGGCTGATAGAACGATGGTACGATTTTAACTCTTCATCAAGTGGTTGATGGATAATTTGTTTTAGGCTAGAGGCCAATATCTGTAAATAGTACATAATATGCACTGAGAGTTTGTGTTAGCTGATTTACCTAAATTTCAGCAACTGTATACACTAATTTATATACATAGGTCTATATTAGTTATAATACTAGGATATATTGAATAACAAATATATATTCTCCTTTTAAGAAGCAGTTTTTTTTTTGGCTGCAATTTTGGTTTTAGTGTTGTTATATGATTTCTTAAGAGTTACTCAGTTTTTTTTTACAACGCTTTGTTCTTAGTGATAGGCTGTGATTTAAAGAGTTTCAGCTTTCTTTTATTTTTCTAGCTACGAGTTTGTCTTAGCGTTGTAATGAATCTTAAAGTTTCAGTTTTTCTTTTTTTTTTAGCTACATCTTGTCCTAGTGTGATGATGAACTTTAAAGAGTTTTCAATTTTTTATTTTAAGCTAACAATTTTGTCTTAGTGTTATGGTGAACTTTAAAGAGTTTACAGTTTTTCCTTTCTATTTTTTTAACTATAGCGTGTTTTAGTGTTAAGTGATCGTTGAAAGGAGTTTTCACACCCTGTTTCAGTGTTAGTGTGTCATTTGTCTCAACCTTGTCTTTGTGTAGTACACCGTTTCACAACCGTGTTTTAATGTTAGTTCATATTTAAAGGATTTTCACAACCTGTTTTAATGATAGTGTGTCATTTGTCTCAACCTTGTCTTTGTGTAGTACACCGTTTCACAACCGTGTTTTAATGTTAGTTCATCTTTAAAGGATCTTCACAACCGTATTTTAATGTTGGTGTGTCATTTAAGGATTGTCACAACCTCGTTTTAGTGTAGTACATAGTTGAAAGAGTCTTCAAAACCTTGTTTTTATGTTAGTCTGTCATCTTTAAAAATTTGTCACAACCTTGTTTTAGTGTTAGTATGTCATCTTTGAAAGTTTGTCACAACCTGTTTTAGTGTTTATGTGTCATTGTAGGGAGTTTCACAACCGTGTTTTAATGATAGTCCGTCGTTGAGAGGGATTTTTCACAACCTTGTTTTTTATTTATTTATGCTTATGAGGTGATACAGCAACGTCTTTACAATAAGAGAGGAGACAAAATGAATCAAATCTAGAAAAAAGAAGTGAGGACTTCTCGGTCATTAAACAACCTTGTTTTAGTGTTGGTATATAAATTTAAAGAGTTAATCAGTTTTTTTTTTACAACACTTTGTTTTTAATGTTAGGATGCGACTTAAAGAGTTTTCAGTCCTCCTTATGTATTTTTTAAGCTACAGTTTGTCTTAGTATCATGATGAATTTTAAAGAATTTTCAGCTTACTTTTTTATTTTATGCTACAATTTTGTCCTAAGGTTATGATGATTTTAAGGAGTTTTCAGTTTGTTTTTTTTTTTATTTTAGTCACAATATGTGCTTTAGTGTTAAAGGATCATCGTTAAGTTTTTTTTTTTGTCATTTTAAAGTGTTGTCACAACATTGTTTTAGTGTTAATACACCATGGTAAAGAAAATTTCTCTTCCCCCCCTTTTCACTTCGTATTCCCCACTTTGCCCACCACTATGGGGCATAATACTACCGTTACGGTTGAGGTGGAATCTAATGCCTAGTTCCCGTAGATCCAACAACTGAGGACCATGCCTGCTGATAAAGAGAATGCCGCAGCTAGCCAAGCCCAGCTGCCCTCCATGCTGTACAACCTGGAGAAGTTTGAAGGGAAGGGCATAGTCCCCTTCACAAAATTCATAAAGGACTTTGAGCTCGTCTACGACCTAAGGGCCCTGGACGACGCCAGGAAAAGAATCCTCTTGGACAACCACCTCCGGGGGGCTGCGAGTGAGTTTGCCCTACAATCCCAGCAAATCCGCCTCGGGTACGAAGAGTTGAAGGAGAGTCTAGAAGGGCGGTTCCGAAAGAGGGTCTCTACAAGGGAAATGAGGAGCCAGTTCTTCTCATGTAGACAGGGAGCCGGGGAGAAAGTACGGGACTTCGCCGCGCGGGTGAGCGACCTTGCAGCGGGTGCAGAGTCGGATGGCCTGAAGATAGGCATCTCGGAGGTCGCGGAGGTTTTCATCGACGGACTCTGCCCCAGCCTGTGGGAAAAGGCTCACCTATACCAAGGCGAACCCTGGGAGACCCTAGTTACCAAGCTACAGTGGCTGGAACAAAGAGAGGAGGACTACAGGGAGGCGCAGCGCTCCAGTGCCGACAGGAACGGTCAGAGGCTGGGTGACATGGGCAACAAATTGGCCGAGCTGGAGAAGAAAATGGAGGCACTAGAAATCGAGAATACAGCCCTTAGAAGACAAAGAGGGAGTACCAATAGTACAAGTAACGGAGGAGGAAGGTGGCCATCACACCCCGCAGGAAGAAGGGATTACGGAGAAAACATCGAAGATAACAGGAGGGGGGCTCCCTTCAGGAACTGGCAAAGGAGATCTGCACAACAACCATCCAGGCAACAGCAGGATCCACCTCCACCTAGACAAGAAAGGAGAAACCCTAACGGTGAAAGGGAGGAGAACTCTGGAGTGGAGTATAAGAAACAAGATGTAAGGAGGCCACCACCCAAGTGTTACAGGTGCGGTGAACCAGGGCACCTCATCAGGGATTGCCAGCAGACACAGAGAAAAAACTAGGTCCGGCTTGCCTCAAGGCAGGAGGGGGATTTGCGGCCAATTTGCCTGCCATAAATGTATATATATTAAATAAGGGGAGGTCTCTGAGTGAAAGAACTCTAAAATTTATCATAGACTCGGGCTCAGAGGCCAATATTGTAAATATCGATAATTTAAATTTATGCACTGAGGGGTTAAACAAACCAACTTACCTTAAGGGTATAACAGGAAAATCTTTAAGGTCATTAGGGAGTGAGGTCTTAGAGATAGGGGCAATGGTAAACGGTAAGCCCATTAGGGAGGTAAGGACGACCTTCAAGTATTGCCACATGGGGGAAATAGGACTTGATGGCATACTCGGATTACCAGGTTTCCGAGCTCTAAAGCTGCACCTCAGCTACGACGGTAGTATTAGATCCGATTACGAAAGGAAGGAAGATCCGACCAAGTCGGCCTTTCTTTCCTCATTACAAACGATAGAAATGTCTCCTCAACCACCCAGGATACCCTTAAACGAAATCCACACAGGCGAAGATATTTTCAGGGCTTTCAGCCATTGTTTCTGTAGGGACATAAGAGATATGGGGAATGGCTCCACCATCACAGCCCCTAAACTGAGGATGCTGACTAGCAAACCAGTATATAGGAGGCAATATCCACTCCCGAACAGATTAGTCTCAAAGGTGAAAACGTTAGTAGACGAACTGGAGGAAATAGGGATAATAGAAGGGAGCACCTCTCTGTGGAATTCCCCTCTATTCCCGGTTGTCAAAACTGATGGTAGTGTTCGCATCACCATGGATCTACGTATGATCAATGAGGCAACTGAATTCTTCCCGTTCCCGATACCCCGTGTTGAAGACAATCTGCGCGCATTTGCGGGAGCAAAAGTCTTCAGCACATTAGATCTGACTTCTGGATTCTTCCAGATTCACATCCCGGAGAGTGACAGAGATTATTTTACTTTCTCTCTGCCCTGGGGGAGATACCGCTTCACGCGTTTGCCACAAGGAGCTAAAAACTCAGCACAGGTCTTCCAGTGGGCCATGAACGTGGTCCTGGATGACTTGTTGTTCAAATGCGTTCGCCTGTACATCAATGACGTCATTGTCTACAGCGACTCTCACGAGCAGCATGTAGCGGACCTCGCCGCTGTACTCGAACGCCTGAGTAAGTTCGGTTTGAAGGCCAAATACGGGAAGAGCTATCTCTTCAAGGACTCAGTAGAGTACCTGGGTCATGTAATCGACCAAAATGGGATCAAACCCATGTGGGATAATGTCGCCGCTCTCAGGGATTTGAAACGACCTCATAACATCAAGGCAGTCAGAAGTCTATTGGGTACAGTTAACTACTACCGACGCTTTATTCCCAACGCAGGTGAGGTCCTGGCTCCACTGAGCAACCTATTAAGGAAGGGACATAGATTTGCTTGGGGTATGATAGAGCAGTCAGCCTTTGAGACGGTGAAGGGAATATTAACAAGCGAGCCACTACTAATTCACCCAACAATTGGGATACCTTTCATCCTGAACACTGACGCCAGTGGGATAGCGGTAGGCGCTTGCCTCCAACAGGAGGTCAATGGGACAGTGAGGCCAATTGCTTATTATAGCAAGAGACTGACTGGTCCTGAGATCCGCTATTCTACAATAGAAAAGGAGGCTTATGCAGTAGTGTTGTCCCTACAACACTTTAAACACCTCCTGGCGGGCAGTAGGGTAGAAGTACATACTGACCATAAACCGATTACTTATAATAAGGGGTCTGATTATAAGAACGCCCGACTGTCTAGGTGGGCAGAGATCATCCAAGACTTCAACGTTACATTCATTTATGTCCCGGGGAAGGAAAACACGGTAGCCGACTTCCTTAGTAGGTCCCGTGCGAGGATGATCCAAACCTATCACAAGATAGGAGGGTGGTGGCCCGCGGTGGTAAGAGACCATCGGCCCCCCTTATTAAATAGTAATCAGATATGGGAAGGCTTGCTTCAAGAGAAAGGATGGGCCCCAGTAATAAATAGGTTATTGAAACTAAAATCGGGAAGTATAGAAAGGTATAATAGCCGAGAGTATAGGTTACAAGACAATTACCTCGTTACAAAGAATGAAAAGGGTACCTGGGTGAAGGTGGTTCCTACAGGTTTTAGGGAAACAGTGATCAGCTATCATCATGACATCCCTACTGGAGGTCATTTCGGAGTTAGAAAGGTTATGAGAAGGCTGAAGGGTGACTATTACTGGCCTGGTATGAGGACTCAAGTCCGGAAATATATACGCAGATGCGAGAGCTGTCAGCTATCGAATCAAGGCGTAACCAAAGCCGCTAGTGCTCCCCACTTTAGACCCGAAAAACCCTTTGAGCACCTAGCTCTCGACTTCATAGGACCATTGGAAACAACCCCAAGAGGTTATTCGAGTATTTTGACTATTGTGGATCTATTTACTAAGTTCCCAATTCTGATTCCTACTAAGGACCAGTGTGCCAATACAGTGGTTAGGGCCTTGTTGGAGAGGATAATCACTACCTTTGGAGTACCAAAAACGATACTCTCTGACTGAGGTTCAGCATTCATGAGTTGCTTATTTAAGGGAGTTTGCAAGGCTATGGGGGTTGGGGCAGTAAATACCACAGCCTGGAGACCTCAGAGTAATGGCGCCGTAGAAAGGCTCAATAGGACGGTAATAGAATCTCTACGCAGGTGTACAGCGGGGAACAATTGGGATACCACCTTACCAATGGTAGCCTTCGCTATCAGGACCACTGTACATTCTAGTACTGGGTTTACTCCAGCGAAACTGGTCTTCGGACATGAGCTGAGGCTTCCACAACCTTTCCAGGAAGAGGAGCTTAATCCTGTATGCGAAGATTCAATTACCGAAATGGCGGCCTTCTATGAGCGGGAATTGGTGGAGCAGGTTGAAAAAGCGAGAGAGATGGTGAGGCAAACTTACTTGAAGGAGCAACAAGAAGCCAGGGCTGAGTTTGAAGCTAGAGAGTTAAGGACCTTTGAGACAGGGGATCTAGCTTTGGTAAAGAGAATGCATGAGACGAAAGGACGTCATAAATTTTAGCCAAGGTACAGTGAACCATATGAGGTATTACAAAGGACGGGCGACACTGTTTACCTTCTGAAGGATTTGGAGACGGGGAACTTAGATAAGATCCACATAGACAGAATGAAGGCCTATCATGCCCCGGTAAAGACTTACCCTTACGGGGGACGAAAACGTACAAGAACAAATAGATGGTGTTATTGATGATGAGGATCACTGGGTACATCCAACGTATCCTATATATTCCCATAGAACTGTAGAATCAGAGGAACCACGA
Source organism: Cordylochernes scorpioides (assembly GCA_030710605.1). Classification (NCBI taxonomy): domain Eukaryota; kingdom Metazoa; phylum Arthropoda; class Arachnida; order Pseudoscorpiones; family Chernetidae; genus Cordylochernes; species Cordylochernes scorpioides. The sequence goes on along the minus strand of CP092868.1, from coordinate 6,607,579 downwards.
GAGACGGCAACCTTAGGAAACCCGCTAGAGGTAGTGAATGGGGCAATTGATGGCAATGTTGACGGCCCTGAAATACGCCATTCGACCAGGGCCAAGAAGCCCACTGGGTGTAGATCGTGCCCAGGATGCCAATGAGTAAAACCATAGAATGTGTACTAGAGTTTAGTTAAATTTTGATCATAGTATGAAGTGTTAGAACGTGAGTTAAAGGCCTTAGACTGTGGTTTTGAAGAATTTCAGTTTTTTTTTGCTACAACATTGTGCTTGTGTTAAATGTTCATTGTAAAGAGTTTTCAGTTTTTTTTTATTGAAGAGGCTATTCTGTATTAATAGCAAGTTGTGGTCTAAGAGTTGATAGACAAGATAACAAGTGACCTCTGTTGTTAAACTCCAGAGCAGTTTGGGTATTGAAAGCCCATGATTTCAAAGGAGGGGTTTGACTGAATAGCAGGGAAGGGAAGACGCCAATAACCTTATATGGGAAGTAGGGTCGGCGAACACTTGTAGGTCTGTCATGTTTGGCAATGAGGTAAATGCTTGAAGTTCAATTCGCTCCAATTTAAGTGCTAGTTTTGATGATTCATCTTGTGTAGACACCAAGTGTCAAGATAAGAAGAAGATTTACAAACTATTAGACTCACAGTTTTAATGATAGGTTAGATTTCAGATTTGATTGTTGACAATCAACATATTTTGACTTATTTATCTACTTGAATATAGATAATTTATATTAGAGTTTGTAAGAGGCACTTTATTTGAGTAAGTAGGGCTTTAGTTCCCGATTTGTATTAATTAGGTATATTTTATTTGATTTCACATTTGTCCTGAAAGATTTGTTATTATTAGGGTCTATCGATGATGATAATTATAGTACTTTGGCTTGTGTAGCAGCTTTTAACTTTAGTTTATATGCAAACCGTGAATGATGGGTCTCCTTCTAAGGGAGTATAGGTATGATTTCTTTTATTAGGGTAATCAATCACCCTATTTCATTATATCAACTTGAATTTTAAGAGTCGTAGACAATGATCATGTCTTGATTCTCAGACTGGAAGATTGTGAGAGGTTATGATCAGACCAGAAAAGCCCACAAAACTTCTCCTCATTAGAGGGAACGGAGAGGTATCAGGTGAACTTTGTGCTAGGTGGGGGGATTTAGTTGCCGACGTCGCAAGCTAAGTGTACAGCGACATACCTCGGATAACCGATCTGACATCGTAGTTTACGACGCGTTAAGCGTGGCTGAGATGAGGGTGATTCAGTCGGGAGGTTGGGAAGATTCGGCACGTTGAAGGCTCTCCTATATATTGTGCAGCCTGGAACCAATCCTCTATGGACAGATTTGGAACATGTGGTGGGTAAAGAAATCGAATTCCCTATAACTCCTTGTCTCTAAGTCAAAGTCTAAAGGGGTTTTCTAATGAGGGTTAACAATTGAGCATGCAAGAGACAAAGTTACGATTGGGAGGCGATTCCGTCTACAGATTTTAGGTACCAATTAGCAAAGTGACAGATGGACTGTCCAGATTCTTTGCGTTTTATATCGCCCCAGGCTAGCAAAAGTTAATCACCTAATTAAAGACTATAGTCTACCGTACGTTTAGTTAGAACGAATTCAAGTCTAAATATCAGTTAGTAAGTAGAATTTATTTTTTTTAACGAGAGTAACTCATTATAAGATAAGATAAATTTTTAAATTAGTAGGACACCTAAATGAACTTTTGAAGCAGATTGCCAGAACAAGCCAATATAGCGTTCCAGATTTTAAAAAGGAAGAATTTTTTTTTCAGGAAGATCGAGTATCAATTTATGTTTTAGCAACAAAATGGCCTAGAGCAATGAGCTAAAATAGCATGGAAACTTTCTCTGTGGATTATAAATACTAGAGAATAAAACGAAAGGAGAAAATATTTTTTAATAATCAACTACACGAGCTTTCGGGCAGTCACGCCCTTCGACAGGTAATGATACATGATGGCAAAAGGCTTTATATAGGATTCCGTTTTTAAAATATGAGTTAAAAAGCAATGAGTTAATTTTATTTTATTTTGGGCATAGAGTCATAATTTTTCAGAGAGATATTAAGAACTCGAGTGGGAAGATGTATCACAAGGTATGAGTTAGACCTAGGTTGTTAATCATCATAATTTATTTTCAGGGTTAATTTTTTTAGTGGATTTGTTGGTCAAAAATATGAGTACACATTCTATAGATAATCTAAACAATGTATAGTAGAGGTTAACTACAATGTTCAGCTAAAGAACAAAGATAGGTGAGATTGTCATCACATTAAGGTAATTTGGAAATAATCTGGTTTAGGGAAGTAATTGACTACCAATATTTCCTTTCCTATAAATTTTCTCTTGGATTGAGAGGGGCGGAGAACACGCCAGACAAACACTCCCAGTGACGAGTTGGTGAGAACAAAGTTTTGAGATATTACATATAGATTTCGAAATGCTAGTGAAATGACCTAGACCCTCAGTGCATATCTATTCGTTTTATTATTATTATATATTCAATATTATCATATATCATGTATCAACCCTTTATTATATTCATGTATATTTGTATATATAGAAAGCACGATTTGAATTATAGATGTTGACATTTTGGTAGCAGCGTTGTTACCATCTTCAGATAAAATGCACTAAACAAACTTTAACCACTACGTATATATATATTTTGTTTATTTACCATAATATATTCCCATATAAATGTTATTTTCCTTCCCATATATCATATTCTTCAAGATGTTTGGCATATTTATTATACAGAGGTATTATTTACTCATTTAATGTATCATCCACCATATTTACCTTTTTCCCTAATTATCTGCATATATATTGATATATAGGTAAGACACAGTTTGAGCTATAGACTACAAAAAGATAAGATAACGAGCCCGATTCCAGAACAAATGTGTGACATTTTGGTAGCAGCATTGTTACCATCTTCGGACAAATGTACCGAATGAAGATTTTAATCACAATTTATATATTCATTTGTTTACCATAGTATATCCTATATATATATATCAAACCTTTCCCTTTCTACTTATAGTAAATATCCATTTTAAGATTTTTTTATTTAACATCGCGTATATCTACATTGCTCCATTTTGGCATACATCGTATCCGTGCAACTTTGATATGTATATTCACTTCCCACGTTTCTGTTTGCCCTATTATTGATGTCATTTGATAGGAGTTGCAATTTTAGTTTCTTTTTTTTTATTATCATTATCATTGTGACCATGTATAGTCATTCCTTTGCTGTCATATGTATCATATAGAGTTAATAAAGTTTTTTTTATTTTTAGATGTGTTTTAGGAATTGGGCATATCTACAATACACGCACAATTCCTTGGCGCCCGTGATTATTATGTTTATCCCGAATGGCCTAAGAATCTGTTTGCACACATTCTGTGTATAGACCACCCCATCTCCACCCACAGGGACTGCGGCCGGGAATGTGTGGATTCGACTCACATCTGGGCCAAGACTCCCTGGAATACAGACAGCGAAAGGATGGGCTTAGTACTTTGCCCATTAAATGGTAGGATAGAATTTCCTTCAATAATCTCGATGAGTTAACCCGTCCCAGGTTTCATGACCCGTGTGTTCCTCCTTTGCCAGAGTGTCAGTGATTGCATACTGGTATCATAAAAGAATGCATTTCTCCCAATTTCATATTTCTCATAGAGTATGAACAGATATGAATTAGAATAAACACATTCTTTCACTCTGGCAGGGGAGGAATTGTTGGGCCAGATTTCCCACCAAACAGACCCAACAAAGATGTAAACATTTACATCATATATATATATATATATATGCAGTGTCTTGCCGGAGTGTTTGATGTCTAGATGGAAGTCACACGACAATGGCCGACGGTGCTCTAAAGGTCAAGGCCAGAGGAGGACACAGCCCTGGACGCGTATTCCAAGACCTGCTGTTGGAAGATGACATCGGCCCTGTTTAAGCAGCCAGAAGCCCGATGCAAACAGAATCAGAGGAAGACCAGGAACCGGGGAGACATTCAGTTGGAGATGATACCTATGCCTTTAAAGTTCACCCACAATGTAAACGGAAAGCTGGTGGACAATGGAGAAGCCGCCTCGACAAGAAGGAAGAGGGCTTGTATTCTTGTATTCCGAGGCCCGCTGCAGTAAGATGGAGGACCTGGACAAGCTCTGGGCTTCTTGTATTCCGAGGCCCGCTGCAGTAAGGTGTACAAAATATGGAGGACCTGGACAAGCTCTGGGCTTCTTGTATTCCGAGGCCCGCTGCAGTAAGATGGAGGACCTGGACAAGCTCTGGTCTTCTTGTATTCCGAGGCCCGCTGCAGTAAGGTCCAGATGGAGGACCTGGACAAGCTCTAGGCTTCTTGTATTCCGAGGCCCGCTGCAGTAAGGTGCACAATGTACATATGTAATTATATGTATTACTAGCGGGTATACCCGGCTCCGCCCGGGTTTTACTCGAGGGAATGTTTGTAGTCTAGTATGTTGATATAATAAATCTATCTGAATATTAGGAAAGGTCAGGTAATTTTTTTGTAGGGTGATGCTCTGAAAAAGAACGCTATACCACTTTATCACTAAACTAATTGGCGAGTCAAAAATAAGCAACCTAAGCAATCCATTAGCTTTGCAAGATAAGAAAAGAAATAGAGAAATGCATGCAAAATTCTCAACACAAATAAAAATCTTTAATCCTCAGAAGTAATGTATATTAGGTAGGATGAGGTTTATTTTGTTTCTATTACATTACATCATCTTTAAATCTCAAAGCAGAGCAAAACTGGCATACCCGAAAATTTGGCCTATATCGACAGATGAATCAGCTTTATAATCAATATGGGCATTATACTGCATTACTGCATACTGCATTAAAAAACTAATATCATAATATTATAATATAATATAACAAATATAATAATATATAAATAACCTATTTTTTAGATACAACCCATATATGTAGAAAATATAATAAATAAACTGTATGGCATATTCTGAAAAAAAATTAGATTGAGATTAATAACAAAAGCTTCAAAACCAGCAATACCTTCAGAATACCTAAGACGGCGAAGCGCACGACGCGTCTCACTTTGAAGTGGTGTCTCAATAGCTATAGCATTCCTATATCTCCTGGAAGCAGCCGTATTCCTACCAAGTAAACGTCGGCTGTGGCGAGGCATATTCTGAAAAAAAAAATAGATTGAGATTAATAACAAAAGCTTCAAAACCAGCAATTTCTAAACAAAGCATAAAAATTTCCTGTCTTTTTGAGGTAAAAATCAAAATTTTTAAATTTTTTATTCAAAATAACCTTCAGATATGTTAAGAAGATTTTAAAAAACTAATATCATAATATTATATTACCAAAAAATTAATGTACAAAACCAGTTATCATTAAAAAGCTTCAAAAATAGACCAACCGCTGGATATGGCAATGAAAAAGCATGCTTTTTTGAGCTAAAAAAAAGAAATAATTTTCTAAAATACAAAATTCAACCCCTATATGTTAAAAAAACTATAAATAATCTAAATATAAAAAATTTAATCAAATAAATTAAAATATCTTTAAAAAAAATTTGAAAAAGGACTTCAAAAAGACAAATAAATGAATCCGTAAAAGAAATCCCTTGCTTATTTAAAAATATAAATAACCTATTTTTTAGATACAACCCATAAATGTAGAAAATATAATAAATAAACTGTATGGCATATTCTGAAAAAAAATTTAGATTGAGATTAATAACAAAAGCTTCAAAACCAGCAATTTCTAAACAAAGCATAAAAATTTCCTGTCTTTTTGAGGTAAAAATCAAAATTTTTGAATTTTTTATTCAAAATAACCTTCAGATATGTTAAAAAGATTTAAAAAAACTAAAATCATAATATTATATTACCAAAAAATTAATGTACAAAACCAGTTATCATTAAAAAGCTTCAAAAATAGACCAACCGCTGGATACGGCAATGAAAAAGCATGCTTTTTTTTAGGTAAAAAATAGAAATAATTTTCTAAAATACAAAATACAACCCCTATATGTTAGAAAAAACTATAAATAATCTACTTTTAAAATATCTAAGCAATTAATTAAAATTTTGTTAAGGTCCTCAAAAAAGACATAAAATTGAGCACATTAATGAAATTTCAAGCTTTTTAGTGAAAAAAAATAGAAATAACCCAAATTTTTTTTACAAAACAACCCATATAAGTGGAAAACATTGGTCGAAATTGATGCATTGTAACGAAAGTTTTTAGTGGTGTCCACTTATGAAATTTCCATTTTATTAATATAGATAACCAATCCCTTCCTTTATATACATGGTGAAAGGTCTAAATTTCTTTTTATTACCACATTGAAATTTAAATACATAGAGTAAATAAATTAAATATATACTCTAGATAGATTAGGTATTTCAAAGAAAACAATAAAATTTTAAGAAGAAATACTAGATTAAATAAATAAATTAAATATATGCTCTAGATAGATTAGGTATTTTAAAGATAACAATAAAAATTTTAAGAAGAAACACTAAATTAAAATTTCAGGGAATCAACCTGATATAGTTTATTATTTTTTATTATTAATTTAAAATTAATTTTTTTTCAAAGAATAATTTTTATTTTATTTTCCGAATTTATTCTACGAAATAAATGTCTTTTTTTTACTCTGTAAAAGAGATTAAAAAAATTCCTTGTAGTCACGCGAGATTTGAATTTTGTCAGTTGGAAGTTAGCATAAGGATGGAAAAGAATTATTCATATAGAGACAGGAACATGGCGAGGTCGGGCCGAGCGGGGATAAGACAAGATATTCGAGGATGGAATCCTTTGATGTCGCTGTTTGTCTTTTTTTTTTTTTTTTTAGGAGACAAAAGCAATTTTGTTTAAACTTGGTTTTCTGGTGTATCTTCAATAGTGGTCACTTTAATATCGTTCAGAGTTATTGACTGAATCCAGATATACATGGTAAAAGGTACAACTTCCTTAAGTTTTGTCTATGAGTGTATAATCCAAATTATACACAATAATCAGAGTAGAACATACTCCAAGAGTAGACAGTCTCTCTAGAGGACATCTCAATACAACGGACAGTTTTTTTTGGGGGAGGGGGTCTGTGGAAGGATGGTCTAAACCGTTTGTTTTGGACCGCTACGGCCCGTGTTCGATTCCCGCATTGGACACTTTTTTTCTGATAAAAAAATGCTCCGGTGGCCCCCGATTCTTGCAATAGTTCAACCCCACCAGCGATTGCAAGTAACCAAAGGGGCTCTGGTACATTTGTAAGTGCAAAGTCGAGCTGCTTTTCAAATATGTAAACATGTGATGATGCACTAACAGTAAAAGCAATCACTTTCTTCTACCCACCATGATTATCATGGCCTTTACCACGTGTAATAGGGATAAGCAAAAAAACGGACAGTTTTTATAGTCGTAATGACTTTTTTTACCAATTATCTTTCCTTTCCCTACGCTTATAAAGATTGACTTGTAACATATATAGATAGAATCAACTTTTAATTCTCGTTTAACGAATAATTGAGACCATATCGGATATAAGACCTGGCTCGGTCTAGAAGCAGCCAACCGTAGGCACCACCTACCTGTCAACTCTCGGGTGAAAGTTATGAGAGAATTCTCTTGTGGTCCATATAAAGCCTCAACTATGGTCAGCTAGTGGTTCACATGTCGATAAGATACAGCTGCTTATCTCCAAACTGGCATTTAATTATCTCAGGTTGCCATAGACTCTGTATCCCACCGTTTTGGTGTTTTAATTAGTTTATTTAGTTCATGAACCAATTGTGGTCTTCTTGAGATTAAATCCACTTTTATTACATCGTTCATAAAAAATTATAAATGAAAACTAAAAAGAAATAAAAAAAATAAGTATACAGTATATGAAAAAGATAAGGATGAATGTACATAATGAAATATTTACAGGCTTTATTGGTGTCGCCAACCGCGGGAAAGACTCCGCCACCGATGGACTGCGAGAGTTCACAGAGTGGGCAGGTCGATGTGATGGCTGGTGTTGTTCACATCAAGACCAAGATGGTACTTGTAGATGGTTGTCACACTTGAAATACTGAACCGTCAGTAAAGCAGAAGCACAGAGACCTTCCATACTGGACACCATCAGTGAATTCTTTACTCCAATATTCTAGTTATATTGTGGTTAAGAAATAATTTATTATTTAATTATTCAATGAAAATACTCAATAGATTATATATATTACTCTGTATTTGTAAAATCATCATATATGTTCCTTAGCTTGCTTGTTCAATATTCTCTATCTGTAGATAGCTTTGTTGGTTTGTTGATAATTGTCGACTAGTCGTGGTGACGTCATCAATAAATACTTTTACATCTTAAGATTTTCCAAGACTTGATTTCTAAGCTACAATATATTTAAAGTGATGGTGGTGTCTTATCCACTCCATGGAAAGAGGGATGCCATTGCCCCGTTAGTCAGCCACATTTCGGATTTCCCTGTTCACGGTTACTGTAGCGGCTCACGACACCGTACTGCAAGGCAGTCCCTTACTTGTGCTGCTTCTCCCCACGTAGAGGAGGACTTCTGGGCAGGATATATATTTGAGATAAAGATCTTAATATGAAAATTGACCAAATATTTCCTTATGACTTAAGCATAATTTTTCAAATTATATTGTTAGATTTTAAAATTTTAATCGAATACAGAAGAACCTCCATGAGAGGACACATCTCTACAAAGGACAGTTTTTTTTATTTCCAAAATTATCCTTTTTTACTAATTAGCAACTCTCCTTTAAGAGAACACCTTTGCCTAAAGGAAACTTTAATTCGGTCACTAGAGATGCCTTTGTTGGGCCAGATTTTCACAAAAACAGACCCAACAATGATGTAAACATTTACATCATATATGCACAGTGTCTCTCCAAAATGTTTGTTGTCCAGATGGAGAATCCCCCAACGATGGCCGACGGTGCCCTAAAGGTCAAAGCAAGGGAGGACGCCCAGTTGGAGATGGCACGGACCCTGTCCAAAGCCGACCAACCCTCCACAGAAGGACAACAACGAGGCGGATTGGAAAATGAAGAACTGGAAGCAGCCCTGGGCGTGTATCCCGAGACCCGCTGTAGAAAGATGGAGAATTCCCCAACGAGGAAACTCAGCGATGCTTTTAAGGCCAAAGCCGGGGAAGACGCCCAGCTGGAGATGACATTGGCCCTGTCTAAGTATCCCGAGACCCGCTGCAGAAAGGTCCAGAGGAGAGTACACAAAGTGGAGAATTCCCCAACGAGGAATCTCAACGATGCTTTAAAGACCAAAGCCGGGGAAGACACCCAGCTGGAAATGACACTGACCTTGTCCAAGTATCCTGAAGCCCGCTGCAGAAAGGTCCTGAGGAGGGTGTACAAACTATATATATGTAAATATGTGAATTCGTCAATCACCCTTTTATATGCAAAATGAAAACGTCTATAATATAATAAGCATAGATATAATAAGCATTTATATCTTATTATTCTTTTATTATTTCAATTTTTTTCTTTTAAAAGGAATAATAATATTTTATTATTTTAAAAATATTCTAGGAAAATTAAATTAAATTTTATTACTCTGTAAAAAGATGACAATTTTTTTTTTGGGGGGCGCCACCTTTTAAAAAGGGTGAGTTCAGGTTTGAAGGGGCGCGCGGACGGGGAGGACGACCTTGGAAGAGCTCTGGCGTCTGGAGGAAATTGGTAGGTTAATTAATTTCTTTATTAATTTTTGAGATGGGCCCATAAGGGCACGTTTTTATTTGTCAAAGGACACATTCATGGTTTTATTTAATAGGTAAATTCATATTTTTGCATGAAGTCTTAGAATCTGCTAAAGGAAATAAATTTTATGTCTACTTAGGACTGCTTACAAATGTAAGTTTGTAAAGTCTATCGAGATAGAATAAAAACTCATGTTTCACTATTTTAAAGGTGTGTTTGTGTTAAGGGCACGTTCTATATGTCAAAAGACATGTTCATAGTTTTATCTAATAGGTAAAATTCATATCTTGCATAAAATCTTATAATTTGCTATAATAAACCTTATGTCTATTCAGAATTGTCTGCAAATAAAAGTTTGTAAAAAACGATCGAGGTAAAAATAAAAACTCATGTTTTATCATTTTAAAAGTGTGTTTGTAATGCTTTATCCTGAAACAAAATGCATGGACCTTCTATGGTGTTTGCTATATCCTTCTATGTGTGTATCTAATTTTAACTCATGTTGGTATATAACTAAACATTGTTGTTGCTGAGCTATATCAAAGTTTAAGGTCGAGACGTCCTCAATAAGACATAAAACCCGACTTAACATTTGGCGCCCGCCGCGGGGCTCGAAACTCCTGAAAATTGCAAAAGAAATTTGCAAGAATTAAGCCCACCCCTGAGATAAGAAATTCATGTCGCTACATATTTTATTTTTGAAAAAAACGTTAAACCGCCCTATTTTAAAATTTTAATAATTATTCATCGTTAGGCATTAAAATACACGTTATTTTTTTATTTCCAATCTCCTTTATGTAATTTTCGTGCATTTTAATATATTTCAAACACACGTTTCTACATGTTTTTGAAAACTACGTTAAACCGCCCTATTTTTATATTTTAATAATTATTCATCGTTAGGCATTAAAATACACGTTATTTTGATTTCCAATCTCCTTTATGTAATTTTCGTGCATTTTAATATATTTCAAACACACGTTTCCACATATTTTTTTGAAAAATACGTTAAACCGCCCTATTTTAAAATTTTAATAATTATTCATCGTTAGGCATTAAAATACACGTTATTTTGATTTCCAATCTCCTTTATGTAATTTTCGTGCATTTTAATATATTTCAAACACACGTTTCCACATATTTTTTTTTAAAATACGTTAAACCGCCCTATTTTAAAATTTTAATAATTGTTCATCGTTAGGCATTAAAATACACGCTATTTTGATTTCCAATCTCCTTTATGTAATTTCGTGCATTTTAGTATATGGAAAAACATTCATACCGTTACCTATTTTTTTTTTTGAAAATACGCTATACCAGGCGCGTGTGTTATTTTTTTTTCTTTTGTTCAAAAATGTTTAATGTCTATTTTTTTTTGTTTATCTTTTTTGGTGTATTTCATGTTTTAAAGCGAACTATGTTTAATATCCAATTTTGTGTGCATTTAATTAATGTTTTATGAGTGAAAAACTCATGCTTTGGTCTATTTTCTGAATATTATATTTTATATGGTTCTTAAAATATTGGAACGCGAACTTAGGCCTAAAAACAATGCCTTTCTCAAAACCTGAGAATTTCCCGCAAATTCCAAATTTAGAACCTCCCCCCCTCCCCCCCCCCCGGGGACACATATGTAAAGAGGGGAAGCACAAGTGTAAGGGGGGGTGGAAATAGAGGTATTTTGGGGTGACCACACGTGTGAAACACATGTGGACACTATAGGCGGGAAGAAGGAGACAACTAAGAGTTCAGTTGACTTCCAGCATCTGAATTGAAAAGGTTGTTTTTTTTTTTTGCTACCTCTTCCCGCACTTGCGGGAAGACTTAAATATTCCATCTTCTTTTAGCTTTCCGCCATTTTCTCTTAAATTGTAAAATCGATACGACTTATTTTATTATATACCAAGGTTTAATAATTTTTATTTTTTCAATTATTTTATCCACCAAAGTGATACCTCTCAATAAGTCTGAAGATATTTGAATTTTGTTAATACCATTGTTCTCTTAGTTCTCTCTTATCTTTACGATACCTAGCCTTATCAATATAAGTATAAAGTTTGAAGCCTTTTTCTTAGAGAGAGAGAGAGAGAGAGAGAGCTAATTTAAAAAAAAGGAAATGCATAGGTCATGTGATTTATTTAATTTTATGTATTTCAATTATTCTTTATTTTTACTAAGTGATTTCACCCGACAGGTCTAATAATATACAGATTTTTTTTCTCGATAATACGATTGTTTATTTCTCTTATCTTTTATATTATCTTGAGAATATTTAGATTTTATTAAGTTAGACGCAATTTCGCTAGCCATATTTAAGCATATGTTCTTCTTTACTGATGGTTCAATTGTTTTTTTTTTTTTTTTTTTATGTCTTTATATGAACATAATATTCAGACTTAAGTGTCCGCTTCGATTTTCAATTGTATACGCGTTTAGTCATGCTTACCCATAAACCTCTATCTTAGTTTATTTTATAGTTAGTACAAATTCCCGGTAGTGTCCATGAAATAAAACAGCAGCATTTTGTTTATTTATAATTTTGCTAACTTTAATGAATATGCAATTTCTTTTTTTTTCGATATGGTATAATTTACAATAGTTGTTTGGATTTTTCGATAATGCGATTGTGTACTTTCTCATATCTTCTATTATCTTGAGAATGTTAAGATAAGCATAAAAATTCTGGAACCCTTTGCTATTTCTTTTATATAGTATAAACCATGCGATTTATATTTTAATATCACAAAGTATAATAATCCTTTTAATTTAAATATTTTATTCGCCAAAGTAGCTTCGCTCGCGCGTGACGATACAATCATAGTAAAATTCCAACATGGCGGACCATGCACGCGTTTAATCTTACCAACCCATGAACCTCTACCTTAGTTTATTTGAAGTTACGATCAGTTTATTTCTTTTATGTAATGGTTAATACAAATTTTCCGGTAGTGCCCATGAAATTAAAACAGCAGTGTCTGTTTATTTATATATATTTTTGCTGACTTTAATGAATGTGCATTTTTTTTAACTTGAGCCTCCTTCGCATTCAGACCGGCACACTTTTATTCTTTTTGTTATACCGATAAGATGACAGAGAAAATTTTGTTCCGCTTCCTTAAAGCGTTGAATTTCGCCATCTTTCCATCCCGTTATGGTGTAACTTACAATTTTATGTATAAGATAAAGCATAGCTATCCTATTTAAGCGAGATCCCAGTAGTATAATATGCCAAAATATATTTTGAAACATCTGCTGATGTTATTATGAACGGATATTTTACTGGATACCAACATACTTAAGTTTGTCGATATACAGAAGCCTTGTTTAAAATAGATGTCTTATTGCCATTTTTGATTAAAGTTGTATATGGTGATTAAGTAATTTCCGCATCGTTTTAATTATTTTCAAGTTAATTTAGTTTATACAGGAAATACGTTTGATCAAGTATACAGTTTTTCTTTTTAGTTATGACTTATTTATTTATTTTTTTTCGATAATTTTGACTTGAGTCACCTTAGATTATTTTTTTTGCATGACGTGTATGTATGTGTCACGATAGTTACTGCAAATAATTTTATCTCTCCGATTTATAATTTATTGTTTAATAAAATCAAAAATTATCCAAAATATTCAATCTGACAACGACTCTTATAGTATGGTGTCCCATGTATAGGATCTGGTGGTAACGTCCTCTTTTTATGTTATTTTAAGCGAAAATAGTAAAATTTGTTTCTTCCTTTAACTCCAGCCAAAGAACGAAATCATTTTATATAACCTGCATCCTTTGGAAATTAATGACTCTATTTCGGAATACAAACTTAGCAGTTTACCAGATATTTGGTTTTAGATAACCTTAAATAAACAGAGATAGAGAGTATTGCACCTCGTGTATGTTTGCACTTGACTGGTTTTGATAGCCCTTCCAGAAACACTTATCTATTCCACCACCTTCCAGGTTGTTTGGCAGCAGAGGCCTGTAACAAAGGAAGGACTTATAGCATCACAGCAGATATAAGAACTCGTTTCAACATCGGCTTTCATAGTCTTATGAAACGTGGCATCGAGCACGGTGATCAGTAGCAAAAATTACATTTCAGGGAGGCCGAGAATGGACCTTGAAGGTCAAGGAAAATATCTTGCGTAGTCCTATACAATGGATATCGGAACATGCAATTTTGTCTGTAAAATTGTATATTATTTAATAGGATTTAAAGATACTTACGAAGGTGGACGTGAGTGAAGGATGACATACAGCACTATCCCGATGGACGCCACCGAGCGTAAGACCACGTGACATGATCCAATGGAAGAGTGGGTCATTGTGGTGGGATGTGGAGAGAATATTTGAAATATATGCATCAATGGTAGAATACAGAGATGTATTCTGCTACTATCCACCTGCAAGGCTGATGCACCTATTTCGCTCAGAATTTCCAAGATTAATTGATCGACATACCAAGTTAATCTACGCAAAATATAGTTGTACCAACTTGCACCCACTCAGATGTGTCTAGGCTCTGTTCACCTGTCATACCACGAGAAATCACTGCGATAGCCATGTCTTAACGAGATATACCTTTAGCACCGTTACGATATATATATCTTGAACATTCAATTCAGCATTCTAGTGAGACTTCGATAGGAAGGTATGCTGAGTCAAAGCCAGGTCAAGTTAATATACACAATATCATTAAAGGCGTGAGAGAAGTTAGCCTGCAATCGATAGTAAATTTTGAACCACTGCGTAGTGAGCAAATGTAATCCCCAGCAGAACGAATAGAACAATCTAATACAATGATGTCTAATTTATTTTATTTTTTGTTATAAAGGTCCAGGCTGGACTAAAGAAAGGAACAATACGAAAATCCTTAATATAAGTAAGATAGAGTGCAAGCATAAATAATATTCCCATAGAAGCACTCTAGATATATTTAGGACAAAGAAAATTTCAGGATCAGGATAGACAAACATTTGAAGCAAAAAATCCTGGATTTGCATATCTTATATCTTTTAAGCAAATAAGTGGTACCACCTTACAGTAAACAAACAGCACCAGTTCAAAGTTCAGATAAGATAACTGTCGAAACTCGTCAGCTTTATAAAGTGAAAGAAAGCCGACAAAGTGTGAACTTCGTGATATGGGCGTTAGCCATAGACACTAGTGTGAACATTAAGAAAGCGTATATAGAGAGAGCTGTATAGAAATCAGTCATTTCGTAAATTTTTAATATATATTAAATGGGAGAGATCAAATTAAGCAAAATCTTTCTTTTATAGAATTTTTTTTTTAACTTTGGATTTGAACTTTTATGTTAGAATTTTTTTTTTAATTTTCACATGTCAATACATTTGTAAGTGTAGACATTCGATCTGGTTTAAATTTTGGCAAGGAGAGATCAAATTAAGCAAAATCTTTCTTTTATAGAATTTTTTTAAAACTGTGAATTGAACTTTTATATTAAAGTTTTCAAATTTCATGTCCATGCATTTTTGAGTATAGATATTCGGCCTAGTTAAAAATTTTGGGAACTAAATGTAACCCTTTTAGCGTAATATCGCGATCTGTTCCCGATGACGGGTTTCAAGGAAACTCCAGAGGGATGAAAGAGAGTTGAATGGCGTTAAAAGATAGGATGAAAAGGCGTTGAAATGTGTTGAAAGCGATGGAAGAGAGATGCGAGAAAGGTAACGAAAGGGTGTTGAAAGGTGTCGAAAGCGATGGAAGAGAGATGCGAGAAAAGTGTTGAAATACGTTGAAGGATGTCGTAAAGTGAGAAAGTGATGAAAGGGGTGAAAAAGGTGGAGATCGATGAGAAGTGATGAGAGGAGATGAAAGGTGTTGAAGATGGTGAATGGTGTTGAAAGAGATGTGTTGAAAGAGAGATGTTGAAGAGCGTTGAAAGAGTGTTGCAAGGTATTGAGAGAGATGGAGAGAGGTATGTCGAAAGCAATGAATAGAGACGAAAGGAGGTAAGAAGGGTTGAAAGTGTTGAAAGCGTTGAAAGGTGATGAAAGCGTTGAAAGGTGATGAGAAAGAGATGAAAGGATGATGAAAGAGAGTTGAAAGGTGTTAAAAGAGACGGAAAGAGTTGTGATGAAAAGGGTGAAAAAGTTGGAAATCGATGAAAGAAAGATGAAAGAGAGTTGAATGGCGATTAAGAGATATGATGAAAGGGGTGAAAAGGGTGAAAGGCGATGAATAGAAAGACGAATAATGATGAAATAGAGATGAAAAGAAAGAAAAAGATGGAAATCGACAGTGAAAGGTGTTATAAAGTGTAAAAGAGATATGCTAAAAAGGTGTTGAAGGATGTCGAGAATCGACAGAAAGAAATGTTGAGAGATATTAAAGCAGTTGAAAGAGTTGGAATGAAAGGGAGTCGAAGGGTGTTGAAAGAAAGAAGTATTAGAAAGGTGTCGAAACACGTCGAAAATCGACAGAGAGAATTGTAGAAAGATGCGGAAAGATGTTGAAAGAGAAAGAATTGAGGAAAGTTGTTAAAGAGTTTGTAAATAGAAGATAAAGGTTGATAGGAAGACGGTGGGAAGATGATAGGAGAAGGTGCGCTCAATGTTTAAAGAGTAGTAGTTGACTGCACTATTGCCTCGATAGAACTAGTTTGACTCTTCATCAAGTAGTGTTAATAGATAATTTGTTTTAGCCTAGAGGCCAGTAGTTGTAAATAGTACAAAAACATGCACTGAGAGTTGGTATGGGCTGGTGTACCTAAAATTCAGTAACTATATGCACTAGTATATATGAATAAGTTCAGTATTAATTATTATGTTGGGTTATAATAAATAACAAATATGTATTCTCCTTTTTAAGAATCCAGAATTCTCCCTTGTAAAGAGTTTTCAGTTTTCCTTTTATTCTTAAGCTACAATTTTTTATTTTTAGTGTCATAATGCCATTGTAAAGAGTTTTCTCTTTTTCTTTGGCTACAAATTTGTTTTTAGTGTTGGTATATGATTTTAAAGAGTTACTCAGTTTTTTTAACAACACTTTGTTTCAGTGTTAGGATTCATTGTAAGGAGTTTTCACAACCTTGATTTAGTGCTAGGATGTCATTGCAAAGAGTTTTCACAACCTTGATTTAGTGCTAGTATGTCATCTTAAAGAATTTTCACAACCTTGTTTTAGTGTTAGTAACCTTGTTTTAGTGCTAGTGTGTCATTGCAAAGAGTTTTCACAACCTTGTTTTAGTGTTACTATGTCATCTTAAAGAGTTTTCACAACCTTGTTTTAGTGTTAGTAACCTCGTTTTAGTGTTAGTGTGTCATTGCAAAGAGTTTTCACAACCTTGTTTTAGTGTTAGTATGTCATTTTAAAGAGTTTTCACAACCTTGTTTTAGTGTTAGGATGTCATTACAAAGAGTTTTCACAACCTTGTTTTTGATGATTAGGATGTCATTGTAAAGGGGTTTTCAGTTTTTTTTTGCTACATTGAGCTTTAATGTTAGAAAGTGAACCTAAGAGTTTTTAGTTTTTTTTGTTGTGTTTACTAGAGCTAGACTTCTGTATTAATAGCAGAATGTGATTTAAGACTTAAGTGAGTCCAACAGTTTATTTTATTCATTTTTTGTGTTTGAGTTAATTAACAGCTGAACTCTGGTTCAACTTTAAATATAGGTAAGAGGACTTAGATGCACTAGAAGGCTGCTGTGCTTGTAACCAATTCCCTATGGGCGGGCTCGGAATATGCGTTGGGTTAAACTTGACACCCTATAATCCCTTATGTCCAGGATGCAGCCCAAAGAGAATTTCTAATGAGAGTGTGTAAGGCAGTTGTGGTCTAAGAGTTGATATGCTAGGATAAGAAGTGATCTCTGTTGTTAAACTCCAAAGCAGGTTGGGTATTGAAAGTAGGGCTTCCAATCCCGGTACATATTTTCAATCCCGGGATTCGGGATTGCTTTTTTCTCAATCCCGGGATCCCGGGATATCCCGGGATTGAAAAACATTTTCGTCTTTCTACGCCAAGAGGTATATCGTTTCGTTCGTTATATTTTTAATTTTTTCTTTTATATAGTGCCAATGACGTGGCACTTACTTCGATGAAAACAACCTGAAAGCCATATATTTTGCGCCTGCTTATGAACTAAATCATTGCTTTTGGGTTACAGCTTGAAATTATCTGTCAATTACTGTACACACATCTGGAAAAAAATACTGTTCTTGGAACTCTTAGACCACATCTCTTAATGCAGTGTTGGACAGTAATCCATTCAAAGTAATACATTACCTTGTAATTACGATTACTTTGCAATGTATTACTTTAAAAAAATCAATTGCATTAGAATGTAAACATAATTACTCGTAATTCTATATATAATGATAGCAATTGTGATTAAAATTACTTGTAATTGTAATTATAGCAAATGTAATCATGATTATTTGCAATTGTGATCATAGAAAATGTAATCATTATTGCATTTTGCCCAACTATGTATTAATGTTTAGAAAGAAGACAAATCATAGTTGAGTAGGATGCGGAGTCTGGTGTAGGTGTTGCAATTGAAGTTGAAGAGGCAGCCTCAATAGCTTCTTGCAATCGGCGCTCTATTGTAAGATGGTCATTCGATTGTGATGGCTCATGGCGTTCTTGTAAACTCCGAGGAAGTTGCGAATTATCATCCTGAATTCTTACTTCGGCCTGTAACGGTTTAAGACGCAAAAGCAATTTCACGCTAAAGTCTTTGACCATCTTCTTTTTTTTATAACTGTGCTTGCGGATTGTGCAGATATTGGAGGAATAAAGATGTTTTATTGCATCGCTCTTCTAAAATTCTCTTTTGAAAAGTTTTTGCAGATCTTTGCTGAGAGAATGAGATTGTGCTTGCAGCTCCTCTAGAAGAAACTTTACTGTTGCTTCTGCAGTCAAAAGCGTAGCGTCGCGTCTACAGATAGCCTCCACAGTTGCCGAAATGGTTTCAGTGCGGAAATCACTTGCGTCATGATATCAAAATCTTCATCAGTTAGACGGACATTTGCATTCACATCTATTAGCGCCTTCTGAATCGCTGACTTCACACTGAGAAGTCTCTCCTACATGTTCAATAAACTATCCCAGCGCGTTCTGCAGTCGAGAATGAGACACATACTGGTGGAAATGCGATTATCTTGCCGCATGTAGTTCAGTCCAGATAAGAGGTTAGTGGCGGGTCCATGTTACACGCAGGTCCGCCACAAAAATAAAGGGATGCCGCTACTATCTAAGAAGCCACTATTTGAAAGTCAACAAAAACTGGGGCCCCCTCCATGTATACTGCTGCATACTCTCATTCTAGAGGCTGCCATTTTGGAAAGATCTTGCAGAATAACCCTTCGTTATTAGTGCATGAAAGTAATTTCAAATCTCTCAGAAAAAAAAAGACCTGAAATGCAGCTGTATAAACAAAACGTCAAAATTGTGCTATCCCATCATCTGTTTGATTACCAAAATGCTAGAAAATAAAAATATATTTTTGCGCTGGTTTTCATGCACAAATCAGTAATCCCGGGATTTTTCGAGCAGAATCCCGGGATTTCGGGATCATTATTTGGCTCCGGGATCCCGGGAAACGGGATCCCGGGATTGGAGGCCCTAATTGAAAGCCCTATGATTCTAAAGAAAGAGTTTAGCTGAATAGCAGGGAAAGAAAGATGCCAATAACCTTGAGCAAGAAGTAAGGTCGGCAAACACTTGTAGATCTATCCTATTTGGCAATGAGGTAAATGCTTGAAGTTCAATTCGCTCCAATTTAGGTGCTAGTTTTGATGATTCATTTTGTTTAGACACCAAGTGTCGAGATAAGGAGAAGAATTTCAAACTATTAGATGCACAATTTTAATGTTAGGTTAGATTTCAGATTTGGTTGTTGACAATCAAAATATTTTATTTAATTATTTATTCAAGTACAGGTAATTATATGGAGTTTGTAAGAGGCATCTTCTTTTGAGTAAACTAGGACATTAGTCCCCAATTTGTTTTAATTAATTAATTATTTTATTTGATTTCACATTTTGTCCTGAAGGATTTGTTATTATTAGGGTCTATCGATGATGATAATTATAGTACTTTGGCTTGTGTAGCAGCTTTTAACTTTAGTTTATATGCAAACCGTGAATGATGGGGGGGAGGGTGTATGAATGGATTGGTTTAATGAATGTGTAGAAGGTTAAAAACAATTATACTGTTAGACCAAAGATACGTTAGAATAGTGTTAGGGAATTAATAGGTTCGATTTTTTATCTTGATTTCTTTATTTGTTAGGACCGATAGCCTCACAGGACTTACAACTCTATCGATAGGAAGATATCCGCTCCTTTTTGTTAGGCCTCCTTTTAAAGGAGTATAGGTATAATTTCTTTTATTTGGGTAATCAATTACTCTATTTCATTATATTAACTTGAATTCTAAGAGTCGTAGATAATGATCATGTCTCGATTCTCAGACTGGAAGATTGCGGGAGGTTATGATCAGACCAGAAAGCCTACAAGCCTTCTCCTCATTAGAGGGAACGGAGAGGTATCAGGTGAACTTTGTGCTAGGTGGGGGATTTAGTTGCCGATGTCGCAAGCTAAGTGCACAGCGGCAAACCTCGGATAACCGATCTGACATCGTAGTTTACGACGCTTTAAGCGTGGCTGAGATGAGGGTGATTCAGACGGGAGATTGGGAAAGATCGGCACGTTGGATGCTCTTATATATTTTGCGCAGCTTGGAACCAATCCTCTATGGACAAACTTGGAACATGTGGTGGGTAAATTTTAATTCCCTATAACTGCTTGTTTCTAAGTCAAAGTCTAGAGGGGGTTTCTAATGAGAGTTAACAATTAGAGAAGATAAGAGACAAGTTACGATTAGGCGAGGCGATTCCGTCTACAGATTTTAGGTACCAGTTAGCAAAGTGACAGATGGACTGTCCAGATTCTTTGTGTTTTATATCGCCCCAGGCTAGCAAAAGTTAATCACCTAATAAAGACTATTGTCTACCATACGTTTAGTTAGAACAAGTTCAAGTCTAAATATCAATTAGTAAGTAGAATTTTTTTTTATTTCACGAAGATAACTCGTTCTATGTTAAGATAAAGTTTAAATTAGTAGGACACCAAAATGAACTTCAGAGTAGACTGCCAGAACAGGCCAGTATTCCAGACTTGAAGAAGGAGGAAATTTTAAGGGAAGATTGAGTATATCAATTTTTTTTTTTGCTAAGAAGTAGCCCAGAACAGTAAGTTTATTTTATTTTTTCTAGGGACAAAGAAGGGTCAGATTACAGAGAGGTATTGGGAACCAAAATGTGAGAAGATATATCGTAAGGTAGAAGTTAGACCTAGGTTGTTAGTCATCATCATTTATTCCTTCGAGGTTAATTTATGTATTTTATTAAAGTGAATTTATTGGTTAAAAAAATATGAGTACACATTCTATGGATGAGCTAAACAATGTATAATAGAAGTTAACAACAGTGTTCATCTAAAGACAAAGATAAGTAAGATTGTCACCCCAGATAAGGTAATTTTGGAAATAATCTGGTTTAAAGAATTACTGACTACTAAGATTTCCTTTTCTATTTTTTTTTTCATCATGGTTAAGAGAGGCGGAGAACACGTCAGACAAACACTCCCAGTGACAAGTTAGTAAGAACAAAACTTTTAAGTAATACGTGTAAATTTTGAAATACTCGCGAAATGCCCATGATCCTCAGTGCATATTTATCCCTTCGTTATATTATCTATTCAGTGATACCATTTACCATGTATTATTTTTTTTTATTATATTCATGTATATTTATATATAGATAAGGCACAATTTGGATTACAGACGTAAGATATCGGGACCAAATCCAAATAAATGATGTGTGACATTTAGGTAACAGCGTTGTTACCATCTTCAGGCAAATGCTCTAAATAAACTTAACTACAGCATATATATATATATTTTTTGTTTGTTTATCATAGTATATCTTCCATATCAACGTTATTTCCTTCCTATATATCATATTCATCCAAATTTTGGCATATTTATTATCCTGAGATAGTATTTACTCATTTAATATATACCATCCACCATGTATATTTCCTTTCTTATTATATTCATGTATATTTATATATGGATAGAGCACAGTTTGAGTTATAGACTATAAAAACAAGATAACGAGGCCGATTCCAAAATAAATATATAGTGTGTGACATTTCGGTAACAGCGTTGTTACCATCTTCAGACAAATGTACTGAATGAAAAAGTTTAATCACAGCTTATATATTTGTTTGTTTATCATTGTATCTCTATATATATAAAAGTCAATTCCTGTCTGTCTGTCTGTTTCGCAATAAACTCAAAAACTACTGAACCAATTGGTACCAAAATTTACATACATAGGTAAAAGAATACGGGGAAGACGATAGGCTATTTTAAAAAATATATAAATCAATTATTAAAACTATATATTCAAATTATTCAACTTAGCTCACGAGCAGCGCCCTCTAAGAACACTCAGGCGGGCGACGGTGGCGCGCGACGATTGGCTGCCGGCGCAGCACGTGACTTCCCTGCCCGCCGCCCCCCCCCCCCTCCCCCCCCCCCGCCGAGTAAATGAGATCTCCCGGCTGACGGCCGGTTGAGCTCACGGGCAGCGCCCTCTAGAACGCGTGACGATTTTGACGGCGCGGGGCGCTCCCGGTTGGACAGTTGCGCGGGGGCAGAGTGACCTCGCGGGTGCCCTCCGGGAACTACGTCCATCTTCCATATGTAATATACATTTAATCGTGTAAACCCGGGCGTTGCCCGGGTCATTCGTCTACAAATTCGCAGTAGTTCACTAATTCAAACCAAAATTTCCATACATAGGTAAAAGAATACTGGGAAGACGATAGACTATTTTAAAAATTTAGCTGTATCATGTTTGATTATCAGATACAAAATTATATCTGGAAAAATTCCAAAAAACAGAGACCACGGGCGAAACAGGGTACATTTAATAGGGTAAAACCCGGGCGTTGCCCGGGTCATTCGGCTAGTATCCTATATATATATCAAGTCATTTCCTTTCTACGTACAGCATATATTCATTTAAATTTTTTTAATGTATCATTGTATACCTTATATATCTACGTCATTTCTGTTTACCCTATTATTATTATTATTATTTGATCGAATAGGTCTATTTAATTTTGCCTTATATAACCTTGTATAATCTTTTTTTTTCCACATGTATCTCATCATATATACAGGGTGTACCAGGTAAATTGGGAATTTCAACAATGGTATTTTAACTGAAATTTTTTGCAAGTAAAAATTAAAATATCCGAATGAAATTTGACACAGTAGTAGATAAAAGGATATAGTTTTTATTTATTCAATGAAGTTTCCATTATTAGCTACAACAGTCTCGAGGCGAGTGCGGAATGAAGCACAGGCCTTGGCGACAATGACCTTGTCCATTTGGGTCATCACCGTGTGAACTGCTTTCTTGACAGACTGGATGCTGGTATGAGGAGCTTTGTTGACATCTCTCTCAACAACGCCCCATACATAGTAGTCGAGGGGATTGCAATCTGGAGAATTAGGGGGCCAAATATCAGGACTCCAGTGACTAGGGACGGTAAGTGTCAGCCACGATTGTGTTTTTTTTTTGCCTTATGGGCTGGAGCTGAGTCCTGTTGGAAGACATACTTCCTTCCTGCGGCCACCATGTCCATCCAAGGCTTCACAACGGTATCCAGAACATTGATGTACGTGTCAGCGTTCATCCTAAGGCCCTTCTCAAAGAAATGGGGAGGCATGACATCACCTTCACTGCTGATAACGCCAAGGAACATTACGGAGGCAGGAAATTTCGTGTGCATCACGACAGGTATCTCTGAGGGGTCTTTACAGATCCAGCGATCATTCCTGGGATTTACCTTTTGGTCCACGTCAAAGTTCTTTTCGTCAGAAAAGAACCTTAGCATGCCAAAAGAGTCGTGTTTCAGGTTGTTGAGGAGGGCAGCAGCCTTTCCTTTTCTGTTATTCTTCATATTCTCAGTCAGCAACTGACCTTTCCGAAGGGCATAAGACTTGAGACCAAGGTCCTCATGGATAGTTCTGACAATTGTCATAGAGCCAACGTCCATTTCCTTGGCTATGGCCCTCATGCTCTTCCCAGGGTTTCCATCAATCTTCTCCTTGACATTTTTGACAAATTCTTCGCCTCTTACCCTGTCCGATCGACGCGAGTGCTTTTTCCTTGTAGCTATCCCCTCTTTGTTACTGTCGGCCTCATCAAACTGCTTCTTGACACGATAAATAGTGGTTTTGGGCAGCTTAAGAAAATCCACTATCTCTTTGGGGCTCCTTCCGGCGCGCAGAGCAACGATGATGGCAGCTCGATTTTCAAATTCTCGGTTACTGTTCATCACTACACTACGCACACATGTACTATTGCATTTTACATGAATATGGCTACGTAATGAAAAAAAAAACAAGTTTTTAATCTCAAGTAGTTTTTGTTTTATGGACTGTCAAAGTTAGTCCCAATTTACCTGATACACCCTGTAGTTAATAAAAAAATTTTAGATGTGTTTTAGGAATTGGACATATCTACATTTACACGCACAATTCCTTGGCGCCCATTTGATTATGTTTATCTAGAACGGTCAAAGGGTCTGTTTGTACAGAATCTGAGTATAGACCACTTCCCCATCTCCACCTATAGGGACTGCGGCTGGGAACGTGTGGATTCACCTCACAACTAGGCCAAATCCTCTGGCATACAGACAGCGAAAGATGGGCTTAGTATTTTGCCCACTAAATGGTAGGCTAAGATTTCCTTTCAATATTACTATGAGTTAACCTGTTCTAGGTACCAAGGCCCGTCTGTTTTCCCTTCTGCCTGAGTGTCAGTGATTGCGAATGCTGGTATCATAAAAAATGTATTTCTTCCAAAATCATATTTATAATAGATCAGTATGAGCAGGTCTGAATTGGAATAAACACATTTTTTCACTCTGGCAGGGGAGGAATTGTTGGGCCAGATTTTCACAAAAACAGACCCAACAATGATGTAAACATTTACATCATATATGCACAGTGTCTCTCCAAAATGTTTGTTGTCCAGATGGAGAATCCCCCAACGATGGCCGACGGTGCCCTAAAGGTCAAAGCAAGGGAGGACGCCCAGTTGGAGATGGCACGGACCCTGTCCAAAGCCGACCAACCCTCCACAGAAGGACAACAACGAGGCGGATTGGAAAATGAAGAACTGGAAGCAGCCCTGGGCGTGTATCCCGAGACCCGCTGTAGAAAGATGGAGAATTCCCCAACGAGGAAACTCAGCGATGCTTTTAAGGCCAAAGCCGGGGAAGACGCCCAGCTGGAGATGACATTGGCCCTGTCTAAGTATCCCGAGACCCGCTGCAGAAAGGTCCAGAGGAGAGTACACAAAGTGGAGAATTCCCCAACGAGGAATCTCAACGATGCTTTAAAGACCAAAGCCGGGGAAGACACCCAGCTGGAAATGACACTGACCTTGTCCAAGTATCCTGAAGCCCGCTGCAGAAAGGTCCAGAGGAGGGTGTACAAACTATGTATATGTAAATATGTGAATTCGTCAATCACCCTTTTATATGCAAAATGAAACGTCCAAAAAGGTTATATTACCATTTCGAGATTTTTCTAAATTTATTTCTTTCTTTATTCTAAAATGAATAAAGCCAATTACTGGCATATCCAGATAGATTGGATATATTTGATTATTTTAAAATTTTCTTAAAGAAGAAATTACTATATAAATTTCTCAAAGGGTCAAGCATGTTAGATTTTATTATTTTATTACTAATCCAAATTATTTTTTTATAAGAAAAATAAAAAACTTACCTTTATTATTTATTTTATTATAAAATGAATAAAGTCGATCACATACATATCCAGGTAAAATGGGTATGTCACGTTATTTTAAATTTCTTGAAGAAGAAATTATTATATAATTTTTTTTAAGGGATAAGCATTTATATCTTATTATTCTTTTATTATTTCAATTTTTTTCTTTTAAAAGGAATAATAATATTTTATTATTTTAAAAATATTCTAGGAAAATTAAATTAAATTTTATTACTCTGTAAGAAGATGACAATTTTTTTTTTGGGGGCGCCACCTTTTAAAAAGGGTGAGTTCAGGTTTGAAGGGGCGCGCGGACGGGGAGGACGACCTTGGAAGAGCTCTGGCGTCTGGAGGAAATTGGTAGGTTAATTAATTTCTTTATTAATTTTTGAGATGGGCCCATAAGGGCACGTTTTTATTTGTCAAAGGACACATTCATGGTTTTATTTAATAGGTAAATTCATATTTTTGCATGAAGTCTTAGAATCTGCTAAAGGAAATAAATTTTATGTCTACTTAGGACTGCTTACAAATGTAAGTTTGTAAAGTCTATCGAGATAGAATAAAAACTAATGTTTCACTATTTTAAAGGTGTGTTTGTGTTAAGGGCACGTTCTATATGTCAAAAGACATGTTCATAGTTTTATCTAATAGGTAAAATTCATATCTTGCATAAAATCTTATAATTTGCTATAATAAACCTTATGTCTATTCAGAATTGTCTGCAAATAAAAGTTTGTAAAAAACGATCGAGGTAAAAATAAAAACTCATGTTTTATCATTTTAAAAGTGTGTTTGTAATGCTTTATCCTGAAACAAAATGCATGGACCTTCTATGGTGTTTGCTCTATCCTTCCATGTGTGTATCTAATTTTAACTCATGTTGGTATATAACTAAACATTGTTGTTGCTGAGCTATATCAAAGTTTAAGGTCGAGACGTCCTCAATAAGACATAAAACCCGACTTAACACCTTTTACAGAGAGGTTTTACTGTATAATCCAATAAACTTATTTGGCCAAACCGCTGGGAGGGTTTACCACTGATGAGCCACAAACCCTCCCAATATGTTTTCATCGCAGTAAGGACAGTATAAAAGTTTTATTTATTTGTTAAAAATAAGCATTCGCTTCTTAATGTTTTTATGTGTTATATATAGATGCTTTCGGTTCAAAATCACTTTATTAGGTACCGTTCAACAAGAGCAACCTAGTTTATGATAATTGAAAGAGTGAACAATATGTGAAGCTCACATATTAAACAAAATTTTAACGCGGAATTCAATCCCGGTTCATTACTTCATACACGGTTCATACTGTCGGGAATCGAGGGTGTTACCCACTCGTCCACCGACTTGATTTTAATAGATGCTTTGTGTTATTTTGTTGTCTTTGCTCTTTTATATAAACTTTTCTAGAGGGTTCTAGAGATTAATTTGGCGAAACAGCTGATAGGGCTCACTACTGATGAGCCAAACCCTCTCATTAAATAACTTATATCTTTGCAGTAAGGTCTGTAGAGATAATATTTGATGTAATCATTATAGAGAAACACACATTGCCAGTAAATTTATTTGTTACAAATTTTAACGATAGATGGCAATTAAATTTATAAAAAAATGTTCTCTTCGCTTATTCCTTTTTCTATCCAGCATATGGCGGGTGATAGCCGAAGCTGCGAAGTGTCTATAAAAGAATTAAACAAGAATTATTCATCTGGTTTATTTATCCGAACCTATATCCCTGCCATGTGATGTCAATGCCATGTGATGTGATGCTGTTGGACCATATTTTCACAAAACAGACCCAACAATGAAGTAAACATTTTGCATCATATATGTACAGTGTCTCGTCGAAGTGCTTGTTGTCCAGATGGAGAATCCCCCACCGAGGAAAGACCGAGAAGATGGCCGACGATGCTCCAATGACCAAAGCCGGGGAAGATGCCCAGTTGAAGATGGCACTGACCCTCTCGAAACTGACCAACCCTCCACAGAAGGACAGCGAGGAGGAGGATTAAGAGATGGAGAACTTGATTAGCTCTGGGCTTGTATCCCGAAGCCCGCTGCAGAAAGGCTCAGATGGAGAATGTACAAAATGTACATATGTACATATGTTTATAACCAATCCTCTTTATATGCAAGATGAAAGGTCTAAAATTTTATTACCATCTCGAAAATTCTAAAATTATTTTATTCCAAAAAATAAAATTAATTATATATATTCTAGATAGATTAGATATATATTTTTAAAGATAACAATACAAAATTTCTTAAGAAGAAATTACTAAATTAAAATCTCAAGGAATAAACCTGTTACATTTTATTATTTTTATTATTAATTTAAATTCTCTTTTACTCCAATGAATAATATTTTTATTTTATTTTCGAATATATTCTGCGAAATTAAATCAGTTTTCTTTTTACTCTGTAAAAATAAGATGATAAATTTTTGGAGGGACGCGATTTTTTAAAAAAATTAGTCAGTTGGTACTGAAGAGCCGGACAGTTGGGAAAAGCAATCGAGCAGTCAAGACGGGCCTAGGTCGGGACGTAAAGAAATACAATGGTAAGTTAATATTATTTTAAATTTAGTTGTGCGGGTCAAATGGCCTGATAACAAGTTAGGAGATTTTTTTTATTATCACATTTAGTAAGTTTTATTATCTAAGATTTTTTTTTATTTTTTTATGGTGTCGAGCTATCTTGTAAGCCCACGATTTTCCGCCATGCATAGTGTATTCCAAACAAAGAATAAAAATTATTTTGTTATATATATTTTTTATATACATCAGTAAATTTTAAAGTAGAGGTCTTGCTTGCATAAAAATGAAATTTGAAGGAAAGAGCTGTTTATAAAGTATTAGACCTTAATTTACATATAATGTACCTTTTTTTTTTAATTACAGGTAGTTTTAATCTTAATAAACTTCATATGTATTTCAATTTTACCATTTTGTATTTCTTTTTGTTTTATACCAAACTAGATATTCAAATTTTGTTTTTTATGGTTGGTAAATAACATAGAGATCTATATACACCCCATTGTGAATCAAATTCTGTGTTTGAATATATCATTTTGATGTGTTTTTCACTTTGGTTAGATGTCTAAAGATCCAACACGTTTTGCAATTTCCCACAAAGTATATTGAGACAAAGTGTACGTGTTTTTCTAATTCATAAAGGTAATGATTATACATTATATCATTAAAGAAAGCAACCCAACAATATTATTGTTTTAAGAATTTCTTTTGTTAACCCACTTTGAGATTTACCCATGGTTCATTTTATAAAATGGAGGTTGAACCTTATATAGAAGGATTTGAAATACTAAGTGTAGTATTTTCTAAACTTGAAAAGGTATGTTAACATTTAGGTTTATATTAATTATATTCAATATTGAATAAATCAGTGTTTGTGTAATTGCCGTGGCGAGTGTTAAATTTTTTTAATGAGTTTAGTATATCACTTAATGGTCAATACAAGGTATTTCGATATGCACAAACACAAATTTAACAATGCCATGTGATGTCAATAAAGAGGAATGACTTCCCACGACGCCACACACCAGGAAACAAAGTGACGTAACATCCTATGGCGCTATATAAATATTAGGAGTTATTCCTGTTCGGCCATGGAACAAGTTACGTGGCAGTGTAGGCAGGTTCTCATTGTACTTTGGATTTGTACTGCTGGACACGCTGCAAATTTCGGTAAGTTTCTCCCTTATTTACATATCTCTTTCTAAGTTTACTGCTGTCGATCATTCACCTAGTCTAGTGGTCGGTAACCTGCGAGCCACATGCAGGTCTTTGGATGTGAAGCTGCTGCGTGTAGTACTCTCATGAATAAAGTTTTTATTTATACTATTTATTGTTGGCAAGAAACAATGTTGTGGCTCTTTAAAAACTTTGAAAATTTTGTAAATTGTAATTTTTGACTCTTCCGATTCAAAAGGTTGCTGACCCCTGACCTAATTGCATATTTACGAGAGGAAACAGCTAAAATATTGAAATTTTCCTGGAAGGATGTTTGTGGAAGGTGTTGATCGGATAGAGGAAGGCCTCTAGAATGGAATTTATAAACAATAAAATACAATTTGAGTTACAAGGCAATCCATTGAGTATATTTACATATAAAAATGGGCGTACTTTCTTCTTCTTCTTCTTTCTTATCTCCACTCAATCATATTAGGGTCTCAAGCCTGTTTGACAACCATCATGACTGTGTGAAGTAGTATGCCTTTGTCATTAAGACTGGGAACACTACTCAGTAGCAGGCCACTGACTTAGCTCCAAAAGAAATGACCGCCTCTGACATGAGGAACAGACGCCATGTGCAGCCACACCTAACAAGGAGTACAAACGCTGCTCATCCTGTATCCCTGGATTAGGAGCCCTTACAGGGTACTATCAGCTGGGCCAGCTGAACCCAGGTTTTTTAGCGAGCTTGTTACTGCTCCTCCTTTTTCATCAGGGCTTGGGACCTGCAAAGGCGGAGTTGGGGCGTACCTGGATATGTAATATTAAATAATCCAGGTATTATCTTTTTTATATAAATAAAAGACTAACCCCCTATAGAAAGGAAACGTTGAGAGGACAGGAATACTGCTAGCCCTTATCCTGACAATCAACTTTAAAAAATAGTAGTCTGGAGATTAAACTGGCGAGATAGATGGAAGGGTTCCTCACTGATGAGCCATGCCATTTAATTACGATTATTAATGTAATTGCCATCTATCGATAAAATAGGTAGTTATTATTTTGGCAATATGCTTTTTATTATGATACTAGCGGATGTACCCGGCTTCGCCCGGGGTTTTACCCGAGTAAAGGTTTGTCTAACGAACATTTGTTAAAACAATTCTCTATAAACTTATAAAAAAATAATAGATATATTTTGATAATTTGAAACTCGTAAATTTGAATCTCTCGATGAAGTGAACATTTTTTCCCGGTCCCTGTGTGCCGTGTCATTTTGAATTTTGTCTTTCCTAATTTTCTACATTACAAAATCATCGTTTTATCTAGTGAACATTTTTTCCCGGTTCCTTGAAAAATACTCGATAAGTTGAATAAAATCAATATTAATTGGTTCCCTCGGTAATTGGAAGTTAAAGGAATAGTATATTCGCCTTGGAATTGTATCATTATTCTTGTCTCAAATAAATTGCCGTGTCATCCTGAGATAATCTTACTTTTGATAAATAATCTTTAAGATAATAAACTTAGTGATAATAAAACTTATAGATAAAAAAAATGTTATCATCGTCGCAATGGTGGCGCTGCTTGCGAGTTAAATCTACAAATCTGCAAATAACTCTAAGGATATTCAAGAAATTATTTTTTTCAAAAACCTTCCCGGGGATATACCTAATAATATCCCAAAATTTCACGGCGATTGGATGTATGGTTTTTGAATCTATAGAGTACAGACAGACAGACAAACAGACAGACAGACATTCAATTTTATATATATACTAGCCGAATGACCAGGGCAACGCCCGTGTTTTACCCAATTGAATGTTTTTATTCAAATACTATTTGTTACAATTATAAATTGGCGTCTTAAATAAATGCATATCCTAATCCTAATCAATCAGTCATAGGCCGCCTCTGTCACGGATGGCCGGAGCCCTCCTATTGGACGGCTACGATCACGTGTCATCGTTGGCGCGTAGGTGACCTTGAGTGACGTAATGCCCCCCCCCCCCTGCCGGCGGCGCGCGCCCGTTGGCTGCCGGCGAGCACGTGACCTCCCTGTGCGCGCGCGCGCATCCGTCACAGAGGCGGCCGATGAGGAAAGACGGTCGTGACTATATATATATAATCTACTTATATAATTGCCTTATTCTGAAGCTCACGGATAGAATGCGCGCCCATTGGCTGCCGGCGAACACGTGTCCTCCCTGCCCCCCTCTAGACAACCCTGTTATCAGCTGTGTGATACATACACCTGTCTATAGCGGCCATTCTAGACAACCCTGTTATCAGCAGTGTGTTACATCCACCTGTCTATACAGACCACCCTGTATATAGCGGCCACTCTAGACAACCGTGTTATCAGCAGTGTGATACATACACCTGTCTATACAGACCACCCTGGCTATAGCGGCCACTCTAGACAACCCTGTTATCAGCTGTGTGATACATACACCTGTCTATACAGACCACCCTGTCTATAGCGGTCACCTTAGGCAACCCTGTTATCAGCTGTGTGATACATACACCTGTCTATACAGACCACCCTGTCTATAGTGGCCACTCTAGACAACCCTGTTATCGGCTGTGTGATACATACACCTGTCTATACAGACCACCCTGTCTATAGCGGCCACTCTAGACAACCCTGTTATCGGCTGTGTGATACATACACCTGTCTATACAGACCACCCTGTCTATAGCGACCACCCAAGACAACGTCTTTAAAATATATTCGCACTCGGGTAAAACCCGGGCGTTGCCCGGGCCATTCGTCTAGTATAATATAATATAATATATGTATGAGTACATTTTGTGTAGAAATAGGATTAGTTGACTTTATAAGGTAAACTTATTCATACAGTTTGTATCCCTCGATAGCTCAGTTGGCAGAGCGGAGGACTGTAGATGTAATTAAGCGGTGATCCTTAGGTCGCTGGTTCAAATCCGGCTCGAGGGAGTTTTTTTTTTTTGGTAGATGCGCGCGCATCCGTGACAGAGGCCAATGAGGAAAGACGGCCGTGACTATATATAGTGATAGATATATTAAAAAACACAAATATCGAAGGAAAACATTTCGCTGAAAATAATAAATACTTGGCACAAGAACCTATAGGACATGTAACAAATGTCCTGGTGTGGAACTAACACCTACCCACATATTCTCATGTCCAGCAATGGCCGCAGCCTTGCAGAAAGTTGACATGGACCCAGAGCAGCAGCTTTACATACACAAGATAGAGTACATTGCGACTGCTGTGATAGAGATGTATGGAGACATCTGAGGCTATTCATTGGACACGACAACAATTCAAAATCACTTTATTAGGTACCGCTCAACAAGAGCAACCTAGTTTATGATAATTGAAACAATGAATGTGATGGTTATTCACATATATATATATATATATGTCGTATTGTAATTTTTCCAAAGTTCAATGTCTGGAAATGACAATTAAGCAGTCGTTTGTGGCTGTCTCCACCTCAATAATTCTCTCTTTATTTTTTTCAAATCTTTTTTAAACAAAACAAAAATTTACATACACCATTTAATTAAATCTTTAGTAAAAAAAAATAAAATAAAATAAAATTTACATTCTATCATTCAAAATGTATCACTACCCCCCACAAAAAAAAAGAAAAATTTGTATTAAATTTTCTTCCTCAACGGAGGTTGGGAGGGGATGGAAGGTAAAGGATGAGATACATTTCGAAGGGGAGAAAAAAAATGCAAAAATTATATTACACAAGTAATTGTATTTACACAAGAAACTATATTGTTAGAGGCAAAAGGCGACCAAGGCCTGTTAGGTGGGGAATTCACAGGAAAAGGTGGCCCTACAAAACCTAACTAACATAATGCAGACAACTGGGGAAAAATTTCTAAATATCAAGCACTACATGTTTACATACCCTCATACACATAGGTATAATCCCATTCAATAGCAACTTTTATTGCTGAATGGAAGTATGCAAAATTTAGGGTTAGTAGTGGAAAAACTTGCCTGTTAAGCTAAGTGCCCAAGCATTGTTCCAGGTCCTCTTCTTAAAATGGAAAAATTGTTTTTAGGTTTTCCTCGGTATCTTCAAATACTGGTTCCCAGAGTCTTATTTTAGAAATATTAACTATTGTTGTACGTTTATTTTCGGGTTGACATGGCTTATCTATTTCTATTGTTTGGGGGGAAGGTATGGCAATTATCGTATAAGGTTCTGGGTAAAAAGCTGGCATAAGTTTACCTTGGCCTGATTGGTAAGGGATCTTATACAGTATCTTATCTCCTATTTTAAATTGGGCGTTTTATGGGATTCATTATATCTTTTGACTAATTTAAGATGTAGTTTTTTTGTATTATCATTGGCGGTTTTCCTAGCTTCTTCTATGGGGGGATAGGCTATTGTTAGGTCACTGGTATAAAATGGATTAATGCCGAAAAGTAAATAAACGGGAGGAATTGTAGTTATTGAATGGGGAGTATTCCTATATTCTTCTAATGCTTTTTGTAATAGCTTGTGCCATGGAATTCTGGGATTTTGTTGATGGTGGAGTCTTAACTTCGAAATGATAGTGGCATTAGCCCTTTCTACCAGCCCGTTACATTGTGGATGAGAAGGGGATGTCATAACGTGTTTTATGCCTTTTTCCTGTATGAATTTATTGAATCTTTTGGAGACAAATGAGGGATGTCTGTCGGTAACAATAATCTTTGGCTTACCTATACTTAATAATTGATTTATAATATTTATATACGTTGCTATCGAGGTACTTTTAGAAGGAAAAGCCCAAATGTATCTAGAGTGATGATCAACTACTACATGAAGGCAATTTTTTGTACTATTATATTCTCCTAAGCCTAAAATACTATCAAGAGCAACTACATCAAATGGTTTCTCAGCCAGCGGTAAAGTACCCATGAGTCCATATGAAGGTGTAGTCGGCTTCTTTACAGATTGACAGGTCTTGCATTTCAAAATATAATTTTTTATTTTACCTATCATACCTTTAAAATAATATTGTGTTGATATTACCCTAGCCATTGCACTAATACCTGGGTGTCCTAAACTTTCATGGGCCTTAATTATCAATTCTTGTTGTAAGGATGGTGGTACTACTATTCTATCTTTATTTTTTAATCGAATATAAGTGATATTGTCTTTATTGAAATATAATTTAGATGAAGGCTTAGCTAAGGATTCTTGTCCTTCTTTTAAATCTTGTATGGATAGGAAGCAAGAATATGGTAAGCGGGACAACATGTCAGCTTCATAATTTTCACATCCTTTATTATATTTGAATTCCAAATCATATTCTGATAATCTTAATGACCATCGAAATAGTCTACCATTTGTATGTTTGAAATTATTTAACCAAATTAGTGCTTTATGATCAGTGTGAACTATTACCCGCTGACCTGAAAGGTAGGGATGGTATCTCTTGCACGTTTCTATTATTGCTAATAATTCCAGCTCTGTAATGGTATATTTGGATTCTGCCCCCCTTAAGGCCCTACTATAAAACGCTATGGGTTTCATTGTGCCATCAGGATACTCCTGTTTGAGCACGCCTCCTAAACCTGCAGTACTAGCATCACAAAAGATATGCGTAGTTAATAACGGATTATAAATTTGGGGGATTGGTTTCGAAACTAATGCTTCTTTAAGAGCCTCAAAACTTTTTTGGCATTCGTCAGTCCATGTAAATTTTATATCTTTTTTCAAAAGATTATTTAAGGGAGCTCTTAATTTATTAAAATGATTTATAAACTTAGCATAATGTGTGTAACGCTTCCTAAAAATGATCTTAAGCACCTAACATTACGAGGAGGTGGCAATGATTTAATTATATCAACATTAATGCCCGAGGGAGACATTTGGTCTCCAAAAATTTCATAACCTAAATAATTTATCTTTTTCATAAAAAATAAACACTTTTCCTTCCTAAGCTGGATACCCTCTTTTTGTAGAATTTCAAATATTTCCTTAAGATGTTCCAAATGGGATTGCGTATCGTTTGAAAAAACCAATATATCATCAAAATAAGAAATTACATTTTTAAGGTCAAATTTTTTTTAATATTGAACTAAGTATCCTATTAAAGATGGCGGGAGCTGTACGTAGACCAAATGGTAGTCTACACCATTGATAGGAACCTTCTGTGGTGGTAAAACATGTCATGTATTGATCCTTTTCATGCAAGGAAACAGTCCAGTATGCACTTAAAATGTCAAGACATGAGAATACTCTCGACCCTTGAACCTTCTGGATGATATCTTCAATTAACGGAATTGGAAAACTGTCACCCATTAATTTTGAATTTAATTTTCTAAAGTCAATACATAGTCTAGTCTTATCACTTTCTCCCTTTTTACGGGCTAGGGTTACTGGCGAACTATATGGTGATGAAGCAGGCTTAATTATGCCATATTTCAACAACTGACTAATTTGTTCTTTAATTGTTCCGTTATCCTTTAGATTATGTCTATAAGGTCTGAGACAAACGGGAGTCTTATCTCTGAGTGTTAGTCTCGGGGGATCTACCTTTAAAGGTCTAACATTATACTTATTTTCACCAAAAATATCATCATAGTCATTCATCAAAACATGGAAATTATTTCCCAGTCTGACGTCATTATGTATATAACTATCTTCTGAGTTTGGTAAAGGCAAAGGTCGGAAGTTTGGTTGATAAATAGGTCTCGATTTAAAACAAGAAGGAAAATATATGTTAGATTGATTTATAGTTTTACCTATGGCATGTACATTTTTTATACGATTACATTTCCCTGATAGTTTTAAACAATAATTATGTTTGTTGCAATATTTAGTAGACCTAACAAGACTTAAATAATTTTTAGAATTATCATATTGTAAGGCATCAAGTTCTTCTTTAGAAAAAGTATAATCAAAATTAGATAAAACACCATCATTTTGCATAATAACATTTTTATCAAAATCAATCTTCAGTTTAAAATATTTTAGGTACTTTGTGGACATTATCAAAAAGTTCAAATTTAGATTATCAATAATATAAAACAAAATATTTTTAGTTATAATTCCAATTTTTATATTCAAACAAATCTGGCCTTTTATGTTAACATTATTAGATACAGTACTTATTTTATCGTAACTAGAAATATTTATGTTATTTGAAAAATTCTTGGCCAAAAAATGAGTAGGTAAGATATTAATCTCACTACCTGAATCAAAAAGAATCATAAACATACCCAGGAACCATGAGTCTGCTGTCCCCACATCCGCTCTGATCCCCGGGCACCGTCAATATCCCACTTGGTCTTGATTACCGGGGTTCGACGCACTTTGTAGGCCGATGGATGAAGTCCCAGGATGGCCAGGTTCGTGGAGTTGGCCGGCGTTGACATCTCCATGCTGCGGCGTGATAGATCGCCACCGCGAGGCCATGTTGGGGCGATTTCCTCCAGCAAAGTTGTTCCTCCGTCCATTATTCCATCTTCCGTCCCTTTGTTGAGTTGTGTGCTCCAATGATTCGGCAATACGAAGCCAGTCCTCTAAGGAATGTGGCGAGGAAGCAATCAGAAACTTCTCGAGTGGGCCGGCACCAGATGTAAGAGATTCCAAGACTAAATCCTTTGGCATGTGTAGCTGTGTGCCAATTTTTATCTTTTCAAGATAATAACTACGAACTGATTGCATCTCTTGCTTAGTTAGTTGCCAAAACTTTTTATGTAGGCCGCGTTCAAACTCTGGGAAGAATGTCATCATCCTAGAATGTAAATCTTCCAAGGTGTCAATTTCGTCACAAATTGTGGCATAAATCTCAAGAGCATTGCCCTTAAAGAGAGTGGGTATCATGAAAAGAGCATCTTCTTGTTTGATATTCCGGAGCTTGATCTGTTGGTTGAAAACCTTCAGCCATTGTGAGTATTTAAGCCCTTCTTCAGGGTTAAAGCTTGGTATCATATCTTTGGGGTAATATTCCATATTCGAATTTTCTTTGAGATCAGTTTTATTAATAGATGAAGTATTTTTTGGGCTTGCCTTCCTCTTTCCCATGCCCTGAGATTAAATAAAATTTCCGCGAACAAGTTCGAAACCTGTCGACTATTTGTCGTATTGTAATTTTTCCAAAGTTCAATGTCTGGAAATGACAATTAAGCAGTCGTTTGTGGCTGTCTCCACCTCAATAATTCTCTCTTTATTTTTTTCAAATCTTTTTTAAACAAAAAAAAATTTACATACACCATTTAATTAAATCTTTAGTAAAAAAAAAATAAAATAAAATAAAATTTACATTCTATCATTCAAAATGTATCATATATATATATATATTAAACAAAATGTTAACGCGGGATTCAATCCCGGTTCATGACTGTCGGGAATCGAGGGTGTTACCCACTCGTCCACCGACTTTTATATCACGACAACAATAAATACATATTTTATTCCAGTTCAAAAATAACTTTATTAGGAATCACTAAAAAAGAGTAATCCCTATTTTATTCCATTACAATATTGTTATCATTTCAGGATAAGGTCAGCTGAAACACACTTAGTAACGTGTACAATAGTATAAGAGTGAAATATACCAGGTCTATTAGTATGAAACGCGAAAATGTTCAGTGAATTCAAAAGTTCACCAATTCCATACAACAAAAGATTTTTTATTCAAAGTAATTGCCCTGATTAGCTATACACTCGGACCACCTTTCAGGCAATTTTCGAATTCCTTGTCTGAAAAATTCTATTCCTTTTGAGTCGAACCAGTCAACAAGCCATTTTCGGAGTATGTCTGAGTTCGAAAATTCCTGGTTTTAGGGCGTGTCCTAAAGATGTGAAAAGGTGGTAGTCCGTGAATGTGGTACATGAATCAGGTGGAAGAATTAAGAAGAAAAAAAAACATCTCCTGATCGTGCAAATAAAAGTTGCTGATGGCTTGCGCCATCTATCAGAATAAATATCAACTATTCGTTGATTTTTAAATTTGCTCAAATTATGGAATAATTAAAATTCAAAGAATTTTCAAAAAATCCTCTTTCAAGCACTCAACCTCCCTTAAACATTCATTTTTAACAAATTCCTGTATAGATTTTATCGAACGTTTTATTGTGTAGTGTTCAAATATAAATATTTTATAAATTTTTGATTACTTTTTTATTCTTTTTGTTGCTCAGATAAACGAAGTTATCATCATCAACGGGTAAAACGGTGAGTATTGTTATTATCATCATCAATATTTGCATAACGGAAAAGCAACACTCAAAACTTAAGGAAGTGGACAGTCTTTGATATCATCGGTCGTCTATTTTTTTTTTAAGGAGACAGAGGCAATTTTGTTCACACTTGGTTATCTCGTGTGTCTTCAATAAAGTTCACTGTAATATCTTTCAGAGTTATTGTCTAAATCCCGATATACATGCTGAAAGGTACAACTTCCTTAAGTTTTGTCTATGAGTGTATATGTATGTTATAGTATATGCAGTTCAACGAATGTATCTTGAACAAGAGTCATCCAGGGATAAGTTCCATGTATAAATATTTTATTAACTCAAGTTTCTAACCCCTTCTACAGTACTCTAACTAAGAATTCACAATTAAAGTGTATGAAAACTTTGTCCAAGGCACTTTACTATTCTACGTACATATGAATTCATTATTTTTAAAAATACACCTATCCCCGATTTACACGGTACTTTTTTACACGTTTTCGCTTTTACACGGTTTTCAAAATAAGTTGTTGTTTTTTTTATCGCACTATACTAAATGCTACTGTGATTGAACACATGCGCTGTGTACACATCTCACGAGGAATCCCGAGCTTATGTGCTGACTACATATTTTAACCTGTCAATGCATTTTATTTTTATTTCTGTGTACATGTGATATCTTGGGACCAGTGTTACCTGATGCTAGACGAACCTCGATGTCAACTCTACTGTGCAGTCGTGGTGGAAGGCGACACAGCTGGGCCAAAGGTGAAATAAGCAAACAGAGATTCCACTAAGAAGCGTCTGACGTCAAGAAGGAATGGGATGAGGAGAATTCTGGCAGGAAAGGGTTTACCTTGGATCGGAGTGTCCGGTGCACTGGGACTGGAACGACGACTAACTAAGGACTGACTAACTGAGGATCGGGACCTCCTTTTATAGCTGAGTGGGTCCGAACAGGTCGCTGCCCTTTTCTGACGTAAACAGGGGGGGGGGGAAGTTTTATTATCCAGGAGGGCCACGACCTCGTAAAAGTTGGACTGTATTTGCTAGGCCTTCTTCTATTCTCACCTAAGCCTAATTAGTTTTAACCTTAATTTTCTCCTGTTAGTCTCCATTCCTTCTATCTGTACAGTGACTATACTTTATTAGATTCTTACGCGGTACAGATTGATGTTAGTTGAGGCTTTCTATTTGCAGTAAATAAGAAGTTATATACAGTCACGTGTGGTGGAACATGTGGTAGTCGATATCTGGACTATTCACAACAATTCCATGGTCTTAAAACATAACATACACCTATCCCCCGATTTGCACGTTTTTCTCAGGAACGTATCTACCGTGTAAATCGGGGGATAGGTGTATATTATACTAGCCGACTGGACCCGGCTTCGCCCGGGTATTGTTCGAGTGGGGGTTTACTCATGAATGAATAGAGCCCCCAACTGTTTTAAAACTTATAGAAATGCATTTTCTTTCAGCACAATGGAGATAAACTGCAAACATCAAAATTGAAAATGCTGGTAAAAAGAATCTGAAATATAAGATCAATTTCACAACACATCTAATGAATAGAGTGCTGTTTTGGAGGAGTGGTCTAAACTGTTGATTTTTAAAAACCCGGGATCATCGAATCCAGCTTTGGGCACTTTGTTCTGAAAAAAAAATTGCCCCAATGGCCCCTGATTCTTGAAAAAGCCCAACCCCTCCAGTGAGTGCAAGTAAACAAACTGGGCTTTGGTATCTAAAAAATGAAAAAAAAATCTAATGATTAGTGTGAATATATTAAGGAAAATTGTCCTCGCAACCCGAGAATTTCACTTTCTCCACTTCACTCTCGGCTGTTCAAGAAGAAACAGCCAGATTAAACATTTTTAAAGGCACCTAATCCAGCACTTACATCTCTAAATAATTAGGCAACTTTTATAAATGTAATATATCTGCAATACTGAACTACCCGGACTTGGTTAGGTTATTGTTGGCAGTTTTAGAAAAGTGTGGGAAATTGGATATTTTTACAAAAGAATGTACTTTTTAAAATGGTATATAAAATAAATAGGAAATTTGCATCATTATCTAATAGTCAAGGGCAATTTTAAAAATACTAAAAAAGCAAGACCAAATAAAAATAAACGAATTATGTGTGAAGTTTCAGTAACAGCAGTGTTACCTTATTAAGACAAAATTACTGAATGTATTCAGTACTTTTGTCTGAAGATGGTAACAATGCTGTTACTGAAACCACACATAATTTATTTATTTGGATTTGGTCTTGCTTCCTTGTGATTCTTATCTATATTTCAAAATATACCTCAATTTTTTTTACCTAAAAATATATATTTCCAAGACCTTAAATAAAAGTAAAATGTCAAATGAGTTATTAATTAACCCTATATGTAGCAGCGTTATGGGTCAGTAACATGTGAAAATAAGGCCAACAATTGAAATATATTTAAAAAAATTAAATTTTGAACGCTAGCTTCTCTCTCTCTCTCTCTCTCTCTCTCTCACAGGGCACAAATTTTGCTACCAGCTACATGCGTTCTTTTTTACCATGGTGTGATTTCCACATGATGGATCTGTAGATACATTATAATCTCTCCAGAGCTTAAGGTATCAAACAGTACTTTCACAATACATAAATATCAATGCCAAAAGCCAGAGTTATGATAGCATGTTGCAGTGTAATTTTGACCTGCAGGATGGGAAAAAAGCAATATTATTTCCAAAGACTTTAATTTGAAAAGTATTATGAAACGTTAAAATATAAGCTTAACTTTTAAAAATATGAAAAAAAAGTTATCTAGATTTGAATAAATTTAGTCTAAAAACAAACATCATGTAAAAGTATGCACCAATCGAAATCATTTATTAGCTCTAACAGTGCTGCCCCCAGCGGTAAAAGACTGGAGCTAACGTTTCATGGGTTGGTAATTTTTTTTAATAGTACATTAACTTAACAACATTCCATGTCTTGCTAACATAATTTTTAAAAATAATATGCCTAAAATAATTCAATTCTAAAAATCATACATTCTAAAAATCTTAAGGTACATAACCTCCAAACCAAATTTTTAATAAATTCTGCAGACTTATATAATAAAAAATTAAGGAATGAAGAATTGTATAGAAACAACTATAATACAATTGTGTATATATTATGAGTATGCAGAATTAACTTTCTGTTCAATATTGCAGTCATAAAAATACTAATGGTGTAAAATTCAAAACAACAAAGTCATCCTGATAAATGTAATGAGCTATCATAAGATGTGTTGCAGGCTAGCAAAAACTTAAATTGAACCAGAAATGTTGATACCATAAAATACGAGGGTGAGTAGAAAAGTAAAGTCTCCTATTTTTTTTTTTTCATAGAAAAACACATTCAATCACAACCTTTTATACATCATTGGAACGGTTGGACACTTTGCTATTTTTCTACATAGTCGCCTTGATGCTCAATCACTTTTTTCATCCTGTCAACCAACTTTGTAATTCCGGTGTTGTACCACTCTCCCGCCGCCTCTTTGAGCCACTTGTCGACCCACCTGGCGGACACCTTTCTGTAGCCGAGGGTCTCAGACACAATCTTGTGCACGGAGAAGTGGCTGCAATCTTCATTCAGGCCATCCTCGATCTCTTCAAGGGTTATCCGCCGGTTTGCGCACACCATTTCGTCGATTCGAGCCACGGTTGATTCCGGCAAACTCGGCCGCCCAGACCGCTGTTCATCGTGGACGTGCACTTCTCACCATACACTTCCACTAACTGACGATGAATGTGCGGAATGCATCAAAAATGTGCGGAAATGGTGCCGGAAGTTTAAGGAGGGGCGGATAAACGTCCACGATGAACAGCGGTCTGGGCGGCCGAGTTTGCCGGAATCAACCGTGGCTCGAATCGACGAAATGGTGCGCGCAAACCGGCGGATAACCCTTGAAGAGATCGAGGATGGCCTGAATGAAGATTGCAGCCACTTATCCGTGCACAAGATTGTGTCTGAGACCCTCGGCTACAGAAAGGTGTCCGCCAGGTGGGTCGACAAGTGGCTCAAAGAGGCGGCGGGAGAGTGGTACAACACCGGAATTACAAAGTTGGTTGACAGAATGAAAAAAGTGATTGAGCATCAAGGCGACTATGTAGAAAAATAGCTAAGTGTCCAACCTTTTCAATAATGTATAAAAGGTTGTGATTAAATGTGTTTTTCTATGAAAAAAAATAGGAGACCTTACTTTTCTACTCACCCTCGTAACAATTCTCTAGAATAGAGGTATGAAAATGAATTAAATGGGGGTAAAAAAAATAAAGTAAAAAAGTTTCATTGATGAAACTAGAGTAGAGCAATAATGATTAACAAAATATTGCCAAATTAATTTATACAAAAGTCAAGCTTCCCAAAATCATTATTCGAAGAAATCTCTTTCAAAATTGTCAACATCTAGATCAAAGCCCTCTTATAAACAATATTGCGCGTCTTTCTAAAAGTAGGACTAAAGACAAATAAATTTCTTGGGCTGGAAACACGGGAGCATGCTACATAGAGTTGCCCATGCGAGAAACAGGGAGACTCAAGATGCACACCAACTATTTGCAATGTTTGACCCTGAGATTTATTAATTGTCATAGCAAAGTCAATCATAACTGGGAATTGCAAGCGTCTAAACTTAAAAGGCAGATCATTTGGAATAATAGATATTGTAGGAACCAGGACCTCTGAAATGTGGAAAAAAAAAGCATAAATTCAGCGAAGTTGAAAAAATAATTATATATTTGTATAATTTGCTGAAAAAATCTGCACAATAAATATGAGTAGAACATATTCTGGCTCCCTCATTGATCAGATTGCTGATTGTATATTTCTTTATTTAAATATGAGTATATTTTCATCTATATATCTAAATACATATATTCAAAAATATTGTTGTACCATATATATATATGAGCAGTTATATATTGTGAAGCATATAAATATAAACTCTACCTAAACAAATGACAGCAAAAAAAAAAATAAAAAATTTGAGCCTACCCTTAAAAAAAAGCAGTTACTGAAAATGCATAGCTGCTGCTTACAATATAAATGCTATTAAAGCATAAACATATTACATGGAACAAACATATAGTAAAATATACTACTCTGATCAAAAAGTTTCGACACTTCGCTCATAAAATCCTGAAAACTCAATATATTTTCTCCCGGTTTGTGGCAAACGCAAGCGACGCCCTTGGCTTGGAGACCTGCCGATTTTCAAAAATCACGCTCACAACAGCGCGAGCAGCGGCTGTTCGAAGTGAAGCCATTTTGCCCGTGTTTCGATTTCGTTAGTCACCGAAATGGAGGATCAACGAATTTGCATCAAGTTCTGTGTGAAAAGCGGATTCAAGGGAGCCGAAATTTTTTGGATGTTGCAAACAGCCTACGGGGATGCCGTCATGAGCCGAAGACGAGTTTTCGAGTGGTACAAGCGCTTCAAGGAGGGTCGGGAAGAGACCGCCGACAACGAGCGTTCCGGGAGATCGTCCACATCAACCACGCCTGAAAAAGTGGACAAGGTGTTGGAACTGGTGCGTGAAGACCGACGAATAACTGTCAGGGAGGTCGCCGAAGAAGCAGGGATATCATTCGGGTCGACTCAATCGATAATGGACATTTTGGGAGTGAGAAGACTCAACGCCGTTCTCGTTCCCAAAGATTTGACTTTTGATCAAAAGAACGCCCGGAAAGAAACGGCCAGTCTCAATCTAGAAGAGAATACCGACGACCCCGAATTGCTGAAGAGGGTCATTACTGGAGACGAAACATGGATTTACGGCTTTGATTCGGAAACTACCCAACAGGCATCGGAGTGGCGCTTCAAAAATGAGCCGAGACCAAAGAAAGCGAGGAAGGCTCCCAGAAAAGTTAAGGTCATGTTGACGATGTTCTTCGACTACCAGGACATCGTTCATCAGGAATTTCAACAACAAGGCTCTACAATAACTGCTGACTCCTACCTGGGAGTTTTGAGGAGATTGAGGGAAGCGATCAGGCAGAAACGGCCGGAGCTGTGGAGGAGCAAGTCGTGGATCCTCCACCACGATAACGCGCCGGCGCACACAGCCCTCAA
This sequence comes from Cordylochernes scorpioides, assembly GCA_030710605.1. Classification (NCBI taxonomy): domain Eukaryota; kingdom Metazoa; phylum Arthropoda; class Arachnida; order Pseudoscorpiones; family Chernetidae; genus Cordylochernes; species Cordylochernes scorpioides. The sequence goes on along the minus strand of CP092868.1, from coordinate 6,562,978 downwards.
AATCTCGGAGTTCCTGCAGGTCTACTCAACCTCTGTGTTCCCCCAACCCCCCTACAGTCCCGATTTGGCCCCCTGCGACTTCTTCCTTTTTGGAAAGCTCAAAAAAAAAAGTTAAAGGGTCGGAAATTTCAGAGCATAGAAGAGATCAAAGTGGAATCGAAGAAGGCCATGAAGGCGATCCCGATAACAGACTACCAGAGGTGTTTTGCCGACTGGAAAAAAAGGTGGCTGAAGTGCATCGCGGCCAACGGGGATTACTTTGAAGGGGAAAATTTGAATTTGGTAGAATAATAAAGTTTTTTCTAACTTATGAGCAAAGTGTCGAAACTTTTGATCAGAGTAGTATGTAGCAAGTTTATATAGAAAAAAAAATATTTTTCAATAAATATACTTTTTTCAATTTCAATAAAATTTATACTTACTCTAAATATAAGAAAGAAAAAAATAGAATACTGTTCTAAATCTAAATTTGTTCTAAAATAGGAATATTCCTTATGGGAATCAAATAGTAAACCTTATCTTTAAAAATGTAGTTCGATATTATTTATTTAAGTAACCCAGGTTCCTGGAGCGTACTAGTTCGATATATTTACACTAATTAAAATTTAAAAAAGCAAAATTAGCATCGTCACAAAAAAAGATATGAATAAGCTGTGAAATAAATAATATTTCCAATTAATTTAATTTGAAAAATATTACTAAATAACTAAATAAAAGCTTACCTTCTAAAAAGGAAAAAAAAAATATTCGAAATGCAATTTTTGCACTTTTAGCCTAAATGCTAAACCGAAACCTCAGCTACCTACGTGCAAAATTTTACAATACAGTTTCAATTTTGAAATGAACCAGGCGATAAGAAGATGGGTTTTAATTAACCCAGGTTACGGGGGCGTATAAATTTGATTAATATCGATTTATATTATCTCCAAAAAGTTTATATATATATATAATCTTACCTTTTAAAAACATTCATCGTGTAAACAAACAACGTGTAAAATTATAAACCAATCAAATTCATTTATCGTCGCGACCAGTGCTGCGCCCAAGCGGTATAAGGCTAGAACTAACGCTTTTTGGTTATACATTTTTTTTAAAAAGCACATTAGCCTTTTTAGTTTTTTGAATAGCCTATATGTTGAACGAAATTTTCAGCTACCTACATGCGAAATTTCATAATGATTTATTCTGTAGATTTTGCCTAACGCGATAACAAACATCGATTTTGGATTTCATTTTTATAGATATAAGGATAAGGATATTAAATACTCAACCATCGTATGAATTTTAAAATAATAATTTTAAAAAAATGAAAATAAAATAAAAATTAATTAAAAAAAAACGATCCTGATGGGATTCGAACCCACAATCTTTGGCTCCGGAGGCCAACGCCTTATCCGTTAGGCCACAGGACCTTGGTTCCAAACTTCTTTTAGGAAAACTAATGGAGAAAATAGAGGAAGTTTTAAAACCGAATAATTTTTTAGATATTCTAATAATTTATAGATGAGGACTTATATCTAGATAGATATAGCTGCGTATTTTTAATTGTGTTTATTAAGGAAAGGAATTGCTTGTTCTCGTTTGCTTGTATATACATTTATACCAAGCCATTTCTTTCTTCTTTCCCCTTATTTGATACATTATAAATAACATTGCTGCTTATTTCTGTTATTTTTATATCCTTTTCTACTCGGATAATCTGTATAAGACCAAAAGGTATTAATAAAACTTTTTTGTTATTGTATTTTTAATTGTTCATTAAAATAAAAACGTATATCAGACGTATAAAGTTTTCAATTTTTTAATAAAGAAATTTCTCAAATATATACTCTTTATAATACAATATAACGCGGCTGATGATTGTAAAACGAAAATTGCAATTATACCGCGAATGTTTCTTTTAAATAAAAATCGAAATTTATTTTAAAGAGAAATAACGACTATTTCTAACTTTAAGGATGAAGTATGAAAGGGTGAAAATATGAAGAGTAATGGCGAACGGAAAAATAAAAGTGTCCAGGGGCGGGAATCGAACCCACGACCTTCCGCTTACCGAGCAGATGCCATGTCCACTAGGCTACCCTGGACATATCCCTCCGTTCGTAAATATTATATAAAGTAATTTAAAATACAATATTTTAAATATTAGAATAATTTCCGTTCGCCATTACTCTTCATATTTTCACCCTTTCATACTTCATTCTTTAAGTTAGAAATAGTCGTTATTTCTCTTTAAAATAAATTTCGATTTTTATTTAAAAGAAACATTCGCGGTATAATTGCAATTTTCGTTTTATATACTCTTTATCTCTATTTTTTAAAATGTAAATAAACTAGAAATAAATTATTATTCATTGAAAGCGGTATATCGTTTGGAAGAAAATAAATGTTGCGCATGCTCACATTCTTCACCAAAGATTTAGAGATATGCTATAATTATACAACTCCAAGTTTTACACGATCAATATTGACACACAGATTAGTTAGGAAATAATTGGGGATAATTAGTAAGGTAGCATATGCTGCATCATTTGAAGTTAAATCAAATAATATTAAATACAAATCTAATATGAAGCGGTGTAATGGGAAATTAGAAAAAAAAAATAAATAAATTTCAATTGCATTAGATATTTGTACAATAAGAATGGAGTAAAATTTTGTCGAAAAATATTTTAAGAAAAATCAGAGAGCAATAAATAAATATAATAATACTATAAAAGAAGTAAAAAGGTTAAAATTGAAGAAAAATTATTGAAGAAACTTAAACAAACAATCCTTATCATTAATGCTTATAAATTTTAAAATCATTGATATTATTAAATAATAAATCAGGATTGCAATTGTCGATAATTCTCATCTTGGCCAGGTAAGATAAACACAATGAAAAGTTTAATGAATGTTTCATTTCCAGAAGATAACAAAAGATGAGAAAAGACTATCGCTTATCATTATTAGACATTATAAACCGAATATAAAACACATAACTATATTGTCTCTACCTGGTAGTTGGCGACTTCTGTATGTTCCAGGAACCTGGGTTATCTGAATAAATATATTGTCTCTCTTTCTGTCCTCCCCATGACTAGACTTCTAGACTGTCCAACCCGGGTAGTTGGTGATTTATGCTCCAGGAGTTACCTCTATTTTCTCTATATTGTCTCTATTGGTATAAAATAGCCACCACTCCAGTTAATAGGATTCTACCCATCACATGTTTATCTTACACCATATACAATACCAGGTAACATATATAACCTTTTTATTTAAATTTATATATTTCCCATCCCTGGACACTTTTATTTTCCGTTCATCATTACTCTTCACAATTCATCCTTTCATACCTCATCCTTAAGGTTAGAAATAATCGTTATTTCTTCTTGAAATAAATTTCGATTTTTTGTTCAAAAGAAACGCATGCGGGATAATTTTCAAATGTCGTTCTATCATGATAAGCCGCACATTATATTGTATTATATATAACCTTGTACCTTTGTAGATAGTTACAGTAAGACGTGACGTGTAGAGTTTGTATAAAGTGAATGGTTAAACTGAAGAAATAAATTGTTATTATTATTTTATAGATATAAAACGTATATATAGATGTTATAATCAGTTATGGAGACCTACTTCACTTGACCTCTATGTTGACAGGTTTCACTGTAAATATGTAATAAACGTGATTTGCATAAGTTGGCCAATATGCAGCTAAGTTTCACCAGTGTTGCCGAGCAGAAACGCCGCCATCCATCCTGAGAAGCTCTGGCCAAACGCCACCGTTCCCTATGTCATCCACCATAGTATGAGTAAGTCATATAGCCCTTGTTTCTTTTTTAAGAATCGCCTATAATACTTTCTGTGTGGCTGTAATCTATCAGGGTCTATTTTGACGGGAGAGGTGACTTTTATTTTTATAGAGAGAGATCATTATCTTCCCAGCGAAATTTCCATATATATACACTCATAGACAAAATTTAAGGAAGTTGTACCTTTTAGCATGTATATCGGGATTCAGACAATGACTCTGAAAGATATTACAGTGGCCTTTATTGAAGACATACGAGATAACCAAGCGTGAACAAAATTTCCTCTGTCTCCTTAAAAAAAATAGACTCTACCGGCGATATAAAAGATTTTCCACTTCCTTAAGTTTTATCTATGAGTTTATAATACCTAGTAGGTATCTAAACCTTGCTCTCTCTACAATTTGAGAACTTAATTTAAGTTATTTAATTAAAACTATAGCAATTTTTGGCTTTGCATGCTCTAGGAGAGGAGAGTGTAATTTGCATACCAATGATGCTGCTATGTTATTCGCCCAGAGACGGTATGTTACAGAGCCGGTGGAGAAAGTTATCCTCGACGCCATGGACCAGTTCCACAACAACACCTGCGTCAAATTCGTCCCGCGTACCTGGGAGCGAGATTATGTGAAATTGGTGAAAGCTAGGAGTGATACGGGGTAAGTATCAGACGTTTCTGAATAACACTAAACTATTAAATCATAGGACTCCTCTCCCGTCAAAATAGACCTCAAAACTATATACCATCTATTGTCCGTCGCCGTAAACTAGCGGTCTCGAGTCGGTGACAAAGTCACAACACCACATTTGGCAAAATGAGAAGCCCTCACCAGGAGACCATGATTTCTGCTAATCGCCTTCGTCAACCTATGGGGTACTTTATTCTATGAGATCCACACGGGATCTAATGGAATCTTCAAAATCTGCCAAAGAGGTGTTTAGCTGGCAAAGTGGCTGGGCCAAATCTATGGCTAAAATATAGAAATTTTGCCGGGAGGATGTTGATCTATAAATACAAAGGTCGCCTCTCCCGTCAAAATAGACGTCAATGCGTTAATTGCGACAAAACGTCAATTTTATATATAAATTTCCTCCAGGTGAAATCTCCATCGACACTAAACTAGGTGAAACAATGTTACAAGGTGGAATTGTACCATAATCAACTGGTGTTGATATATTAAGACAAAGTCATCTCCTTATCTTGTCATTGTCATTATTGACAATTTAAACAAACATTGTCTCTTCTAATCAATTGTTACAGAGAATAAATAATGATAAAATAAAGAGGTTTTATTTATTTCGTCTCAATTTACAGGTGTTACATTCGAGCACAGCTCGCCTTGTCCTGGCTATTTACACATGGGGAGTTGGTGGAGTAGAGACCTTGCAGCTATGCAGGATCTACTAACTAAGCGTCAGGATGTCGTGGATTGATATTTTGAAGAATATCTTGTATAGTTATAGGAGATCAAAATATATTGTAGCGTTTATTATTTTATCAACAGATTATCAATATCAGGGCTCTGACACAATTGTAAGTCGAACTGCGCTTTTCACATGTGTAGACATGTGGTGTACTTACAGTAAAAGCAGTCACTAACTACCCACCATGATTATCATGGCCTGTACCACGTGTACTAGGGATAAGAAACAAAAAAGGTACTATTTAATATCAGTAATATTAAAAAGAGCTCGGATCCCACCACTAGACAAAAACATTTATTGAGAAACATTCAATTCAATATGTGGTGCATTTAGAGTAAAAGCTGCCGCCTACTTCTACCCACCATGATTATCATGGCCTATACCAGGTATACTTGAGATAAGAAAACTTTCCTTCATTACCTCTCAAGTATTTTATAAATTTTAATTTATTCTTGACTTAAATAAATTGCTGTGTCATCCTGAAATTTGTCTTTCCTAATTTTCCATGTGACATTTTGGTGGAGATTCTGGGTAAATTAGGGAAGGCAAACTGAAGATCGCCGAGAAGAATTTGAAGCCATGGGTCCTGCGATCATTTTCTGAGACTGACTCCAGGATTCCACCGCCGTGTCAAAGCCAAGACTACCCTCCAAGATGACGATATCCCTATAGACGAAATGATGACAAGCCGCTCTCCACGCCGCAAGAAAAGGGACGCAAAGGTACTAGGGAAAAAGTTCCAAGACTCCGAGGGAATCCTTGGTAGAAGCACCTCAGATCCATGTCAGTATCAATAATATTTACAAGCTGTGAGTCACAGCTTCCATAGGGGAGGAGCTATGTAGCGAAATATTTATTATTTTATAAACAGATTATTCATTTTGTTATTTATCTTTTCCTACTCTGTAAACTTGCCTCATTGCCTCTCTGGTATTTTATCAATTGTTCTTGACCTTCAGTACGTGGCTCCAGGAATCCCGAGTACCTCAAGAGAGAGAGAGAGATTGAAACTACTTTATTTCAATGTCCATATAAGATTATATAAGGTTTAAATACAGAATAAATATAAATATGATTATATAATGATAAATATATATGGAAAATTTGCCGGGAGGAATTGCTTCTATGGATTAATTTCCTCCCGGCAAATTTTCCATCTATATTCTAGCCATAGATTTGGCCCAGTCACATTGCCAGCAAAACACCTCTTTGGTAGATTGTGAGGATTCCATTAGATCCCGTTTGGATCTCATGGAATAAAGTCCGCCCTAGACTGACGAGGGCCATTATCCCGAAACCATGGTCTCTAGGTGGACGCTTCTCAGTTTGCCAAAGCTGGTGTTGTGGCTTTGTCACCGACCCGAGGCCGCTAGTTGCGGCCACGGTCAATAGATGGCGTCAGGTTTTGACGTTTATTTTGACGGGAGAAGCGCCCATTGCTTCTAATGATAAATATATGCATAAATATATATAAATATAAAAATAATTGATAAATATACATATATATAAAATATATACAAGAGGTCTTCATTGGTGTCGCCCACCGCTGGAAAGACTTCGCCACCGGTGGACTGCGAGAGTTCACAGAGTGGGTAGGTCGTTGAGAGAGAGAATTATTAATTAAATTGTCGTGTCATCCCGAAGTTTTACTCTCATAATTTTCTATGTGACAATATAATAAAGAGGTAAATAAAAGGGGTAAATAAAATGTAAAGGAATATATTATGATGCATTAGCGCGCCATAAAACCCGGGCGAAGCCGGGTACATCCGCTAGTATTTGATAATTGACACTCATGAACAAAACTTAAGAAAATTGTACCTTTTAGCATGTATATCTGGATTCAGACAATAACTCTGAAAGATATTACAGTAACCTTTATTGAAGACACACGAGATAACCAAGAATGAATAAAATTGCTTCTATCTCCTTTAAAAAAAAAAAGACCGTCGACATCAAAGAATTTCCACTTCCTTAAGTTTTGTCAATGAGTGTATATATTCTCGTAGTTTTATTGTTGTATTTGCATATATTTAGCCATGTGTTGCTATGACTATTCTATATGAAAGAATAAATAATTAAATATGACACTCTCCTGTGTTTTGTCAGATGTAAATCCTTCTGGGGCAGATACCATGGTCAACAGAAGATTATTCTTGACCCATCATGCTTCACGGTGGGCGCCATTGCGCATGAGCTCAACCACGCTGTGGGGTTCGCGCATGAGCAAATGCGATCTGATGCCTTGAAGTACATCCGTGTGGATTTGACCAACGTAGGTGGGTAGTGACGTCACCTAACTACACTCCTCTTTACGAGACTCTGGCACATTTTAAAGTGCAAAAGTCGAACTGCTTTTCACATGTGTAGACATGTGGTGCTCTTACAGTAAAAACAGTCACCTTCTCCTACCCACCATGATTATCATGGCCTGTATCACGTGTACTAGGGGAATAAGCAAAATAAAATATATTAAAAAAAACACTCCTATTTTCCAGAACACATTTAGGCTTAGATGCACTAAACAGGAGCTTTGGGAGAGGCCGCTGCTCATCATAAAACAGCTCGAGGAGCATGAACTCATGGAATTCGTGTAATCTTTACACAAGGGGATAAGAAACAACAACAACAACTAAACAGGACCTTTAGGAGAGGCCGCTGCTTATCATCAAATAGCTTGAGGAGCATGAACTCATGGAATTCGTGTAATCTTTACACAAGGGGATAAGAAACAACAACAACAACTAAACAGGACCTTTAGGAGAGGCCGCTGCTTATCATCAAATAGCTTGAGGAGCATGAACTCATGGAATTTGTGTAATCTTTACACAAGGGGATAAGAAACAACAACAACAACTAAACAGGACCTTTAGGAGAGGCCGCTGCTTATCATCAAATAGCTTGAGGAGCATGAACTCATGGAATTTGTGTAATCTTTACACAAGGGGATAAGAAACAACAACAACAACTAAACAGGACCTTTAGGAGAGGCCGCTGCTTATCATAAAATAGCTTGACGAGCATGAACTCATGGAATTTGTGTAATCTTTACACAAAAGGATAAGAAACAACAACAACAACTATACAGGACCTTTAGGAGAGGCCGCTGCTTATCATCAAATAGCTTGACGAGCATGAACTCATGGAATTTGTGTAATCTTTACACAAAAGGATAAGAAACAACAACAACAACTAAACAGGACCTTTAGGAGAGGCCGCTGCTTATCATCAAATAGCTTGACGAGCATGAACTCATGGAATTTGTGTAATCTTTACACAAGGGGATAAGAAACAACAACAACAACTAAACAGGACCTTTAGGAGAGGCCGCTGCTTATCATCAAATAGCTTGACGAGCATGAACTCATGGAATTTGTGTAATCTTTACACAAGGGGATAAGAAACAACAACAACAACTAAACAGGACCTTTAGGAGAGGCCGCTGCTTATCATCAAATAGCTTGACGAGCATGAACTCATGGAATTTGTGTAATCTTTACACAAGGGGATAAGAAACAACAACAACAACTAAACAGGACCTTTAGGAGAGGCCGCTGCTTATCATCAAATAGCTTGACGAGCATGAACTCATGGAATTTGTGTAATCTTTACACAAGGGGATAAGAAACAACAACTAAACAGGACCTTTAGGAGAGGCCGCTGCTTATCATCAAATAGCTTGACGAGCATGAACTCATGGAATTTGTGTAATCTTTACACAAAAGGATAAGAAACAACAATACTCTTCTCTCTCTTAGTTAAATACGAAACCTAAAATGTAACATAAATGGTTTGTGAGTTTAAAAACAAAATAGGCATATCCTGACTGCGCTCACATGAGATTTTTAAATGTCATAGCGCCATCTAGTGGATTAGAAATCAACTAAACGTTGATTTATCCTGTTCCATGTAATTTTCCCAACCTATTTTCTTGATAAATCAAGAAAAGCAAACCACAAACGTGTTTCAGGCTGTTAGCCCTCATCAGCGTGGTGTAGGAAATAGTTTGTTACAGAATTATGTATAGGACTTTTTGAATAATATGTAAATGAGAAAATTGTAACCAATAGTAAGCAAGGTTATAATTTAATATGCAAATAGGCTGTCTTATAAATTTCCGGTGATTTTCTCAAGCTACAGTTCTGCGCATGCGTGCAAATTACATTATTTGTACATTCTTGTAGCTCTAATTCAAACACCTTTAAATGTTAATCTCCTAACTTATAGTTTAATAATATCAAAATGCATCCAGGGATAAGTTTCTTGAACAATGTTATTTCTCTAGCTTTCAGAATAACATGCCATTCAACAGGAGCAACTAGGAGTATAACATATAGAGCTGTATAGAAAGTTGCATAGCTACATCAACGAATTCCGGACGTTTCAGTGACACACACTGTCCTCAGGGGAATGATGGAAAGTGACAGTCTTCTTCTTTCCTATCTCCACTCAATCATATTAGGATATCAAGGACAACCATCATGACTGTGTGAAGTTGAATGCGTCTGCCTCTGTCATTAAGACTGGGAGCAGTACTCAGTGGCAGGCCAACTTAGCTCCAAAAGAACTGGCCGCCTCTGACATGAGAAACAGACGCCATGTGCAGCCGCTCCTAAAATGGAGTACAAATGCTGCTCATCCTGTATCCCTGGATTAGGAGCCCTTACAGGGTACTATCAGCCGGGCCAGCTGAACCCAGGTTTTTTAGTGAGCTTGTTACTGCTCCCCCTTCCTACTTTTTCATCCGGGCTTGGGACCGGCAAAGGCGGAGTTAGTGACTTAGAAAGTGACAGTGAGTCACTGAAATGTCAGGAACTAAATAAATAACTGGCTGATGTAGCTATGCAACTTTCAAAACAAACTTCTATAACCAACAAATAATCTTCAAATACATAGCTGCATAGTTAGATGGAAATTGCACTACTAGGTGCTCCTGTTGAAGAGCTTGTTACCCCGAAAGCTGGATAGATAGAATTGTGCAAGAAACTTAACCATTGATGCTTTTTAATATTAAATTCAAACACCTGCTGATGAACAATGTTCGAAAGCTTGTTTCATGAATAATTACTGGAATAATAATAAAAAAGCTTCTATTTAAATGATTTGTATTATAGATTATAAACACAAGGCAATAAGATCATTCAGTACTTTTGTCTGAAGATGTTAACAACGCTGCTACCGAAACGTCACACACTATTTATTTATTTGATCTTATTACCTTGTGCTTCTATTTAGTAATCTTGTTTTAGCACTAAATACCTGTTAGGTTTCTTAATCAATGATTTGAAATAAAATTTTCACATTTTTTGGCTTCATGCTTAGCTTCCAGAGAGGAATGTAGATGCTAGATGTGGTCAAAAAGCAATGTGTCCAGTGAACAGGAAGGACTTCAGAGTTCTCGGACCTGATTCCAGCAGACTCCTGGGCAAGTTCGACTACAACTCCCTCATGCTCTACGGCAGCTACGAGGCTTCCAAAGACAAGTCCAGACCTTCAGCCGTGGGAGTCCATAACCAGATCTTCCCCAGGGTCCGAGACAAACCTGGACTCAGTCCTGGAGATATTGAGAAGATCAACCTCCTATACAACTGTGAAAACTGATTAAATGTCCTCAGTATCTTCTTTACTTGGTTCATCAACAACTTGGTCAACTGTAAGATTCAAAGGAAAAACAGGGTAACGTGGTAAGATTCTTTAATAGAACACGACGAGCTTTCAGGCAGCAACTGCCCTTCTTCAGGTCTTATACAAGTGTAGACAAAGAAGTGCCATATTTATAAGCGAAAATATTTACATATCCGCCGGTTACCCTCATAATTTTATTGACCGCCATTTTTACGTTCCGAACCACAAAAAAGTTACACCTCCGCTGTATAAAAACGTCTGTGTCCTTCCTTTTTCGACCACGAACTCTGTTATTGCGTTATTTTTACGAAAATTCGGTATTCGCACGTTTTTCAAAAATTCGCCTTCCCTAGAAGCATCCTTACGGCACCCCATAACAAAAAGCTCCATCAAACTTAACCCTCTATCCCTCAATAACGGCATCTATAAAATATCTTGCAACGATTGTGAGCAATGCTACATTGGTGAAACTGGTCGAACCATCGCCACTAGAATCCGCGAACACAACCGTAATATACGTTCCAAAGATCGAAAATCTCTCATCTTTCAACACATGGCAGATTTCGACCATTCCTTTAATTTAGACGATACGATTTCTGTATACAGGGATATTGGAAACAAGTACCAACGCTTGGTTCTGGAAGCACTGGTGTCCAACTGTACTCCCAGTTTTAACCGGAAGATTGATCTCCCACCGCAATATACAATATTTTACGGCCTCACTCGCTGATATGTTTCTGGGTTTTATTGTTATTTACGGTTTAATTTTTATCTCCGTGTTTTGCCTTCAGGTTTAATTTTTATCTCCGTTTTTTTTTTTTTGCCTCTATTTCTCACACAGAGTTTGTTTTATTTTTATTTGTAAATATGCAAATTCCCCTTTCCAATCTTCAGTATGTAAAATTCCTTATTCCTTGCGCGTATATATGTAAATATTTTCGCTTATAAATATGGCACTTCTTTGTCTACACTTGTATAAGACCTGAAGAAGGGCAGTTGCTGCCTGAAAGCTCGTCGTGTTCTATTAAAGAATCTTACCACGTTACCCTGTTTTTCCTTTGAAACTTGGTCAACTCTTGTTAAGATAGAGGCTGCCTGGCCGGCGGCATTCATAGTTCTTTAAAATAAAGATACTTTGGTCAGTAAGTAAATCTTTTTATTACCTCGACGTTTCAACAAAAATCTTTTGTCCTCATCAGGAGCAAACAAAAATTAAAACACAAGAAAATAAGACCTAATCCAAATAATTTAATAGTGTGTGACATTTCGGCAACAGCATTGTCACCATCATTAGACAAAAGAATAAATGTAAAGAATAAATGACAAATGAATAAATCATTTATTCTTTTGTCTGATGATGGTAACAATGCTGTTACCGAAACATCACACACTATTAAATTATTTGGATTAGGTCTTATTTTCTTGTAGCTATAATCCAAATTGTGCTTCATCAAAAATTAAAACATTTGGCAAGGTGTTAAACTGTTTTCATTTTTGTTTGCTCCTGACGAGGACAAAAGATTTTTGTCGAAATGTCAAGGTAATAAAAAGATTTACTGGCCGAAGTGTCTTTATTTTTAAGAAATTGGCCAACTCTGGAATGCAGTGATGGAAGCGTAATACAGAACCTCCCTGTAAAGGACATCTAATTACAGAGCCAAAGTGTCCTTTAGGGAGAAGTGTCCTCTTAATGGAGAGTTGGTAAATAGTAAAAATGGTAATTTTACAAATGAAAACTTTACTTTGTGGAGAGGTGTCCTCTAGCGGGGTGTCCACTAAAGGGAGGTTCTACTGTATAAGCCTGCTGTCATCATCTGACATGACATCTTTCTTATCTACACACTAGGTGAAGTAGAATGCGTCTGCCTTTGTCATTAAGACTGGGAACACTACTCAGTGGCAGGCCGACTTAGCTCCAAAAGAAATGACCGCCTCTGACATGAGGAACAGACGCCATATACAGCCACTCCTAGCATGGAGTACAGACATTGCTCATCCTGTATCCTTAGAAATCATGATAAGGATCAATTTGGTCTTGTTACCTTATATTTCTTAGGAGTCTTGCATTTTTGCTTGATATCAAATGGAAAATTCTAAAACAGGTTTCACTCTATACCTATTTATTTGTTTTAAATCTGATCTTATTACCCCCCTTTATTGTGTTAGATGCTCTTTAAAAGACAATTTTAAATCTATTTCTGGTAAAGTAAAAGCTTTTAGGGGGGTTTTAAGATGTGCCAATTTCAAATCTGCAAACTTTGTCTTTCTATTAGCTAGTTTTCAGCATTGCCAACTTACACTCATGGGGACAAAACTCATGTACATTTTAGCATGTATATCGAGACAATAACTCTGAAATATATTAGTGACCTTTATTGAAGACATATAAGATAACCAAGCGTAAACAAAATTGCCTCTATCATCTTCACAAAAAAATATATATATAAGATGACCGATAACCACAAAAACTTTCCACTTCCTTAAGTTTTGTCCATGAGTGTATATGTTGAAGACATTTTATCCCCTTCAGCCAAGTCTCTATCCCAGTGGTAGAGTTTAGTTCTAGTTGAAAATCAACCCTCAAGGGTTCCACCTTGAAGATGCTGAGGCAGCACAGGCAAATCTTTTAAATCTCCGGCCACAAAATATGTGTTGACCAGTATTATAGAAATAACAACATATTTTAGAAGTCAAATTAAAGCTATCACTATGTATGTATCACTAAAAAGCAAGCTGATAAAACAAAATGGATAAAATTTCTTGATTCAGCACATTAAAATTACAAAGAAACAGGTCTATAATCCCTAGAAAATATATATTAGCCAGTGTAATATATAATATGCAAATAAGTTTTCAAAAAAGTTGCATATATATAGGGAAAAAAAAGCCTGAAATGTCAGCTAAAGTTTGTGACTATAGCAGCAATGATGATAATAATAAAAAAATATATTAGAATTTCCACAAACACATGAAAAAAATGCCAATGTTTATTCAAATATACAAAGATGATATGTAAATGAGTGTGAAAAAAAAACCAAGTTGCATATATACAGAGCATGGATGAAAGTCCAAAATGGCACATAGAGTTTGTGAATGGCAGCAATTTGTTAGCATCTTCAGAAAACAAACCTCCAAGGATCCCCTTCATCATCAAACTTTGTTGGAGTCGTCCATTAGTACTTTAATTAAGATATTTCGGTGTTTGATGGGCCTTGAGAGACCCAAAGTACTGCGGGTACAGTAGCCCCTTCTCCCATGAAAGACCATAATCTAAAAGAGAGAGAGTGTCATGTCAGGCAAAGCATTTGAGTAATCTTATAAGTGAATGAGATAAGGGACCACTACCTCCAGGAAAGACCTGGATCAGCCATGTTTTTAGGCTATGGTCTCTTATGGGAGACTGACTCTACTGCCTTACTCTTCTGACTTCATGTCTGAATGACCTCTTCTGTCACACGATATTGATTCCACACAGAGTTCTGGAAGTGTAGACACCCGGGGTTACATCATGTAGACTGAGCTGGGCTGTGTGTCTGTGGTGTCCAGTGAAGTGGCATCCGCTCTAATCTACAACCACAGCTTGCCTGTGCATTGATATAGAGGGCTGTGAAGTGTAGACACCCGGGGTTACATCATGTAGACCGATCTGTAAGTCTGTGGTGTCCAGTGAAGTGGCATCCGCTCTAATCTACAACCACAGCTTGCCTGTGCATTGATATAGAGGGCTGTGAAGTGTAGACACCCGGGGTTACATCATGTAGACCGATCTGTATGTCTGTGGTGTCCAGTGAAGAGGCATCCGCTCTAATCTACAACCACAGCTTGCCTGTGCATTGATATAGAGGGCTGTGAAGTGTAGACACCCGGGGTTACATCATGTAGACCGATCTGTATGTCTGTGGTGTCCAGTGAAGAGGCATCCGCTCTAATCTACAACCACAGCTTGCCTGTGCATTGATATAGAGGGCTGTGAAGTGTAGACACCCGGGGTTACATCATGTAGACTGAGCTTTGTGTCTGTGGTGTAGGAACTGTCCAGTGTCCACTCTAATCAACAACCACAGCTTGCCTGTGCATTGATATAGAGGGCTGTGAAGTGTAGACACCCGGGGTTACATCATGTAGACTGAGCTTTGTGTCTGTGGTGTAGGAACTGTCCAGTGTCCACTCTAATCAACAACCACAGCTTGCCTGCGTTGATATAGAGGGCTGTGAAGTGTAGACACCTGGGGTTACGTCATGTAGACTGAGCTGGGCTGTGTGTCTGTGGTGTAGGAACTCTCCATTGGAGTGGCATCTGCCCCAAACTCAGACACCAGCTTGTTAACTGCGCTCAGACAAAGAGACTGAAAACTGGAGGCGGGACCAGATATCTTTTTAGGATGGGAAGACTTGCGCTTCATCTTCTTGGGTTCGTCGTCCAGGGCTCTCTCTGCCAGGTCTAGCAGGGTGTCCAGGCTGTTCTCAATATGGCTGCTACGTTCCTCACCGCAGACCCTGGAGTCGTTTGTCTGCAGCCCTGTGGCAAGTTCCAGAAGGTCGTCCAGCTTGTTCTCTAGGTTCTGGGCCACTTCCCCTTCCACGTTAGTGCCTCCCAGACATTGCAGGAGTCTGTGGATCTTCTCTGTGATCCTCTGCTTGGGGCTGTCCTCCTCCTGCTGCACATGTTGCTGCGGGATCATGTCCCTGAGGCAGCCTTCCTCCGCGGTGAAGTTGTTCCCGCTCAGCAAGGACATCACCTCATTGACTACGCTGTCATCCGCTGATGGGATCTCGCTGACTCGGGTTAAGTGAACTATGGTGGGGGTGCTCTGAGTGGGGGAGTGAGGGGCGGGCTGCGTGGTAACAAAGATGGCCGACTCCTCCTGCTGCCTCCTGCGTTCGCGTGGAGGGAGGTGGCTGAGGCCATGGCCAATGTGAGTCTTACAGTACTGCACCACCACCACCCCATTCCTCAGCTCCACGTCCATGAAGGAGGAACAGCCCGAGCCAATCTTGTTGGTGCCCTGGCTCTTCAGCCTCCTGCGACGGGTGCCCCCCAGCTTGTCCACGTAGTTGCCCTCCCTGTGGCACCTGCACCCCACACAACATTGATACAACAGAAGATAACAAATGATAGGGTTGGATTAGAAACATATAAGGTATCAAGATCAAGTTTCTAAAAAAATAACACATGTAAATGGCAGCTATATGCGTGTACTGTGTGAGGCAAGCATTATAAATTTGTAATGTTGACTTACTAGTCACATTTTTCTAAGAGTTTTATGTTGTTGGCCTTATTTTCAATCATTTACTAACTGGTAATGCCGAACCATAGAGGGTTATACCAGTTCAAAAAGTCCACTCTTCTCTAGCCTGTAGATGACAGTTCTGGGCCGGGAGGAAATACACTCATGGACAAAACTTAAGGAAGTGGAAAGTCTTTGATGTTTGCTGGGCATCTATTTTTTTTTTAAGGAGACAGAAGCAATTTTGTTCACACTTGGTTATCTTTTGTGACTTCAATAAAGGTCACTGTGTATCAAATATTGTTCTGAGTTATTGTCTGAATCCCGATATACATACTAAAAGGTACAACTTCCTTGTCCATGAGTATATATTCAGTGGGGTATATCCAAAAAACAAAGGGATCTAAGATATTGCACTTGAGTCAGATTTTTTTTTTTTCCATTTAAGAAAGTTTAGAGTTTTTAATATGGCATCCCCCTGGAAGAAGTAACGCCAACACACTGCCTCCTTTATAGAAAACTGAGTGTGCCTGGATCATGGTGCCATGATCAAAGAAATCTGCACCCCATTCCATGAGATTACTCATGGAATTCATGTAATCTTTGCGCAAGGGGATAAGAGAAAAACAACAACAGAATGACTGCACGGAGCTATGCAAATTGAGAGAGATGGTTACAAACCTGAAGAAGAGTTTCTCGGTGCCATCAGCCAACTTGGCCTTGCCCGTGTGCTGGACGTAGGAAGAGAGGGTGGAGTGCTCCATGATCTTCTTCCATTGGAAGAAATCTGTCAGCCAATATTCTCTGTTAACACTGTGCTCACAGAACTGGGCTCTCTCACAGTTTTAAGCAACTAATGGGAGAGCCAGATGTCTTGTTGGGGGGCATCTCTATCAAATATAAGAGTGTGTTGTAATATAGTCACAATTTGTATAAATATCTGGCGCGCAACACAGAATGTAAACAATAGAGGCATAACAAATATATAAATACAAGGTAATAAGACCAAATCCAAATAAACAGTCTGTAACAGCGTTGTTACCGAAACGTCACGCACTATTTATTTTTATTTGGTCTTATTACCTTGTGTTTATAATCTATAATCCAAATTGTGCCTTATCAGCACAGTGTTATATTAATATGTAAAACTGTATAAAAATACAACAGAGTGGAGGTTAGCTAACAATATCTAACAAGCCGTTTCCAACCAACAGCTCAACAACAGAAATCTGGTCGGTTAGCCTGAGGTGGGACAAATATAATTTGGATATGAAATTTCCCAGCCACTTTGCCACTAAATAAATACCTTTTAGGCAAAAATCCAAGGATTTTTGATATTTTTCTCATGAAAACAAAGCCAATCCTAGGCTGACCAGGTCTATAGACAGAAACCATGGACTCCAGGTGTTCTGAATTTTGGTGATTGTATGGAGGTGTCGGCTTATGAGAGGTTCTACTGTATCCCATCAATCTGTTAATTTGCTAAACTTTATTTTAGAAGAAAAAAAGGGTCACATGATATACTGTGAAATATAATATGTGTTAGAATTCTTGTCCTCTCACGTACAATAGCCTCGGAGACAGCAAACAAAAGAAGGACTTTATTCAGTCATAAGGACAACCAGGAAAAGAAAAAAGAACTAGGGCAAGGCCAAACGAACTTATGAACACACCTGCGCACCTATGCGTCGGTGATTATAACTATTATTACGTGCATGCGCACCAAGGTGGCCATCACGTGATTTCTCCTGCTGGCGAAGGTCCTGTGATTTCTTCCGGCCAACAATATGAATTAAAAGAAGGTCGGTAAACAAGTGGTATAAACTGCTAGTTTACAACCTCTACAACCCAGGATCGAATCCCACATCGGACACTTTTTTCTCTAATTAAAAAATTCTCCAATGGCCCCCAATTCTTACATAAGTCTAACTTCCCAGCAGTGAGTGCAAGTAACCAAACGGGTCTCCGACAACATTTGTTAAGTGCAAATGTCAAAATGCTTTTCACATGTGTAGACATGTGGAGCACAAACAGTTAAAAGCAGTCGCAAACTTCTAACCACCATGATAATCATGGCCTGTATCATGTGTACTAGGGATAATAAATTAAATAATTAATTATAAAAGACCACATTATTTTAGGATACAGTGAAGGTTTGATATCGTATTGAATATTTAAAATATAGGAAAAAAAAAAAAAAAACACAAGGTAATAAGACCAACTCGTAATCAATAGTGTGTGTATTTAGTCTTATTTCAATGTATTTCTAATCTATAATCCAAATTATGCCTTATCATAAATATTGGGAGAAATGTACAAACAAAAATTAATAAAAATAAATTGTTAAAAATCAAAGTCCCATACCTTCAAGAGAAGCCAGTAGGATTTCTTCCACTTCGATGATCTTCTCATGCGCGCTACGTAGGTGTTGTAGTAGATCTGCTTGCTTGCGCACGCGCATGTAGCACTCTGGACACTTGATGCCTGGTAGATCCGGCTCTGTGTGGTGCACCCGGCGCAGATGGTGGTAGATGTTGCTACGCTTGACGAAATGTTTGCCACACACCGGGCAGGTTGGTTTGATGAGATCTCTGCACAGGCATTGCTACGTGGTGGTTCTCTGTGGAGAGGTTTGGTTCAGTGTTTATCACAAATGTCTAACTCTATTCACAGTCAAACCTCCCTATATTGTTAACAAAAGATAATAAGACCAAATCCAAATAAATAAATTGTGAGTGACGTTTCGGTAACAGCTTTGTTACCATCTTCAGACAAAAGTACTGAATGAGAAATTTTACCGCAGCATGTTTTTAAATAGTTACTGTTATCAAGTGTGTAAACACAGTACTTTTGTCTGAAGATGGTAACAAAGCTGTTACCGAAACGTCACATACTATTTATTTATTTGGATTTGGTCTTATTACCTTGTGTTTATAATCTATAATCCAAATTGTGCCTTATCCTCCCTATATTATTATTATTATCCCTAGTACATATGGTACAGGCCATGATAATCATGGTGGGTAGAAGTTGGTTACTGCTTTTACTGTAAGTGCACCATATGTCTACACGTGTGAAAAGCAGTTCAACTTTGCACTTACAAATGTGCAGGGGCCCCGTTTGGTTACTGGTGGGGTTGAACACAAGGTAATAAGACTTGTTTGACGTTTCAGTAACAGAATTGTTACCATCATTAGACAAAATTACTGAATGAGATAGTAACAGTGTTGTTACTGAAACATCACACACTATTTATGTATTTGGAGATTTGGTGTTAATACCTGGGCATTATATATATATTGGGCACTTTTTTCTGATTAAAAAAAAATGCTCCAATGGCCCCCCGATTCTTGCAAAAGTCCTACCCCAGAAGCGAGTGCAAGTAACCAAACAAGTGCAAATTCGAACTGCTTTTCACATGTGTAGACATGTGGTGCATTTACAGTAAAAGCAGTCGCCTTCTTCTACCCACCATGATTATCATGGCCTGTACCACGTGTAGTAGAGATAAGCAAAAAATAAATACAATGGGATAATATAAAGAGCTTGAGGAGCATAAATTCATTTAATTTGTGTAATCTTTCCAGAAAAGGAGATAAGAAACACAACATTCAGTAGAGCAACAATTGAGAGTTTACTTACTCCTCTAGAGAAGTGGTGTCTAAAGATTCTTCCATGCACTGGACGGCTTGACTCTGTGTGTCCTCTGACATCTGTTTATACCTGTCACACAAATTTTGTTTTAAAAAAAAAAATCTATATAACCGAGTTAGAAACCACGTTCTGACTTTTGAGGCCAAAAACCTAATATGTACACTGTGTGACAAGGAAATTACTGAAGAACTCCCCATTACCTTCTTAATTGTACAGCCCTTGATGAAGAAAGGAAGGCCCTATATCAACAAATTAAATATACCAATATTTCACCCTACATATTGCTTTCAGAAATATCAGCAAACAAATCTAAGGCAATAGCTTACTATAAATTTTTTAGAACATCATTATGTAAGGACCAGTCAACAAGTGAATGACTTTGAGACGAAGAGTAAAGCCAGTTCAATTTCTATGTAAATAACACAAGATGATTATTACCATACCCAATTGGGAGAATCTGTATGGGGCAAGTCCCTAATAAAGGCTTTTGTGTGTGTATTACCGAGTTAGAACCAACCAGCCAATCAAAGAATTCCCTGAGGTCGAGGCAGTGACGCATAGAATGAACCAATCATAGCCTTTGTTTACATCGCGTGTCACTGTGACGTCACGACCAATGAGAAGCTTAGTCTCAGATTGGACCAAATGTCGCGGACTCTCCCGTGTCATCAACAATTCATTCTGGAGGGAGAGAGTGATATAACCACATCAATGAATAAACACAAGGTAATGAGACCAAAACTAAATAAATAAATAGCATGTGACGTTTCAGTAACAGTGTTGTTATCATCATCAGACAAAAGTACTTTCTCCATACTAGAATCAGTACTTTTGTCTGAACATGGTAACAATGTTATTAAAATTTGAAACTGATAAGGCACAATTTGGATTATAGATTATAAACACAAGGTAATAAGACCAAATCCAAATAAATAAATAGTGTGTGACATTTCGGTAACAGCGTTGTTACCATCTTCAGACAAAAGTATTGAATGAGAAATTTTACCACAGCATGTTTTTAAATAGTTACTGTTATCAAGTGTGTAAACAAGATAATAGATAAGAAGGAAGATATTTATCTGAGAAACACAGAATATTATTCTTAGAATTAAAAGTGGAAAAAACCCAATTTTTTTTTATTTTTCTTTTTATATTTCCTCTTTCTTCCATTCTGTTAATTGTAGCACATTTCTTTTGAATGAAAAATGCTTCGTTAAATTGTCTCTTAAAATAATTTTTCTCATAATCTAGTATCTTTGTTTCTTTTAGGTTAAAATTATTATGTCCTGTGATTTTTCTATGTTCTACAAGTGCAGAATAATGTAACAATACAAGTGTTTAAAATTCGAAACTATTATAGACGCATAAGATTCTTTTAAAAATGATAACAATGCTGTTACTAAAACGTGACACAATATATACACAATGTAATAAGACCATATCCAAATAAATAAATAGTGTGTGACGTTTCGGTAACAGCGTTGTTACCATCTTCAGACAAAAGTATTGAATGAGAAATTTTACCACAGCATGGTTTAAATAGTTACTGTTATCAAATGTGTATACAAGATAGCAAATAAGAAGAAGAAAGTTATTGTGCCTTATCATAATGTTTATATATTTTGATTTGGTCTTTTTACCTTGTGTCTATAATCCAAATTAAGCCTTTCATCAAAGAATGAAGTATATTAAAGAAATTATTGGTTTATAATAATCAAATAGAATGGTCTGGGATTAAAAAGATATAAGAATGATAAAGCACAATTTGGATTATAGATTACAATAAAAGAAAATAAGACTTAAAATAAATGAGAAAAAATATTACAGCAAGTTCTAGAGAACTTGCTACAGTACAGAACTTGCTGTAATATTTTTTCTCATTCTTTTGTCTGATGATGGTGACAATGTTGTTGCCGAAAAGTCCCACACTAATAAATTATTTGGATTAGGTCTTATTTTCTTTTATTAAGATATAAAGAAATTATTTTAACTATATCCTTAGTTTACAAGGCCATGAACTACATGTGAAGAGCAGTTCGACTTTTTCACTTACAAAATGTGCCAGAGCCCTGTTTGGTTACTTGCACTAATTGGTGGGGTTGGACTTTGACAAGAATAAGGGGGGCCACATTAGAGTGATATTTTTTTTTATAAAAAAAGTTCTCAATACGGGATTCGATCCTGGGTTGTTGCAGGTCGAAAACAATGGTTCAGACCCCTTGTCCACCGATCAACCCAAAGGATATTAGACATCAAAGAATGAAGAAGTTCAAGAAAGGATTGCTTCAATTATTTAATAGAATAGTGTTGGATTGAAATAAGTGGAAAGTATTTGATATCGCAGGTTGTCCTTTTTTTTTTTGGAAACAGAGGCAATTTTACAAGAAAATAAGACTTAATCCAAATAATTTGCGTGTGATGTTTCGGCAACAGAATTGTCACCATAATCAGACAAAAGAATAAATTTTATTAGTGTATGACGTTTCATTGATGATTGTCTAATTATGGTGACAATGCTTTTGCCAAAATGTCACACACTAATAAATTATTTGGATTAGGTCTTATTTTCTTGTATTATAATCTATAATCCAAATTTTGCTTTATCAGAGGCAATTTTGTTCACATTTTGGTTATCTTGTGTCTTCAGTAAAGGTCCCTTTATCTTTCAGAGTTATTGTCTGAACCCCAATATACATGCTGAAAGGTACAACTTCCTTAAGTTTTATCCATGAGCGTAAATGCCTGACGAGTAACCCCCATTTTAAAGACTTTTTTTTTTTCTCATAACATACTCTTGAAAAAATGTTATTTAATTGAGAGAATTATAAGATGCATTTATAATAACACTTTTTTAACATGCTGTAAATGTAGATTTAAAATAATACACAATAATAATATTTATTTAAACAGAAAAACAATGCTTGAATAGAGAAAAAAATTGATGAAAAATATATATATTTTTAAATTAATAAATAGCTATTTCATTTTTATCATAAATTAATTTATAAGTGCTAATTACCATTCAATTCGTTAATTCATCTTGTGAATGCAAAATAAAAATATCACATCCATAATCTCTCGATTATTTATACATGTGTGCGCGAGGTCATTTAAATATATCTTCTATTTAAAATATAGCATTCAAAATATAATGATTTTAAATTTTAAAATATGATATATATTTTATTAAAAAAAAAAAACAAATATAAAATAATAATTTCTAAAAAAAAATAATGTGTGCTTTTCGATTTTTCATTTCTTTAACATTATATGAGGCAAAAATGCAATGTAAAATAAACATTAAATATTTTATTTATGAAACAGTATGTGTGTTATTTGTGTAATATTTAACTCATATAAGATACTAATTAGCATTTTAAAAATGATTTAATTGTAAATCAAAAGGTAAACAAAGCAATTCGAAAGCAAAGTTGCATTATGAAGTCATTTCTGTTCCATATACGCTACCGTTTCTTTCGATAACCCTTCTTTTAAGAAAATTGTTTTAATAAGAAATATTAATTAAAATAAATATAGATAACTTTTAATAATTATTTTTAAGTAATAAACATTATTTGTTTTAATTTTAGTATGACAATCTAAGGCTTTTAAAATAAATTTACAGATTGTTTAAGAAAATACACCTAATAAATTTCCCAAGGTGACCAATTAGACTTTATAAGGTTTTAATAAAATGTGTAAGTTGAATAAAATTTCTTATAGAACTTGTAGAAATATGTTATCACTTTTAATATAAGATATTAAAGATTATTATTATTGTAAAAATATCAAAGCTAAAATCAATTGCTGGTTAAAATCAATATATAAATATATGCAGTTAGGTCTCTTATGAAGTAATTGGATTGTAAAAATGGTAAATTTTAGGATGTAAAAATTAGAAATTGAAAATTTAATAAAACAAATTAACACCCACGAATTAGTTAATGATTAAATATATTTAATGATTTTAAACAATGCAGAGAAAAAGTAAGATTAATAACTTCCTTTGAACGCAAAATGCCTTGGTTAATTTTAACAAATTATTTTTGTTTTTATTCTTTTTTTTAAATGAGCATCCAACATACAAAGCTTTATTAACTACTAGAGAATACTTAATGGATCTAGAATGACACAGGCAGTCTAAAGCAATATTTAAGTTTTCGTTAACGTTTTAATATTATTGTATGTTAGGGTACACATTTTATAATAGTATAATAAAAATTAATATATATAAAAATTCGATGTCTTTGTGTGATAAACGATAATTCAGAAATATTTAGTGGCTAATACTGATTGTTGGAGATATTGCTTAATTTCAAAGGAGGATTAAATACAAAAATTCCTAAATCTATCTCACACCACTTTGAAATTCCAGGTAAAAATAGAGATAAAAGCCAATTTAAAAAATAATAATTTTTATCTTATTATTTTCTATCTGTTTCAAATATTGTAACATGCACATATTTTCGTCGTATTTTGTAAATAGGTATATAAAGGGATAGCTGCATTTTTTTCTTCAAATTATTCTCTAATCAACATTAAGTAATTGTATATCTTTTCAAGTAAAACAGAATAGATAAAATTGTGAAAAGCGTTTGAAAACTATAAATATTTCTCACAAAGAATTTCGTTTAATTTTGGTAATTATTTGTAGATTTTAAAACAGAAGTTTATTTGCTTTAAAGTTTATAAAATGTTCGAAATATATGAGAAAAAGGCATATATAATTTTCCACACATAATTTTTTAGAAATATTTGAACTATTTATAGATTATGATTCCTTTAATAAACAAATTTCACCACCCTACTGCAGTGATAAAAATAATGGGAGGGCCTGGCTCATCAGTGGTACACTCCCCAGCGGTTTCGCCAGTTTTGCGGAACATACCGCTCAATAATTTGTATTTTGCCTGTTTTAATTTATACTGATATTGAAGATATTTCGAAAAGATATTTTAAACAAAATTTATATAGAGAGATTAAGAAACTACTTTATTACGATGTCCATATAAGATTATATAGGTTCAAATACAAAATAAATAATATATATGAGAAAAAATAAGATTATATAATGATAAATATATTAATATATATTCCGCGGGTGAAGGGTGTCCACCTCGCGGCGCCCTAGTGACTTAGGGATCCAGGAGATTCCCAAAGGAAAATCCATCAGGTGCTTCTAGAAACCGAACCTCAGCCCGCAGCCACCCTGAAGGCCACGCGGAACTCTTCGAAGATCATGGTCACGATCTCAAACTGAGCGTTATCCCTGATGAAGAGTACATGTCATCTCCATAGGCGACCACGCCTTGGTGTAAACATGTCCGACCTGGATGGAGGCGTCTGCTTCCCCGTAGAGGACAGCAATCCACCATAGGAAGGTAGATGGTAGGCCTAGCTTCTCCAGCAGGGCGAACAGGTGGCTCCTGCTCACTGTGTCGAACACCGACTTCAGGTTCAGAGAGATGACATCCAGCAACGTGTCAAGTCTCCCATTTCACTTCAAAATTATTATCCCTAGTACACGTAGTACATGCTAATCATGGCGTGTAGAATTCTGTGACTCTTTTTACTGCAAGTGCACCACGTCCACACATATGAAAAGTAGTTCGACTTTTGCACTTACAAGTGTCTGAGCCCCATTTGTTTGCATTCACTGGTGGGGTTAAAATTTTGAAAAAAATTGGGGGCCATTGGAGCATTTTTTAATTAGAAAAAGTTGCCAATCTTGGTCATAGCTGTTGTAAACCAACAGTTTAGACCATTCATACACAGACCTCCTATAATAAACCTAAATTCTTTATAACACTAGATTTTTTAAATGAAAAAGCTTAATGGTAACACATGGCAACAAGACTAAAACATTATGCTTTATTATATAATTGGATTTGTAATTGTTACCTTGTGTTTTAATAATTATTGTTAATATCAAGTTTGACTTTAGGTAACTATATAGTGACAAATATTCCCCAATTTGATTTGTTAGTGATCATCACTCTCATCTAGTGACCTTCTGGTAGCTTTCTTGACACCTTCTAACCAGCTCATTGCAGGTCTTCTATGTTTTATTACATTATTTTAAAAAGTAAAATGTTGAAAGGGAAAACTTTTTTTTTTTACTTATCCCTAGTACATGTGGTACAGGCCATGATAATCATGGTGGGTAGTTAGCGACTGCTTTTACTGTAAGCGCACCACATGTCTACACATGTGAAAAGCAGTTCGACTTTGCACATACAAATATGCCAGATCCCTGTATGGTTACTTGCACTTGCTGGTAGGGTTGGACTTTTGCAAGAATCGGAGGCCATTGGAGCATTTTTTTTTTTAATCAGAAAAAAGTGTCCAATGCAGGAATCAAACCCGGGTCGTAGTGGTTGGAAACCAAACGGTTTAACCAGCCTTCCACTGACCCCCAAACTTTTCTTTAAAAATATCAAATATTTGCATGAGACTAGACATGTGATAAAACTTTGCATAACTGTAAATCTAATTTGTATATCATGTAATACTTTACATATTGGTAGTGTTTACATTTAATTAGAATGACAGCGTTTGTACTCCATGTTAGGAGCGGCTGCACATGGCGTCTGTTCCTCATGTCAGAGGCGGCCATTTCTTTTGGAGCTAAGTCTGCCTGCCACTGAGTAGTGCTCTCAGTCTTAATGACAAAGGCAGACGCATTCTACTTCACCCACTGTGGAGATAAGAAAGAAGAAGAAGAAGAATTAGAATGAGAAAAAAACACTCATTCTGGGAATATCAGAAAAGAAGAAGCAAGGTTTAGTATGATTTTATAACCCCATAGTTATATCTGAAACAAAGTTGTGTTTTGAACACTGTTTGCTAGTTTCCTTCAAGTTTACTTTGACTTTTGATAACTATATGGACAAATATTCTCCAATTTGATCTGTTGTGACTTGCAGCTCATCTATTGACCTTCCAGTAGTTTTCTTTACCTCTTCTTTAATATAAAAGAAAAATAAGGTAACAAGACCAAATCCATATAAATAGTGTGTTACGTTTAGGTAACAGAGTTGTTACCATAAATAGACAGAAGTATTGAATGAGAAAAAATATCACAGCATGTTTTAAATAGTTACTATTGTCAAGTATGTAAAAAAGATAGCAGATAAGAAGAAAATAATTTTCTAAGAACCGTAAAATATTATTCTTAGAATTAGAAGTGGAAAAAAAAAAACCCCTTCTTTTTTAGATATATTTATTGACATTTTATATATATTACAGTAGAACAACCTCCATGAGAGAACACTTGCTCTAGCGGACAACTCTCTACAAAGGACAGTTTTTGTTGAGGGTTCAGGCGAGAATCCTCACGCCACTTCGCGCCTGGCAGCGGGAACCGGCCGAGACTGGAACCCGGGGGGTTTGGTTTCGGTTTTGGCTGCGAGCGGGGGAGTATCTCCGCATCTGGCTGTGTGTGGTGTTCTCCTTATGTTCCGGCACTGGTTATAAATAAAACCGGTACTAAGGGAGCTCCAATGACTCAAGAGTGGATTATTGACAAAACAACGGGCACAACACAACAGTTTTCATTTGCAAAATTACCCTATTTTACTATTTAGCAACTCTCCGGTAAGAGAACACGTCTCCCTAAAGGACACTTTGGCTCTGAAATTAGGTGTTGTCTTTTACAGGGAGGTAGTTCTACTGTATATAATATGTTTCTAATCTATAATTCAAATTGTATAATTCAAATACATAATCCAAATTGTACCTTATTATAATATAAGATTATAAACACAAGGTAATAAGAAGTTTCGGTAACAACGCTGTTACTGAAACATCACACACTATTTATTTATTTGGCCTTATTAACTTGTGTTTATAATCTATAATCCAAATTGAACCATTCTATAAAATAATCCCTTACATAAATATTGAGTAAAATCAATCATTCCTCCAGGGAAAAGTGTCTTTTCGAAAACATTTTCATTGTTCTCTAGCTTTTGGGCATGGACACCCCTCTACAGGAGAAGGGGGTGTCCGTGCCCGAAAGCTAGAGAACAATGAAAATGTTTTTGAAGAAGACACTTTTCCCTGGAGGAATGATTGATTTTACTCAAATTGTACCATATCTTCTATATATATATAAATGAATGTTTGTATGTTTGTTTGTTTGTATATGTCCAGTATACAAATTCGCAGTAGTTCACTAATTGAAACCAAAATTTCCATACATAGGTAAAAAAATACGGGGAAGACGATAGGCTATTTTTAAAAATATATATATAAATCAATTATTAAAACTATATATTCAAATGATTCTACTTAGCTCACGAACAGCGCCCTCTATCAAAGATTAGATTAAATTATGCTGATGCAAACAAATAGAAAAAAATGCTAATAACAAACAATTATTTAAAAAATCTTATCTAAATTTATATCACTCGGGTAGATATGCACACGGGTCAATCCCGGGGCGAAGCCCGGGTCACCCGTCTAGTTATAAAATAAAACAAGAAGCTACACAAACACTCATTGTAACTGTGTTGTTTATTAGTGAGTGATGGCACAATATCAGAACTATGTACAAAGATGGAAGTGGTATCAGCGAGTACAGGTCTGCTCTGCAATGTCGTAGGTCCCCTTGAGAAGTTTGCCGCAGTCTGGACCTGTCAGTTCCTTAGGTGGCATATGGGCCAATCCGTCATCTCCTCCTTCATAGATGAAGCTGATTGGACAGTTGGTTAAGGATTTGGATTGGTGCTCGTGGTCAGGATATGCCTTCTTTATAATATTTTATTTAAAAGAATCATATATGTTGAAAAATAGTTCAAATTTTATATATACACACACATACACATATATGTTTATATATATTTCTATATTAAAAATAAAAAAAATGGCGCTCTGCCTTCTGAAAAGCACACGTGCTCCTGGTCAGAATATGCCTTTTTTATTTTTAATATCAACACCTGACCTTTTTATTTTTTTTCTATTGTTTTTCATATATTTATATATGTGTGTGTATGTTGTGTTCAAATAAATAATAGTTGTAGTAAAAAAGTTGTAAATACCTAGCAACAATTTTTTTCTTTTTAAATTAATTTCCACAAAGGATTGACCACAGATTCTAGGATTCCCCAACAACCAAATCAACTAAGGATGAAGTGCAACAAGTAACAACAATTTCTGCCAGTTGACCAACTACAACAAACAACAGAAAAAACCAACCAAGGAGGGAGAGCTTAATATTCAGTGAGTAACTTCAGTCAATCACTCAACATCAACCAAACCAACTAGAGAAAAAGGAGGAAACACAGGTCCTTCAGTCAAGTAGACCAAACACACCAGAGCAACAATATTCTACCACCAATAAAGTAAGGTCCCTTGACAGAGCTGACTGCTATAGGGCACGTCCCCAGGTGGCGGATAGGGGAACGACCTTCAGATATGAAGGCCAGCTGTGAAACAAGCAGAATAACTCTGACAAATAAGCAGTCGCGGACCAACAGCAGCTTTGTTAGAAGAGGAGTAGACCTCTTTAAAAATCCTGACTTCAACTAACCCGGTTGATGGACCTCAGCAAGGGTCCCACTCCAGGGATACGGAGGAGCTGCGTCTGTACTCATGTTAGAGTCGGCAGCAAAGGCGTCTGCTTCCATGTTAGGAACGGCCTTAAACTACAGGCAAAGTCAGACTTTCACCAAAGTGTGCCTGGATCATGGTGCCATGATCAACGAAAGCTGCACCCCTACACCCCATTCCATGAGATCAGTGAACTCATGGAATTCGTGTAATCTTTACACAAGGGGATAAGAAACAACAACAACAACATAAAGTAAGGTAGTCAAGGATCAAGTGACAGATTCTGTTGTGCAACAATGTCTGCTAATTGTCCAACTACAACAAACGACAGCAAAAACCAACCAAGGAGGGAGTGCCTATGATTCAGCAAATAACTGCAGTCAACATCCAACCAGAGTAACATCAACCAAACCAACTAGAGAAGGTAGAAATACAGGTCCTTCAGTCAAGTAGACCAAACCCCACAATAACAATGTAACCCAACTTAACAGGACTAAACAGAACCTTTGGGAGAGGTCGTTGTTTATCATCAAACAGCTAAAGGAACATGGACTCATGGAATTTGTGTATCTTTACACACAAGGGGATAAGAAACAACAACAATGTAACCAAAATTAACAGGACCTTTGAAAGAGATAGCTGCTTATCATTAAACAGCTTGAGGAGCATGGACTAATGGAATTTGTGTAATCTTTTTTTTTTTTGCTTATCCCTAGTACACGTGGTACAGGCCATGATAATATTGGTGGGTAGAAGTAGGCGACTGCTTTTACTGTAAGTGCACCACATGTCTACACATGTGAAAAGCAGTTCGACTTTGCACTTACAAATATGCCAGAGCCCTGTTTGGTTACTTGCACTAACTGGTGGGGTTGGACTTTTGCAAGAATCGAGTGCCATCGGAGCATATATATATTTTTTTTTAATCAGAAAAAAATGCCCAATGCGGGAATCGAACCTGGGTCGTAGTGGCCAAAAACCAACGGTTTAGACCATCCTTCCACCGACCCCCCACACAAGGGGATAACAAACAACAACAAAGGATACGGAAGTCTCAGGACCCAGTAGGCTGACTGAGAGAGTCTGACAGGCTCCAGGGCGGGACAGAACACCGAGGTGGAGGAGGGAGGTTGGACCCGTGGGAACAACGTGACATGGACTGGAGCCTTAGGAGTGACCACGTGGAGCCTGGTCAGCTGGGCCACCACGTCCTTGGAGGAACGGCTAACACCACACACCATAGGATTATGGCAGGAACAAGTGAGGTGTAGATTACAATATTGACAGCTGATGTCACATAGCAATTTGTGCCTCAAGCTGTCAATCTACACTCATGGACAAAACTAAAGGAAGTTTGTTATGACTGCCTCTTTTATATCAACAGCTTGTTTATCCCAAGTTTTAAGTGCCATGTGTATTTAAACCATGTGGTAACAACAACATAAAATCTTGGTCCCAAATATAATGTTTTTATACTAAGATTCACCACTTGGGACTCACCAAAATAGGGTGTTACAGAGAGGGGGTGCTATAGATAAGGAGGTGCTATTTAGAGGGGGCGCTATAGACAGGTTTAACTGTATATATATATATACAGTGGACCCTCGGTTTACGAGCACCTTGGAGTACGAGCTTTTCGCAGTACGAGCAAAATTTTTTTAAAAATTTTACCTCGGATTACGAGTGAAATTTCGCATTACAAGCAACTCGTGATGGTTGCCCGTAATCGTGATGGATGAAAATTCACTGGGATCCCTCCCTTCAGATCAGATTCGGGAAATATGTAAAATGTGGGAAACTGTGCAATTGTTCGTAGCAAGAAGAATTGCCAGAGTTTCAATTATTAAAAATAAGAAATTAGTTTCGCACTACGAGCGTTTTGGAGTACGAGCATGGCTCTGGAACGGATTATGCTCGCAAACCGAGGGTCCACTGTATATATATATAAGCCAATTAAGCGATATTCTGGAAGATGAATATTATTTTAAAATTTATGAAAAAAAAATTATATAAAATATTCTCCAAAATTATTTTTGCCTTGCGTAATCAATAAGTGAATCCATCAACTTTCAAGAGACCCCACAAACATCTCAAGGTATATGTAAATAGAGAATGAGAAGTAAATATGTAAATGAATGCTAAGTAACTTACCTGCAGAGACAGGGGAAGTAAAGCGGCATATCAGTGCTTGTGATCCTATTGGCATTATCCTGGGAAAAACAAACACAGAGGGTCCTCAGTCAAATTCTAAAAATATACACAAATTATCAATGAATTTTATAGATTGTTTTTAATTTATAGAGTTATGTCTCTCCCACACACACATATAATTATTACATAAAGTTGAGGAAAGAGTGATAAGGCCACAATTTGGATTATAGATTATAAACACAAGGTAATAAGACCAAATCTCCAAATAAATAGTGTGTGATATTTCAGTAACAGTGTTGTTACTATCTTCAGACAAAACACAAGGTAATAAGACCAAATCCAAATAAATAAATAAATTCAGTACTTTTGTCTGAAGATGGTAAAAACGCTGTTACCGAAACATCACACACTATCATTTATTTATTTGACTTATTACCTTGTGTTTATATTCTATAGTCCAAATTGTGCCTTATCATTATCATCAGACAAGTGCTGAATTTTGTCTGAAGATGGTAACAATGCTGTGATTGAAACATCACATACTATTTATTTATTTGGATTTGGTCTTATTACCTTGTGTTTATAATCTATGATCCAAATTGTGCCTTATCATTATCATCAGACAAGTGCTGAATTTTGTCTGAAGATGGTAACAACGCTGTTACCAAAACGTCACACACTATTTATTTATTTGGATTTGGTCTTATTACCTTGTGTTTATAATCTATGATCCAAATTGTGCCTTATCATTATCATCAGACAAGTGCTGAATTTTGTCTGAAGATGGTAACAATGCTGTTACCGAAACATCACATACTATTTATTTATTTGGATTTGGTCTTATTTTACCTTGTGTTGCAGAAAGAAGATATTTATGTACCTAGAGGGGAACCTCTCGCTTTAATCATGTATACCAACCATGGGGTATACAGGTGGTTGGCTTTTGTCTGTATTTACCAAAACTGATGTTGGGGCTTATTCTTTATCCTCCTTAGTAAAGTTTTTAACTGGGGTAATGAACATAATGCATCATTCTGATGCGTAATTAAAGGGAGAGGTGCCTCTTGTGGTACATAAATAGATAAATATCATCATTATAACCGCTGGGAGGGTTCACCACTGATGAGCCAAGCCCTCCCAATATATTTTTTTCATCGCAGTAAGGGCAGTAGTAGAAGTTTGTATTATGTATAAAAGAAACATTTATGCTTTTAAATCCTTTCATTTTATATATATAGATGGCGCATTATTGCTTTGTGTTAATTATAATCTTTAGAAGATCTGTGTATATGTCTGAAAGATGAAGGAGAAAGTAAGAGAATATAAATGTTTAGCATGATATCATGAAGTGTCTTCTGTATCACCCAATAAATTAACTGGGAAAAGCTGAATATAATAAATAGATTACAACCATTGTCCACACAGAACTTTTGTTTTGTCAGGATTCTGGAAACTTAGGGATCTTTCTAACATGAAATATTATTTAACAAACTCCATCATAACTTTAAAGAAATACTATAATAATGTGTGTGTGTGGAAGTAAAAAAAATTATTCTAACAACACATTCAATTTCATATATAGATGAAATATGTAAATATATTAAGACCTAATAAAAAAATTAAAAAAAGTGTGAAAAAAAAAAAAAAAAAAAAGGATTTCCTTATATAATGGCAGCACCAAGTTTGTTTATACTAAATTTAACGACTTGACAAAGGTTGGCACTCAGCCAACTGAAAATATTAGTGAATAAATATTTCTATTCAAACCAAATATATTCTTTTTTATAATTTTATAACAGAGAGAGTGTGGAAGTAATGTTTTACCTTCACCAGACCGGAGGTGGTTGAACGCAGTACACGGTCCGGTGCGGAGCACATGAAGCGATGACCTCTAGGACACTCGTACTCCACTCCCAGGAATATCTTGACAGTGAACTGGTTACTGTCTGTGGACCCATACTCTTGGTTAGATTCTCCTTCTGGGAGATTGACAGAAGTTCCATTTAATTGCAATGTCATCGTGAGTAAGCAAGTGGAAATAAGGTCGAAATGATTTTTTTTTTTACCTTTAAAGGAAACACCTCTCTATGACTTTAAATAAAAAAATGAAAGATGTGTGTGGTGTTATCATTTACCATTTGTGTTGAGAGAATATAGGTGAAGAATTTAATGAGATATAATAACTTTATAATCAGCTTCTTAACCATGACGTATGCACAATGGAATGTGTGGCCATTGGACATGCGTCGGACTAGGAGGCTGTTGTTGGGTTCTTTGTTGCCTGGAGTATAGGAGCTCCATCTATTATTTATTCCTGTGGTGAATCTGTATAAGACCGCTGGTTTTAATAAAGCTTTGTGTTCACACTTGGTTATCTCGTGTGTCTTCAATAAAGGTCACTGTAATATCTTTCAGAGTTATTGTCTGAATCCCGATATAAATGGTGAAAGGTACAACTTCCTTAAGTTTTGTCCATGAGAATGGATATACCAATCATCTTTCAAGGAAATGGTCCTTCATTAGGTAGATGGCACATGTAGAGTTCCAACCAGGGAGTGAAGTAATGTCACATAGAGATGTTAGAGAAGACATACCCCTGACTCCAGTCTTCTTGCCCTTGACAGACCTCCAGAGCCACCGGTCTCGCTGCTCTACGGTGACATCCCAAGGGAGGAGAAAGTTGGAGCCTGAGAAGAAACCAGGCTGGTCTTGGATACCTGCTCAGCCAACCTCAGTGTCAGAGATCTGCACAGGAATGGCTTCAGTCAACAGGTTGTCTTCTGGAAGAAGAACAAAGAAAGCTTAAAAATTTCCCAATTTTATCAAGCTTTAAGAATTCTTTTATGATAGGCACACATAATTTGGATTATATAGATTAGAAACACAAGGTAATAAATAAGACATAACTTCTAAAATAAATCTAAAATAGTGGGTTAACATTTAGGTAACAATATTGTTACCGAAATGTAACATACTATTTATTTATATTTGGTGTCTTTTTTTTATCGGTACCTGGGGAAAGTCTATTCCTGTTGTTTCTTATCCCCTTGTGTAAAGATTACACAAATTCCATGAGTTCATGCTCCTCGAGCTGTTTTATGATAAGCAGCGGCCGCTCCCAAAGGTTCTGTCGTTGTGTTTCTAATCTATATAATCCAAATTGTGTACCTTATCAAGTTATGGCATTCTTTGTGAGCGCACACACTTTTTATTTATATTTGGTGTCTTATTATCTTGTGTTTCTATTCTATAGACAGTTAAACCTCTCTATAGCGCCTGATTTTAAATACGTAGTACGATGCGATTTACATTAAAAGTGACCTGTCTATAGCACCCCCCTCTCTATAGCGCCCTATTTTGGTGAGTCCCAAGAGGGGGGCGCTATAGACAGGGTTTAACTGTAATACAAATCGTGTACTTTATCAAGTTGTGGCATTACTTTGTGAGCACTTTGTTTGTGTTTAAATTCTTAATCCAGAAGTTCCTGTAAGCTTTGTTTGTGTAGTTTCAGTACGGATCAAGCACCATCGTACCGATATTGTGGGAGTAGAGACTGGAGGGTCCGAGA
This sequence comes from Cordylochernes scorpioides, assembly GCA_030710605.1. Lineage (NCBI taxonomy): Eukaryota > Metazoa > Arthropoda > Arachnida > Pseudoscorpiones > Chernetidae > Cordylochernes > Cordylochernes scorpioides. Next base: position 6,527,975 of record CP092868.1, on the reverse strand, counting down.
CACACGAGGGACCAGGAGGGGAATGCTGGGAGGGAGTCCGTCGAACTACCCAGTGTCAACATGGCCGGGACATACTCCGTCTCTGTCAGGGAGGTGTGGGAAGTTGTGTCCCTTCCTTCTGCATCCTCCTGAGAAGTTCCGTCTGTACAGAACCACACTTCAGTCACACTGCCTCTCAATGTCAGAGAGGTGACACAAAATTTCTTCCGTCTTCTTCAAATAAACAGACAAATGGCGACATCAAAGATTTATACTTCCTTAAGTTTTGTCATGAGAATGTAGATCTAAGAAAGAGAGAGTATGCAAATAGGATTTATAAGTAGAAAAGTTCTTTTAGAGGGGTCCTGGTATTGTGCAGTATATTGTGAAGAGAAAAGCCATAGTTAGATCAGCTAAAGCTACTCAAGACTGCCATATATGTGGAAAGATAAAGATCAAATATTTCAATCTTGAAAAAATTAATTCTGGTAAATATCCCTAGAATCCCATAAATGCAAACAAAGATTTGAGACACATAATGAGAGAGAATGGATTAGAAAAGATGTTGGGAAGAATTGAAGGAATAAGAAAGAGAGGAATACCTCTATTGAGGACATTATCAGATTAAAAATTATAGACAATGTGTCCATAGAGTCATCAAAAGTCAGCCGGGACACACACAACCAACCAAGTTACATAAAGGGGACAACACAATATGTAATACCAGGAATGGAGGAATCTGGCCGATTGTTGCTCGATAGATGGAGTTCGTCATCTTCCTCCGTCACTTCCTCTTCTGTGGCTTCTTCTTCTTCCAATTCTTCCTCCTCTTCCTCGCTGTGGGAGATCTGGTCGAGGGACTCGCCGCTCTCGCTCTGTCTGCCGCTTTCATTGCGCCGGCCTGCGCACGACCGACCCAGACATGGCTTCACACTGTACAGCTTCCATACAGCTGGGTTTATTCCACGGTTTCACTTCTGTCGTTATTCTTTTATAAGTTTTTTTTTGCTTATCTCTAGTACACGTGGTGGTACAGGCCATGATAATCATGGTGGGTAGTTAGTGACTGCTTTTTCTTTTTTATAAGTTGGCAAGTATAGCATGCCACTATATATATTTTTTTACTTATCCCTAGTACACGTGGTGGTACAGGCAATGATAATCATGGTGGGTAGAAGTAGGTGACTGCTTTTACTCTAAGTGTTCACATATCTACACATGTAAAAAGCAGTTCGACTTTGCACTTACAAATATACCAGAGCCCCGTTTAGTTACTTGCACTCGCTGGTGGGGTTAGACTTTTGCAAGAATTGGGGGGGGGGGGGGGACATTGGAGCTTTTTTTTTTTTTGTGCCACTATGTAAAGTTGATTACCTATTTACATAGTGATACTCTTACCATTAAGAAAAAAAGGCATCTCCTGATCGTGCAACAGAGTTGTTGATAGCTTACGCCATCTGTCGGATTAAATATCAACTAATCATTGATTTTAAATTATTCCAGAATTGGACAAAGTGCTGCAAATGATGGTCACCAACAGATCAAATTTGGCCAATTCTAGATAATTAGAAAAAAAAAAAAGCAACAATTATTTATATTTATTCCAATAGATAGGGCTCAAGCCATCATCAACGTTTAGTAGCAAGATCAGGAGATGCCTTTTTTTTTCTTTTTTTTTTTGCTTATCCCTAGTACACGTGGTACAGGCCATGATAATCATGGTGGGTAGAAGTAGGGCGACTGCTTTTACTGTAAGTGCACCACATGTCTACACATGTGAAAAGCAGTTCGACTTTGCACTTACAAATGTGCCAGAGCCCTGTTTGGTTACTTGCACTGGCTGGTGGGGTTGAACGTCTTTTTTCTTAATTTACCCACCTGTCCCAAGTACAATTTCATTTTTGTAACATTTTTCAATCTTATCATTATTTATTTCTTTCTTTTACTTCCTGGATAATTCTATATAAGGTGTTTTTTAATACAAAGCCATCATTGTTGTCGTTATTTATTTAATATCAATTTTTATTTTCTGGTAGTATATTCTAAATTTTCTCATTCAAAGCTGCTTCCTAGCTCAAACTTCAGTCATTTCTTATTTAAAAAAAAAAAAGCTTTATTTAATTATTTTTAAAAAGTTAAATGACGGTTTCTGGCCACTTATAATATTTTATTTATCTTCAAATTTCTCACTTTCATGGGCACAGGGGGTTACTTATTTTGGTACTTTCTGAATTCAACACTTAATATAAATTAACCTCCCCTCCTTTCCTCTTTTTTTTTCTTTAAATCCTGAGACCATAATATACATAATTATATATTTTAAAATACAGTAGAAAAACCTCCCTGTAAAAGACACCTAATTGCAGAGCCAAAGGGTCCTTTAGAGAGAGGTGTCCTCCTACTGGAGAGTTGCTAAATAGTAAAAATAGTAATTTTGGCAATGAAAACCGTCCTCTATAGAGAGATGTCCTCTCATGGAGGTTCCACTGTATAACTAAAACATACAGTGGAACCTCCATGAGAAGACATCTCTCTATAGAGGACGGTTTTCATTGCCAAAATTACTATTTTCACTATTTAGCAACTCTCCAGTAAGAGGACACCTCTCTTTAAAAGCCATTTTGGCTTTTGAACTAGGTATTGTGCTTTACAGAGAGGTTATTCTTCTGTGTAATATAATTATATATAGATGGAAATTTTGCCGGGAGGATATTGATCTAAAGAGGCAAAGGTCGCCTCTCCCGGTGGCTTTGTCATCGACCCGAGGCGGCTAGTTTGCGGCGATGGTCAATAGATGGGGTCTAGTTTTGACGTCTATTTTGACGGGAGAGCTGACCTTTGTCTCTTTAAAATTATATATATGTGAAAAAAAAAAAGGTCAAGGATTGATATTAAAAACAAAAAAAAAGCATATTCTGACCACTCACATGAACATTTCAGATAGCAGAGTGCCATCTAGTGGAACAAAAATAAACTAAACGTTGATTTGACTTGTTCCGTGATATCTGGCTAACACATTTTATTGATGAATCAAGAAAAGCTAACCATGTATGCATTTCGGGTTGTTGGCCTTCATCAGTGTGGTGCGGGCTGAACCTCAAGGATCAAAAATTCTGTCCAAGAGGCTTCATGAGAAATCAAGAAATATATATTTACAAGAAATTTATTTAGGATTCAAACAGAAATAATGTTGAATATTTTTCTCTCATTATATAGTAGGTATTTAAACTATGTATATAATAACGTGTATATAAAAAAAATGTATTTAATATTATATTGTTAAAGTGATAATCCTGTTGAAGGATTGACAAGTCTGAAAGCTTGAAAATAAAAAGTAGTACAAGAAACTTAACCCTGGAAGCTTCATTTATTTTATAATAATTTAGGATTGTGTAAAATCGTAAATATGTTTTTTATCAAGTTAGGGAGAAGTAACACATTGCTGTAAGGAGAGAGAGGAGGTCGGTACATTGCGCAGGACTTACGGTGTGAGGCGAGGTGAAGAGGCATCGGCACAGGTCGTACAGGCCGAGGAGGGGAAACCACAGCTTCTGCTGAAGTCGGGAACTCAATTCTCTCTAGTTCATGACAGCAGCTCTCATGGAGGGACTTGTAGAAGTCATAGTTGGCAGCCTATGACATTACCATGGGGTGTGTTAGCTGCATTGTTATATTATACATGTATAAATCTGCTTTTTACAACAGAACTTATAATAGAAAAGCTGAGACAATGGGATCTAATAGAGATTGTTTAAACGACTTGAGGAATAAGCAACAACAACACAACAGAATTACCTCTCTGTAAAGGACAATGGGATCTAATAGAGATTGTTTAAACGACTTGAGGAATAAGCAACAACAACACAACAGAACTACCTCTCTGTAAAGGACAATAACACCTTGCTGTAAAACCAAAGTGTCTATTGTGTGGTGATGTGGTTGTCCACTAAATAATAATAAAGAAGTAAATTGGCCACTTGAATTGATTTTATATTAGATTTTTTATTATTAAGACTTGATATATATTCAAGAGTTTTATTGAAACCAAAAAGATAGGTACAATTTGGATTATAGATTATAACAAAAGAAAAAAAAACTCGACCACATTGTATGTCAGTTCATATATGTCATATCAGAAGCAACAGCAGTCATGGGCCTTGTGGCTTTAGGAGTTTGGTTAACACACAAAGAAGGAGGAAAGTTGAATGTCATCTAAGAGAGGTCAGCGGCAGGACACAGGCAAAGTCTAGGCAGGTCTGCTCTATGAGATATTTGTCATCCAGCGGCTGGTCGCAAAACTCATTAATGACTTGTGGAAGATCCCCGGGAAGGGTCTACGTGATGATATAGGAAATTTCCATGTCTGATGTAATCTTGACAACTGGACTTCACCTTTCCTGGATTACTGTCTGGCTGACTATTGACTTTGTGATTACATGACAATCTCTAATGTATATTGACTATATAGTTAACTACATACACATATATATATATTATATTATTAAAAAAATATATAAGATTACTGTTGTTTTGGATCATCTTGAGGATTAAGCTATGGCGGTGCAGTCGTGGTTGAAATCTTGAAAAGATAATAATAAAAATAGTCTTGATCAGATATTGTTTTATTTGAGCTATAAAGTGATATATATGAAAACATAATTTGATTAAAGTACTGCCTGGCTTAAGGCGTAAGAATAAAAAAGATGAAAAACAAAAGAATATTTACATAATTACAAATATGTTTGAGCTGACCAGCGGGGAAGAACAACAACGTGATTTTATATGGGAAGCGTGACCTCTGGCGGTCGATTTATACAGAGTATTTATATCTATGAAATTATAATTTTAAATAAAATAATACTTTAATATAACATAATTTTAAATGAAATATTTTAATATAACATTTCCCCCCTGTGAAGAAAACAATATGGGTTCATTCAGAGAAAAGTGAAAAAATATAGTTAAAAAAAAGATAAAATGATGATAGAAAGAAAATAACGTGAGAGGTGATATTCACTTATCATATTGGTTTTTGGATAGTAACCAATAGACAGGAAAGTACAAAATGATGTAATGGGTGAATAATGATAACAAAAATGTGGTAAAGAGTGAAAATGTGGTAAAAAGAGAAAATAAAAGTGTTCCATAATCGTATTGGCTTATAGTGAACCAATAGATAGGGAAGATAAATGAGAAAAAAATGACACATTATAAGAATGAAGAAAGAAAATAAAATGCATGATATTTACAAAGTGAGAAATAAAAGGGTGATTTTTCTTGATCATATTGGCTTGTTGTGAGCCAATAGATTAGAAAAGACATGAGAAAATGGTACAAATATATTAGTAATGAGGAAGAAAATAAAATGAATGAAAATTAAAAAGTGAGAAATAAAAGGATGATATCCCTTGATCATATTGGCTTGTTGTGAGCCAATAGATTGGGAAAAACATGAGAAAATTACACACATATATTATTAATGAGGAAGAAAAATAAAATGAATGATAAATTACAAAAGTATAAAATGAAAATATGAAGAACATTGAAAAACAATATGAAAAATAATTTGTAAAGGATAGGTGGAAACATTGGATGATTATAAGAAAAAGGCATTTGTGAAAAAAGCAATAAATGAGAAAGTTTATGTACAAAAGGCAAATGTGAAAACAAGTTATGAAAATGTAAGATTTAAAAAAAAAGTAATGGTAGTAATAAAGAATGATCATTTGAAGAAAAAGAATCAAGGTAGATCATTATAAGAGGTAAAATTTACATAGGTTGGTCTCGCCAAATTTACATACTGGCAGAAACGCCTTTAGTTATTAATTATATATGAAATAAGTAATGGGTTTAAAATGCAAATTTTGATAATTAAAACATTATGAAATGAGATTAAATGAGAAAATATCAAAATATTAAAAGCTAGGAAATTAAAAATATATGGAAATGTTGAGCTATAAGGTAATGTGGTTATTAACGAAAAATATAGTGGCAATATGATTTTAAAACATGTTAAAGATAGCTTAATAAAATATTGAAGATGTGAGAAATAGGTAATATATTTTGTTGTTGTTCTCCTGGCCGACTGTTTTACATATGTTATATTAAAAATATGGTGATAATGCTTAAACCTAATTGCAAATTTTTAAAGGGTATAATATGGAATATGAGATATATTATAGAAACTAATTAATTAAAGAAAAATAACATTTAAAAGGTGTGGTTTTATTTAAATGGCAAAAATAGCTATGGAAAAATTGATATTTAAAATGATTTGGGAAAAAGGGATATAACTAAGAAAATATGCGATTGAAAACTATTGTAAATAATGGATGAGGATTAAAAAGTTAAACTAAAGGTAGCTGCGCAAAATGTTTAATACAAAGTACCTTGAAAAGGATGATGCTGGCTGGATTTGAAGATCTCGGGAGATGGCCGGCGTTGGGCGGAAGGTGTGATGGCCGGAGTTGGCTGTAGATGGAGATGGCCATGTCTGCTTGGAGATTGGTATGCTTTCTTGTAGAGGCTATGTTTGCTTGGAGATGGACTATGTTTGGTTAAAGTAGGTTATTTTTGGTTGCTTGTAGGTGAAAATTTTTTTGTTGGATAAGGCTATTTTTGATTGAAATGAACTATTTTTGTTTGGGAGAGCTATTTTAGATTGGATGATTTGCATATTAGTTTTGCTTTTGCCATTTTGAAACAAACAGGTAAATATCCTGTCGACTTATATTATATTTATATTTAAAAAAAGATATGATTTCTGTTGTTTTGGATCATCTTGAGGATTAAGCTATGGCGGTGCAGTCGTGGTTGAAATCTTGAAAAGATAATAATAAAAATAGTCTTGATCAGATATTGTTTTATTTGAGCTATAAAGTGATATATATGAAAACATAATTTGATTAAAGTACTGCCTGGCTTAAGGCGTAAGAATAAAAAAGATGAAAAACAAAAGAATATTTACATAATTACAAACATGTTTGAGCCGACCAGCGGGGAAGAACAACAACGTGATTTTATATGGGAAGCGTGACCTCTGGCGGTCGATTTATACAGAGTATTTATTAAAATTTTACACAAATAAATAGATTTTAATGATAGAGGGCAATAAAATTTAATTTACAGAGTATTTATATCTATGAAATTATAATTTTAAATAAAATAATACTTTAATATAACATAATTTTAAATGAAATATTTTAATATAACATATATATATGTCATGATCGAATGGAAGGGTGCAGCCGTTATGCATGCAATCTTCCAGAATTAGTTCCAGCCAAGTGAGCAGCGCACCCGCGACGTGCCTTAGCATTCACCCGCGATGTCTGCCACATTTATTTTTGTACAGTTTTTATAGATGGATGAATTTGCATATTTACATTTTAACACAAGCTTAACATATTTACAGTTTAACACTTTGAGGACGGGCGACTCCACAGTTGCATAGGCAGGCAATAGGAGCTGCTGGAACGGTGGTCGCATGTGACGTTTTACAGGTACATTGGGTCAGCTGACATCTCCCCAACCCACTGATAGATAGACAAGAAGGTATGGGACAAGATCCTGGTGGACGCGAATTCGTGTTGGCTGCCGGTGATTTTATATTTAATTTTGAAAATTGAGGACGTGAATTCGCGTTTTTCGAGCTTGATGCAAAATCGGCAAGGACGCACGTCCCTCGGGTCGAAAGTGTTAACATATACTTATTTAGGCGAAAAGAAATTATACATCTTGGATATTATGCAAATTATGACATATATATATATTGTATAGGTAGTGAGCAACTAGATACCTTGATGTCGAAGGGATCGCTGCGGGAGCCTTGTTTCCTTCCACAGTCACAGGCTGAGAAGAAGGTCACCTGACTACTGTGAGGGATTCCGTCTACATCTTCTTCTGCAGTTAGGTGGACCTGTAGTTGCATAGTTACACAGGTATGTAATTATGGCAGTATGTAATTACAGCAGTATGCAACTTTATAGCAAGATTTATACCAGAATAATTGTAATAAGTATAAACAAAATTTATCAATCAGGAGAATTTTCAACAAGTTTCTTTATTAGTTTAAAATGGCCTAAAGATCTTTTAAAGCAACAGCTCCTCATATAAGGCCAATTGTTTCACAAATACTTACAATATATAAATAGAAGGAATTTACATATTTACAAAGGGGTTTAGATAAAATCTAAAATACTATCAAATATTTATCTTTAACAGCACTATTGAATTACTGTAGTATGCAATTATATGGCAGTATGTAACTAGAGTAATATGTAAATAGCAGTATGTGTTGTGACACCAGGGTTTGCCTGTGGGGACTTACAGGGTTGTGACATGATTGACATACAGTGTTGTGACACACTGTGGGGACTTACAGGGTTGTGACATGATTGACATACAGTGTTGTGACACACTCTGTGGGGACTTACAGGGTTAACACAGGGGTTGCCTGTGAATACAGTATTGTGACATAATTGGACATACAGTGTTGTGACACACTGTGGGGACTTACAGGGTTGACACAGGGGTTGCCTGTGAATACAGTATTGTGACATAATTGGACATACAGTGTTGTGCCACCAGGGTTTGCCTGTGGGGACTTACAGGGTTAACACAGGGGGTGCCTGTGAAACTTAGTGTTGTGACATAATTGGACATACAGTGTTGTGGGGACTTACAGGGTTGACATAGGGGTTGCCTGTGACTTACAGTGTTGTGACATAATTGGACATACAGTGTTGTGGGGACTTACAGGGTTGACATAGGGGTTGCCTGTGACTTAGTGTTGTGACATAATTGGACATACAGTGTTGTGGGGACTTACAGGGTTGACATAGGGGTTGCCTGTGACTTACAGTGTTGTGACATAATTGGACATACAGTGTTGTGGGGACTTACAGGGTTGACATAGGGGTTGCCTGTGACTTACAGTGTTGTGACATAATTGGACATACAGTGTTGTGGGGACTTACAGGGTTGACATAGGGGTTGCCTGTGACTTAGTGTTGTGACATAATTGGACATACAGTGTTGTGGGGACTTACAGGGTTGACATAGGGGTTGCCTGTGACTTACAGTGTTGTGACATAATTGGACATACAGTGTTGTGGGGACTTACAGGGTTGACATAGGGGTTGCCTGTGACTTACAGTGTTGTGACATAATTGGACATACAGTGTTGTGGGGACTTACAGGGTTGACATAGGGGTTGCCTGTGACTTACAGTGTTGTGACATAATTGGACATACAGTGTTGTGGGGACTTACAGGGTTGACATAGGGGTTGCCTGTGACTTACAGTGTTGTGACATAATTGGACATACAGTGTTGTGGGGACTTACAGGGTTGACATAGGGGTTGCCTGTGACTTACAGTGTTGTGACATAATTGGACATACAGTGTTGTGGGGACTTACAGGGTTGACATAGGGGTTGCCTGTGACTTACAGTGTTGTGACATAATTGGACATACAGTGTTGTGGGGACTTACAGGGTTGACACAGGGGTTGCCAGTGAGGGAGAGCATCTCACACATCTGGTGGTTCTCCTGCCAGATCCTTTGACACTCCGCCTTCAGTTGCTCCAAGAACTTGGGGCACCTGGGGCCGCGAGCCTGGCCTCGGAACACCGAAATAGCATGTTGGAGCTGCCACAACCATGGCCAACTGTTATTAGTTGGTAAACAACTCTGATTACAGGCAAAGTCAGACTTTCACCAAAATGTGCCTGGATCATGGTTCCATGATCAACAGAAGCTGTACCCCTACACCCCATTCCTATCAAGCTTGAGAAATATGGATTCATAGAATTAGTGTAATCTCTACACAAAGGAATAAGAGATAACAACAACAAACAACTCAAATTATAGAAAAGTGGAAAAATAGCAAAAGCAACGTTTCCTTCTTCCAAGTGTGACAGCAAGCCACTGAGATAGCGAGAATTGAAGAAATTATTGGCTGATGTTCTAATTAATTGTTACAGAAAAATATATTAGGATAATGGATAATATATAATAAAGGGATAAATAAATGGTAGATAAATGGTAGGTAAATATATATACAAGTGTATATGTATATATGTTTAATTAAAAAGGCATATATTGGATCAAAATATCATTTATTTTACCAATATTTCACTTGGCTGAACGCCAACCTTCATCAAGGTGTCATAACATTTTAAAGTGTGTCAACAACTTTCAACCAGTTTTGGTTATGACGCTCTACGCCTTGCAAGAAGGTTGTTGACACACTTTTAAATGTTATAACACCTTGATAAAGGTTGGCGTTCAGCCAACTGAAATATTGGTAAAATAAATGATATTTTGATCCAATATATGCCTTTTTAATTAAAGATTTATCTATGGATTGCTCTATTTTCAAAATATATATATGTCTATATGTATAACTGTATCTAATGTATATGGTAGCATGGTTTATTTATTTACATAATATCAAGTTTTATATTTCATTATATTTGCATAGTTTGGCTTGAATTGTATCATTGCTATATAAATTTGCATAGCTACAATTTTAGACTGTTGTTACCGTGAATAAGGTTTGTTTGTGCTTACCTCTCCTTGTGACTATTTTTCAACATGACAATAAATATATCTGATGCACTGAATTAGTTCCTGGGTGGTGGGCTGTCCAAAAATCAATGGTTTATTCCACTAAAATCCCTCTTCATTTTTCTTTAATTTTTTCAAATTAAAAATCTCCAATCAATCAATTAGTATCATCCATTCTATTAATTGAAGCACATGTTTATTTATTTATTGTTTATTTATTGTTACAAAAAGCACAAAGTCCAAAGGACTATTGTGCTGTGCCAGTATTATTTACATATATATGATTAATTATTTACACAATGGATTAGTAGTGTTTTGTAAATTATTGTACAAATAGTTCTAAACTTAACAAAGTTCTCATAAGATAGAGTATATACACAAAGAGAATCGAACTGCGTACGAAACTTTACGAAGCATACGAAGCACATGTCTTTTGGATGAACACAGAAGAGTCTCTTGTAGAAAACACAGACGGGACACAGGACACAATAATTTCAATTTAGAAAACCCAAAGACAATAGATTCATAAAAAAAATACTACAAGAGACAATTCAAAGAAGCATTTATCAATTAGTAGGTGAATGTTGGGATAGTATTGTACCTTCTGCTCATGGTACTCCTCAGTGTACTGAGGTGGCAAGCCCTCTTGATAGGCCAGGATGGCGATAGGTAGAACCTTGTTGCATCTCCTGCAACGCAGCAATGAAATTATCTCTCTAATTATGCCAACATCTGGAGTCCTCAATGGGGGGGAAAAAAAACTTATAAATAGAAATAGAAGGAATTTACATATTTACAAATGTTTAGATAAAATCTAAAATACAATAAAATATTTATCTTTAACAGCACTATTGAATTACAGTGGTATGCAATTATATGGCAGTATGTAACTAGAGCAATATGTAAATAGCAGTATGTGTTGTGACATCAGGGATTGCCTGTGGGGACTTACAGGGTTGACACAGGGGTTGTTTGTGAATTACAGTGTTGTGACATTGTGACATTTCTTAAGTGAACTATATTTAAAAAAATTAACAATGATAAAACACAATTTGGATTATAGAGTATAAACACAAGAAACGTCACACACTATTTATTTATTTGGATTTGGTCTTATTACCTTGTGTTTGTAAAAAAAATTAACAAGATTTAGAACAAGCCATATCAAGCCATTGAAGATAGAAAATAACAAAAAAAAATCTATCCCACTTGCCCATAATGTAGCTTGGCACATACAGCTCCAGAACACATTTTAGCTTGTATTAGATGTACTAAACAGGACCTTTGGGAGAGGCCGCTGCTTATCATAAAACAGCTTAAGGAGCATAAACTCATGAAATTTGTGTAATCTTTGCAAAAGGGGGTTAAGAAACAATAAAAACAACATGTGTACTAGGGTAATGATAAAAAAGGAATAGTCATTACTACAATGAAATATCCAGGGGGTCCGCGGAAGGTTAGTCTAAACCATTGGTTGGTTTTCAACTGCTACGACCTGGGTTCGAAACCCACATTGGATACTTTTTTTCTGTTTAAAAAAAAATAATGCTGCAATGTCCCCTGATTCTTGCAAAAGTCCAACCCCACCAGCAAGCGCAAGTAACCAAACAGGGCTCTGACACATTTGTAAGTCCAAATTCGAACTGCTTTTCACATGTGTAGACATGTGGTGCACTTACAGTAAAAGCAGTCGTCAACTTCTACCCACCATGATTATCATGGCCTGTACCACATGTTGTTGTTGATTCTTATCCCCTTGTGTAAAGATTACACGAATTCCATGAGTTCATGTACCACATGTACTAGGAATAAGCAAAAAAAAAGAAAGAAATGTCCGAAGGGTGTGCTCACTGTTCAGAAAACTTGACATCAACATCCAGGGCAGAGTAGATGGCGCTGGAGAGTTCGCTGTTTTCCTCGCTGAACATCCAGTTGTGGAGTTTGACTGCAGCCTGGAACCATCCTTGTGCTGAAGGTACCTACACAACACACGCGATTGTAATCATATATCATTCAGTAGAACCTCCATGAGAGGACAACAAATGACAGTTTTGAAACACAAGGTAATAAAACCAAATTCAAATAAATATATAGTGTGTGATGTTTCAGTAACAACATTGTTACATCGTAATCATTCAGTACTTTTGGATAGTAACAAGGTTGATATTAAAATGTCACACACTATTTATTTCTATTTATTACCTAGTGTTTCAAATATAAAACTCAAATTGTATCTAATAACTTTATAACAAGGAATATTCTTGTTTGGAAAAAAGAGTTAAAACATAGAATATATATATAAGATAATTTGACCCTTTTTTGATTGTTGATTGTTATTCCTATGTAAGACCCTGATGACTTACTGTAGGATTGGTGACTTGTGGTGGTTGATGGCGCAGTCGTTTGGTCAAAATGGTAGGGTTTTCACAGGGGAAATAACGAGAGGGAAAACAGGATGGGGTGGAATCTAGGACTTCGCGAATAAGGGAGAGAAGGTTTTGAGACTAATGGGGCACTTTCCTATCACATGATCGAAAAGAATGTTACCTTGGTGAGAGAGGATTGGGCACGTCTTGCTCCTAGTCGGATCGCCTTACTTACTGACTAACTTTGAGTCCGAGATTTTCCTCGTTAACTCTCTATGCCTCTTATTGGTTGAGATCGTCTACGTGGTTACTTTTGGTTGGCTGTTAGTTGTTCATGCTGAACTCTGATTGGATATTGGTACCTCCATTGTCTTTTCATGATTACCATCCTCCAGGAAGAAGAAGGTCTTTGAACTTAGTTTTTTTGGTTCCTGGGTAGTGACCTTTACTTCCTGGATGATGCAATCCTGGTAATTGCTGTTCTCTCTTTTTCGCGAGGCCTAACTTTTATTAAAACTTTTTGGACGATACATTGCATATATTGTGGTGGGGTTACATCTTTATGTATACAAATTATGACATACATGAAAAAAACAATAGAAAAAAAATAATAAGTAGGTCAGGTGTTGATATTAAAAATAAAGAAGGCATTTCCTGACCCAAAGCACATGTGCTTTCTAGATGGTGCTCTGCCATGTAAAAAAGCACATGTGCTTTGGGTCAGGAAATGCCTTCTTTATTTAGAATATACATATGTATAGAGGACATATGTGTATACATGTATTGAAGATATAAAATGAAAGGATTTAAAAGCACGAATGTTTCTTTTATACATAATACAAACTTCTACTGTCCTTACTACGATGAAAAATATATTGGGAGGGCTTGGCTCATTAGTTGTGAACCCTCCCAGCAGTTTCGCCAATTTAATCCACTAGACCGCTTCTAAGAGCTCTAATACTGTATTGGACGATTCTGCTTATATACACAGCACTGAAGTTTGTATTATGTATAAAAGAAACATTAATTATTTTAAATCCTTTCATTTTATATGTATATATGGCTAGTTAATGCTTTGTGTTAATGTATAGAGGAGAGAGACAGACCTCAAAGTGAGCCTGTGTTTGGATGCGGCCCACGTTGTCGTCAAAGCCCCGACCAAGAGCCAGGTCGATGTGCTGGAAGAGAAACCTGTGGAAGGAAAGGTCTTCCTCGGAGTTGGAGAGGTTCAGAGAGTCCATTCTGGCTGTGAGGGAGGCGAAGCTGCGAGATCTTGACTCTGTACACCACACTTCTGTTTCTTATTTCCTTGTGTAAAGATTATGCAAATTTCATGAGTTCATGCTCCTCAAGCTGTTCAATGACACACAGCAGCCTCTCCCAAAGGACCTGTTTAGTACATCTAATGTAATGTGTTCTGAAGCTGCAGGTGCCAAGCTACATTTTGGGAAAGTGGGGTAGAACAGACATTCTTCTATTTCAAGAAAGAATGGAAATTCTTCGATGGAAGTAGACAACAGGCACTCACAATGGGAGTTCTTTGGACTCTGTAAAGATGTCCTCACCTCTCTTCTGTGGATCAAGTTAACATTCGAAGAATAGTCATGTTTTACTCTACTGCATATTTGCAAATGGGACAAAACAACAAGACATGGGATGATAAGGCACAATTTGGATTATAGATTATAAACACAAGGTAATAAGACCAAATTCAAATAAATAAATAGTATGCAATGTTTCAGTTGCATCGTTGTTACCATCTTCAGACAAAAGTACTGAATAATTTAGTCTGAAGATGGCAACAATGCTGTTACTGAAATATTTCACACTATTCATTTATTTGGATTAAGTCTAATTACCTTGTAGCTAAAAGATATATCAAATATTGACAATCCAATTTTGGATTTGGTCTTATTACTTTGTGTTTATAACAAGACATGGGGGGGATTTACCATTATCTGTGTTGGACCACACGCAGCTCTCCTCAATGAGGTTCATAAGGAAGCCGGCAGGATCCTCGGAGATGGAGCGATGTTTGGCCTTGGAGCCGGAGACCAGCAGGTAAACAAACTCCTGGTTGGGAGGGAAGGCAAAGAGGGAGTTGCTGCTGCACTCATCAACACAGATGTGTGGGTTTGCTGAGTCCATCTCAACTCTATCTCTACTAGCTCACTACTGGATATAATAGTACCATTTGGATCCTCTGTACTAAGTACTCAACCTACAACCCCAAACTACATCATTGACTATATTAGCTCAATCATTGATGAGCTCTACTCATCCCCAACAGACACCATCAACAAGCTCTATAGACTTGATATCCTGAAATGATTGTTGAGTGGAGATAAGAAAGAAGCAGAAGAAGACAAAATTTGGATCTTTAGGATTCTAGAAATCTACGGTAAGAAAAGACACACAAGAACAAATCCAAATTTATAAGGCACAATTTGGAATATAGATATTAGAAACACAAGGTAATAAGACCATAAATCCATATAAATAATTAGTGCATGATGTTTTAGGAACAGCGTTGTTACCAAAAAAGTCACACACTATTTATGTATTTTTATTTGGTCTTATTACCTTGTGTTTCTAATCTCTAATCCAAATTATATCTTATTAGATTCAAGGTGAAAATTATATATATAAAATGCTATAACACCTTGATAAAGGTTGGCGTTCAGCCAACTGAAATATTGGTAAATGTTATTTTGATCCAATATATGCCTTTTTAATTTAAAAAAAAATAGATATATATATATATATTTTTTTTTTTTGGGCATTTAAAAAAAAATCTTATATACACTCATAAACAAAACTTAAAGAAATGGAGTCTTTGATACCCGCTGTCATCAATTTTTTGAAGGAGACAGAGGTTGTTCACACTTGGTTATCTGGGGTGTCTTCAATAAAGGTCACTGTAATATCTTTCAGAGTTATTGTCTGAATTCCAATATACATGCTGAAAAATACAACTTCCTTAAGTCTTGTCCATGAGTGTGTATAGCTAATGTCAAACCTTACTATAACAATATAACTTGGAGGGGGTCGGTGGAAGGCTGGGTAAACCGTTTGGTTTTCGACCACTAGGACCTGGGTTCGATTCCCGCATTGGGCACTTTTTTCTATTAAAAAAAAAAAATGCTCCAATGGCCCCCGATTCTTGCAAAAGTCCAACCCCACCAGCGAGTGCAAGTAACCAAACGGGGCTCTGGCATTTGTAAGTGCAAAGTCGAACTGCTTTTCATATGTGTAGACATGTGGTGCGCTTACAGTAAAAGCAGTCGCTAACTACCCACCATGATTATCATGGCCTGTACCACGTGTACTAGGGATAAGCAAAAAAATATATATATATATATCTTGGAACCAAGATGAGTGTTCTAACACCATACTGTTGCTATAACCACAATTGGTACTTGATACCTGCGGCCTTAGAATCAGGATGTTATAACCAAGCTGTTTTTATAACAAGATTCCACTGTGAACACTCCAAGCTAAGAAGAAATAGTGGATATCTCTTTGATAGAAACCTATAGAAGAATGATTTTGCACATGGAATCTTACACATTATAGAATTATAAAAATATATATATAGAATCGACAAGAAATTTTTTAAAATACAAATTTCAAAATATTATATACACACTAGATAAGTGACCAGATCTTCGCAGAGAAACAAACTAAATATTCAAATTTTGCTTGTCATTGGGCTAATTTGCATAGTCTGGGTTAGATTATCTATGACAGCGCGAGTCCCTCCAAACCTAACTATGTCGTAGCCAACTGGATAGTGGAACAGACTGAACTGGTAGGTTATCTTTGTATCAGATAAATTTGCATACTCTGGGGTTATATCTATGACAGGGACTCCTTCCAGACTTCATTTAATATGCTATCAAGGTTTCATTGGAATATATGTCATATATATTGATATGCAATGAATAGAGGAAATGTATGAGGAACAAACAAGCGTACCTACATATGTTTCTCCATTTATTTATATTTCTTTTATTAGAGAGTTGAATCTCTTTTAATTTAACAATCCGAAGGAAAAGTGAAAACTGTTGAATTATAGTCAGTTAAGTGGTTAAAACTTGGCTGGAAGTTTTGAATAAAGATATAAACAAAAGTTTTGAATATTGGTTTATATACTTAAATTGCTTTAATGTAACTGTGGGTTGGTGCTCTGGTATGTAAATAGGGAGGGATGTAAATATGGAAGGATGTAAATATGAAAGGATGAAAATATGGAAGATGTAAACATGGAAGAATATAAATATGGAAGGATGCAAATATAGAAGGGTGTAAATATGGAAGGATGCAAATATAGAAGGGTGTAAATATGGAAGGATGCAAATATAGAAGGGTGTAAATATGGAAGGATGCAAATATAGAAGGGTGTAAATATGGAAGGATGCAAATATAGAAGGGTGTAAATATGGAAGGATGCAAATATAGAAGGGTGTAAATATGGAAGGATGCAAATATAGAAGGGTGTAAATATGGAAGGATGCAAATATAGAAGGGTGTAAATATGGAAGGATGCAAATATAGAAGGGTGTAAATATGGAAGGATGCAAATATAGAAGGGTGTAAATATGGAAGGATGCAAATATAGAAGGGTGTAAATATGGAAGGATGCAAATATAGAAGGGTGTAAATATGGAAGGATGCAAATATAGAAGGGTGTAAATATGGAAGGATGCAAATATAGAAGGGTGTAAATATGGAAGGATGCAAATATAGAAGGGTGTAAATATGGAAGGATGCAAATATAGAAGGGTGTAAATATGGAAGGATGCAAATATAGAAGTATGTAAATATGGAAGGATGCAAATATAGAAGGGTGTAAATATGGAAGGATGCAAATATAGAAGTATGTAAATATGGAAGGATGCAAATATAGAAGGGTGTAAATATGGAAGGATGCAAATATAGAAGGGTGTAAATATGGAAGGATGCAAATATAGAAGGGTGTAAATATGGAAGGATGCAAATATAGAAGGGTGTAAATATGGAAGGATGCAAATATAGAAGGGTGTAAATATGGAAGGATGCAAATATAGAAGGGTGTAAATATGGAAGGATGCAAATATAGAAGGGTGTAAATATGGAAGTATGTAAATATAGAAGGGTGCAAATATGGAGGATGTAAATAGGGAGGGATGCAAATATGGAAGAAAGTAAATATGGAATAAAAAAAATTTGGAGAGTGGGGGCTGCAACGCTGTCAAAGGTAAGAAATATGTTCAAGATTCACTGCTGAGAAGATCTGGTGGGACAAACCAGATATGAGAGATGAACCTGCCGCGTTTGAAGATCCTGTAGATTTGGTCCTCCAGGGCGTGGGCCAGTTTCTTGACAGGAGAGGTCATCTGTCACATCAGGTCAAAGTTACATAGACATTCCCTCTTGTTGCCTCTGGATCTATAACCTAAATTGTACCTTGCCACACAGAATTATAGAAAGGAAATAATTTTATCTGGGTTGTGTAATGAATTTAAGAGAGAAAAAAGCATCATTTGATTGTGTAATAATATTCTGGAATATTTTCGGTCAGGTACAATTTGGAATATAGATGGGAAACCCAAGGTAAATAAGACCAAATAATTTGTGTGTAACTTTTTAGGGGAAGAGGCATCTTTATAGATCAATTTCCTCCAGGAAAAATTTCCATCTACAATTCTTTTTTTGAAGTGTTCCAATATAGTGTTTACAATAGAACCTCCATGAGAGAACACTCGCTCTAAAGGACATCTCTATAAAGGACAGTTTTTATTTGTAAAATTACCATTTGTACTATTTAGTAACTCTCTGGTAAGAGGACACCTCTCCCTAAATGATACTATTGTTGTTGTTGCTTATTCCTCAAGTTATTTAAACGATCTCCATTAGGTTCCATTGTCTCAGTTTTTCTATTATAGTCCTGGGGTTTTCCCAGAGCTCTTTTTTGGAGGATTTGATACAATTCAATAGATGTTCAGGAATGGCAGGCTGGGAATCGCATTTGGGGCATTTCGGGAATGTTTTGATTCCTCCATTAAATTTGAGCATTCTAAGATGTCCTGTTGTAAAGGACACTTTGGCTCTGTAATTAAGTGTCTTTAACAAGGAGGTTCTACTGTATATATAATTTGGCCGTGGTCCATTTGGACGAGGAAAGCAAAGACTAGAACGCGACTGATTCCACACTAGCCTGTTTAGTAATTCGCTAACCTTGACGTATGCACGAAGGAACGTGTGGCCATTGGACATGCGTCAGACCTGGAGGCTGTTGTTGGGTGCTGCGCTGCCTGAAATACAGGAGTTCCATCTATTATTTCTTTCTTCTTGTGGTGAATCTGTATAAGACCGGTGGTCTTAATAAAGCTTTGTGTGTGTGTGTGTGTGTGTGTGTGTGTATAATTTAACTCTCTCCTCCACCCTATAATATAAAGTAAAATAGAAATTGCCAAAGAGAAGCTGATTATCCATCCAACAGAGAGCAGAGAAAGGGGAGAACTTACTTACTATATGTAATATAGAATAATAGATATAATATGTAAAATAGAATAATAGATATAATATGTAAAATAGAAATTGCCCAAAGAGAAGCTGGTTATCCATCCAACAGAGAACTTACTTCCTTCTTGCTGGGGGAGGAGGGGACCAGAAGGGAGCGGGGACAGTCCAGGAAGACAAAGAGGACTCTGGGGGAACAGAGGCGGCCATAACTGATCCATTCATTGGACAGGGGGAGGTCCTGGAGAATGGTGGAGATCTGGGTGGTGAACTTGACCCTGGGTCAACAACCTCGCTAATTATATATTTAGTCCATATTTATATTTAACTAAAGATTCTTTAAAATAATTTCCAAGGTTTAAACACAAAATATAGGGATAATTACAATAAGTGTCTTTATTAAGACGGCAAGCTTTCAAGAGCGTCAGCTCATCAAATTTACATATTTACTATCAATTTCAATAATTTTGCTTAGCCTTATTAGTTTCATGTAAATCTTTTAAATTAAATTGGATACAACTCTTTTATTTAATAGGTGTAACAGAGTAAGACCTGTTGTGACCTGTGTGTTGGGAGTTTTAATTTGGTTCCAAAAAAAATGTATTCACATCTGATTCTGTCTAACTTGTTCATTTTTAACTATCCCTGATGAACTGCCCTAACTTGTCTCTGCTACACCATCAGTGTAGATAGCCATTGGGAATATTATATTAATGATTTCTAATGATAATTACTTTAAGCATTCTGGATTTTGTTATTATTTGTTGGTAGGTTCATTAAAAAAAAGTGCGGCTTTAAAAAAAAAAATTTGTAGAGGTTTGCAGATCGGGAGTATTTTTTTGTGCTAAATATTAAGAGCCTCATATTCACAAGGTAATAAGACCAAATCCAAATAAATAGTGTGTGACATTTCGGTAACATCATTGTTACCATCTTCAAAGAAAAGTACTGAACAAGTACAACAGTACTTTTGCCTGAAGATGGTAACAATGCTGTAACTGAAACGTCACACACTATTTATTTATTTGGATTTGGTCTTATTACCTTGGGTTCATAATCTATAATCCAAATTGTGCCTTATCGAACCTCATATTAAAATTTGCCTAAGAAAGAACAATGATGATGAGGTACAATTTAGATTAGAAAGGTAGGATTTATTAATTTGGTCCCTTATGTTTCCTGCATACAAAAAAAATAGTTTTAGGTTTGATGTAGCCAACCTCTGTCAACCTGTGAGTGCAGTTTTGCTTTGAGACCAAATGGAAACAACTTTCACAAGAGAGGTTTTACCTATTACATTTTTACATATTACATATGTAATATTCTTACAATATTTCCTATTGAATATACAACTGGGTACTTTGGTCCATTTGAACAAGCTGTTATCTTAGAATGTAATAAGACACAGTTATAGATTGTAAACACAAGGTAATAAGACCAAATCCAAATAAATAAATAGTGTGTGACGTAACAGCGTTGTTACCATCTTCAGACAAAAGTACTGAATGAGAAATTTTACCACAGCATGTTTTTAAATAGTTACTGTTATCAAGTGTGTAAACACAGTACTTTTGTCTGAAGATGGTAACAAAGCTGTTACCGAAACGTCACACACTATTTATTTATTTGGATTTGGTCTTATTGCCTTGTATCTTAGCTGCTTTTCACATGTATAGACATGTGGTGGGCTTACAGTAAAAGCAGTCGCTAACTACCCACCATGATTATCATGGCCTGTACCACATGTACTAGGGATAATTAAAAACCTTGTATCTTAGAATGTTTAAATTTGCATAGATGACTCACCGGAGTTCATCCAGGATCCTGAAGAGGAAGATGTAGTTGGTGTCAAACACTGCTGTGGGATGAACCAGCTGGTACAACACAACCCAGGGAATCTCAATATATACATGTCATATACCTTGTGAAAAAGAGAAGAAAGGAAAGGAGAGAAAGCTACAAATTGTTTGCCCGCCGCGTGCGCTCTTCACGCTTGAGGGACATCACAAAACGTGCGCACAGCCAATGTCCGGCACCCGCATTGAATGGCTATTGTTACCTTTTGTTCATCGAATAATAATAATAAAGTTGATTTATCTTTTGTTTCTTATTTTCGTTAATTTAATAAAAATAAATAGGAATATAACATTAC
This sequence comes from Cordylochernes scorpioides, assembly GCA_030710605.1. NCBI lineage: Eukaryota > Metazoa > Arthropoda > Arachnida > Pseudoscorpiones > Chernetidae > Cordylochernes > Cordylochernes scorpioides. The sequence continues at coordinate 6,506,403 of CP092868.1, read as the reverse complement.
ACATGTCATAATTCAATATATATCTATATCCTGACCAGGAGCACATGTGCTTTACAGAAGGCAGAGCGCCATCTGGTGGAACAGAAATCAATTTTTAGTTAATTTCTGTTCCACCAGATGGCGCTCTGCCTTCTGTAAAGCACATGTGCTCCTGGTCAGGATATGCCATTTTTATTTTTGATTTCAACACCTGACCTTTTTATCTTTTATTTTTTTCTTTCATTTTTTCATATATATATTTCTTTTGGAGCTAAGTCAGTGGCCTGCCACTGAGTAGTGCTCACAATTTTAATAACAAAGGCATTCTACTTCACCCAATCATGATGGTTGTCAAAGATAAGAAAGAAGTGGGTATGTAAATAAAGGAGTTACCAGGATGATGTGAGAGAGAGTGAAGAGAAGCAGCAGGCCAGACACCAGGTTGGACTGCATGTGGCTCCATACCTCCAGGAAACTCTGCACATCTCACCGCCTCAAAACACTGACTCACACCCTCAACATTCTTTTTTGGGGGGTCGATGGAAGGCTGGTTAAACCGTTTGGTTTTCGACCACTATGACCCGGGTTCGATTCCCGCATTGGCCATTTTTTCTGATTAAAAAAAAAAAATGCTCCAGTGGCCCCCGATTCTTGCAAAAGTCCAACCCCACCAGCGAGTGCAAGTAACCAAACGGGGCTCTGGCACATTTGTAAGTGCAAAGTCGAACTGCTTTTCACATGTGTAGATATGTGGTGCGCTTACAGTAAAAGCAGTCGCTAACTACCCACCATGATTATCATGGCCTGTACCACGTGTACTAGGGAAAAATAAAAAATATATATTAAAAAAAACATTTTTCTTTTATTACTTATCCCAGGTGTTTGTTGGAATATCACACAGAGTAACAATGTCTATAGATGAGCTCGTGTTTGAAAAGGAACTGTTACGTCCTTCTTACTTACTTTAATTACATAACAGTGTTTATATACAGTACGTTTTCATGATAAATAAATGGTGGGTAGTTGGCAAATCCTTTATTATAAGTTAACCACATGTCTAAACATGTAGAAAGCAGTTTGACTTTTGCACTTACTAGTGGGGGTTAAACTTATGCAAGAGAATTGAGTGGATCTTTCAAGCAAGTTTTTTTTCTTCAGAAAAAAAAAAAGAAGCTTAATACAGGACTTGATCCCGGCTCATGTCGGTGTAAAATATCAATAGTATAAACTACTCCTCCACTAACCTTCTTTATGGAAATTTACAAGATGCAAATATCTATTACAAAGGTGGTGGTGGTGTTTATCTCCATGGTTAAACCAATTCCTGAAGTCCATTCCTCTCCAATTTTGTGATGGTAATTATAGGCCTGGGGTCCTTTATTGTCAGTTCTGAGCATGATAAGATATGTTCCGGAGAAGAAGCTTCTGCATTATTGCCTTTCAAGCAGTTATTGAAGGTTTTTTGTCCATTTTGAAATTTTAAGAATTTTTATATGGCCACTTCTTAGTCTTGCTAAAGCTGTTTGTTGATTTCTATCGAGTTTTTGGATATTTACAAAGGAAAAGTCAGTATAAGTAAGTGGATGAAAGGGTATCACTATGTAACTATTGAAATGAGAAATTCTCTCTCTCTCTCTATCATTGACTCTATTTCTATTATTTTCCTCTATTGTCATTTGTAGTTTATTATGAAGATTACTAATGTATTCATTAAAGTCAAGGTTACAAGACAACGAATCTCTCTCCAAATGAATAACTTGTGTTATGACTACTAGACTAGTATTTATGTAATTATTTTTGTAATTTAAAAAGGAAGAGAAAAAAGTATGTAAATTTCTTTGAATGTATAAAAAATAATAAAGTATAATGCGGCTTATGATTGTAGAACTGTTGAAAAGTGACTCGCACCTCGGCTGTCGCTTAGCAACGGCCACTTCCCCCAGACATTACGTAACTGTATATAGGTTTCAGTTTTGCTTGTTGACTCACTCGGCTTACCTTCTTTTTAACTCTCTATGTTTGTCATCTTAATATAATCTTTTTGATAATTAAACATACTTTCTGAGATCCAACCTCTGTTTTATTCTTACATGGCAGCAGAGCTTGGTTGGTATCAAATATTTTTGTTTATCTAAGCTGAAATTCGTTTGCTTGCTCAAGATGACAACTGAACTTCCACAAATTCAAAAATTCAACGGCGATAATTTTCATCTATGGAAATTTCAAATGAAGATTATTCTAGAAGCAAAAGATCTTCTCAGTATAACTGATGGCTCTGAGGTAAAACCTGAAATAGAGGATATTGCAAAATTCTCTAACTGGAAAAAGAAAGATGCAAAATCCAAAATGCTGATCACTACTGCTCTAGAGTTTAAATATCTTCAACAGATTGTTAATTGCCAGACTTCAGCAGAAATGTGGAAGAAATTATCAACAATATATGAACTGAAATCTGAAACAAACAAATATTTGCTGCAACAAAGATTTTTCGAATATAAAATGAATCCAAATGATAACATTGCTACTCATATTTCCAAAGTTGAAACTCTGGCACAACAAATGAAAGATCTAGGTGAGCCAATCTCTGATGTTGCCCTAATTACAAAGATAATTTGCAGCTTGCCTGATAAATACAAGAATTTCATAACAGCATGGGATTCAGTTTCATCAGAAGAAAAGACACTAGAAAACTTGACGGCAAGATTACTGAAAGAAGAAAGCTTACAGGATCATTGGGATTCTTCAGGAAATTCTAAACCAGATAATGCCTTGATGACTTTTTCAAAGTTCAACAGAAATTCAACAGCTTCCAACAAACAACAGCAGCATCAACAATCCATTAAAGATAAAAAGAAGAACACACACTGTGGATATTGCAAGAAGAAAGGACATTGGTGGAAAGAATGCTATAAAAGAAAGGAAGAACAAAAAGGACAACAGCCAAGTTCTTCATCCAGAGATGATAGCTGTGCTTTTTCAGCTGAGACAAGTGCCTTCCTCGCTGAAACAAAGGATTCCTGGATTGCAGATTCTGGAGCAACGGATCACATGACTTTCAGAAGAGAATGGTTCTCTACGTTCGAAGAAATACCAGAAGGTGTTCATCCTGTGTGCCTTGGAGATGGAAAGCAGATCTATGCAAAAGGTAAGGGAAATATTGATATTCTCTCTTATGTTGATAGTCAGAAAATTAATGCAACTCTTTTGGATGTTCTCTATGTACCTGAATTGGAGACTAATCTTTTCTCAATATCTACTGCAACAAAACATGGTTTGACGCTCATTTGTAAAGGAAATCAGATAAAATTGACTAAAAATTCGAAAGTGCTAGTTACTGGAATTAAGGACAATTCAAATCTTTATAGAATTTTTATTAAAGCAAAGCAATCTTCACAAACTCATGTTGCTCAGTTAAGTCTAGATATATGGCATCAAAGAATGGGTCATGTAAATCCTATAAAATTAACCCAAATGTTTGAAAATAATGTTTTTGAAGACGACATTAAAATTAGAGAAAAGCCTGATTCTTTACTATGTGAAGCATGCATCTATGGAAAACAAAATAGAAAGGTTTTTCACGCGTCAACAAGTCCAAATTCGACCTATCCAGGAGAGCTGATCTATTCAGATGTTTGTGGACCAATGAGTGTAAGATCACCAGGTGGATCATTATATTTTGTATCATTCAAGGATGATTTTTCAAGATTTAGAGTGGCCTACTTCATTAGGCATAAATCAGATGTTCTTGAGAAATTTAAAGAATTTGTAAAAAGAGTTAGGACTGAAACTGGAAATAAAATAAAAAGATTCAGAACAGATAATGGCACAGAATTCTTAAATAAGAATTTTTCTGATTATCTAAAATCTCTAGGAATTGTTCATGAACTCACTGCTCCATATACCCCAGAACAGAATGGAATTTCTGAAAGAGATAACAGAACAATAGTTGAATCAGCTAGATGCTTGTTACATGGAAGAAAAATGCCGCTTGAACTGTGGGCTGAAGCCGTAAACACAGCAGTCTATCTCTTAAATAGATGTACTACTAAAGTATTGGGAAATTCTACACCTTATGAAATATGGTACAAGAGAAAACCCTCCATCTTACATTTGAAAACTTTTGGATGTAACGCTTATGTGCATATACCAAAAGATAACAGAAAGAAATTAGACAAAAAGAGTATTCGTACATTTTTTGTTGGATATACTGAAACTAACAAAAATTATAGAATGTGGGATCCTATTGCTAGAAAAATTATCATAAGCAGAGATGTAATATTTACTGAAGCTAATACATCAGAAAATATTCAGGATAACCAACAAGAGCAGGTAACTATATACAGTGAAGAAAGTGTTGATAACACAAATACCAGTTCCAAACCAGAAGAATCATGTCGATACCCTCTCAGGAATAGAATCAGAGAAAATGAACAAACATCAACCAGCTGTACAAGAGCTATTTCATATGCTTGTTATGTCCATGACCAAGAACCATTGAACTATGAAGATGCAATTGTAGGACAAAACTCAAAACAGTGGAAACTAGCTATGGACGATGAATTCAATTCCTTGATGAAAAATCAAACATGGACGTATGTGACACTACCATCAGACAGAAAAGCTATTGCATGCAAGTGGGTATACAAAATAAAGCAAAATGCAGATGGATCAAATAAAATGTTTAAGGCTAGACTAGTTGCTAAAGGTTATTCACAAAAACCAGGACTTGATTATGGTGAAACTTTTTCTCCAGTAGTAAAATTCGATTCAATTAGAACAATCTTATCACTTTGTGCATCACTTAATATGGAAATGATTCAGTTAGATGTAAAATCTGCCTTCTTGAATGGTGATTTGGAAGAAGAACTTTACATGGAACAACCCCAAGGTTATGAAAACCCAGATTTTCCAAATCATGTTTGCTCTCTTCAGAAAAGCATCTATGGTCTTAAGCAATCCCCCAGAATGTGGAACAAGAAATTTCATGAGTTTTTAATTAAGTTTGATCTCAAACCTAGCATATCAGATTCATGTGTCTATACAATGAAATGTAAACAGGCTTACATATTACTTGCAATATATGTAGATGATTGCTTAATCTGCAGTGTAAATAAACAACATTTAGATGATATAGTACAGTACTTAAATTCCAATTTTGAAATAAAAACTTTTACTGCCGATTATTTCCTTGGCCTACAAATATATCGAGATAGAACAACTAAAATGTTATTTCTGCATCAAGCCTCATACATTGAAAGAACACTTGAACATTACAACCTTCTTGATATTAAGTTACAATCTGTACCTTCTGATCCTTACTCAAAACTAACAAAAGAGATGTGCCCAAAGGATGATCAGGAAATTGAAGAAATGAACAAGATTCCATACAGACAGACAATTGGTAGTTTAATGTACCTCATGACTGGAACTAGACCTGATATTGCCTACGCAGTCAGCAGGGTTAGCCAATTTATGAACAACCCAGGACCTTCACTTTGGACCGCAGTAAAGAAAATATTTGGATACTTAAAAGCTACGAAAAACATCGGTATTTGTTTTGGTGGGAGTTCCTGCACTACATCTCTGATAGGTTTTTCCGATGCTGATTTTGGTGGAGACCTAGACACAAGAAAATCAACCACCGGATATGTGTTCATGTTGAATAATGGACCTATTTCTTGGTGCAGTCAAAAACAGAATTGTGTGTCTCTGTCAACAACAGAATCTGAATATATTGCGGCTTCCAAAGCAACAAAAGAAGCAATTTGGCTGAGACATCTTCTACGCGAGCTACATCAAGAACAAGTAAAGCCTACAACAATTTTTTGTGACAATCAAAGCTGCATAAGACTTGTTCACAACCCAGAATACCACAAAAGAACTAAACATATTGATATTTCGTATCACTTTATCAGAGATCATTTTCAAAACCATGCAATTGACCTTCTTTATGTCTGCTCCAATGATCAAGCTGCAGACATATTTACGAAAGCTCTACCTCCAGAAAGGTATAGAAGACTAAGGAGCCAACTTGGACTGTTTGAAACAACGGAGTGCTCGTCAGGTGGGAGTGTTGAAAAGTGACTCGCACCTCGGCTGTCGCTTAGCAACGGCCACTTCCCCCAGACATTACGTAACTGTATATAGGTTTCAGTTTTGCTTGTTGACTCACTCGGCTTACCTTCTTTTTAACTCTCTATGTTTGTCATCTTAATATAATCTTTTTGATAATTAAACATACTTTCTGAGATCCAACCTCTGTTTTATTCTTACAAGAACCAAGTTTGAAAATTTATACCGTAAATGTTTCTTTTGAACGAAAAATCGAAATTTATTTTAAGGAGAAAAAAATGATTATTTCTAACCTTAGGGATGAAAAATGAACGGATGAACTGTGAAGAGTATGATGAACGGAAAAATAAAAGTGTCCAGGGATGGGAATCGAACCCACAGTGTTCGGCTTACCAGGCATGTATAAATTGACCATGCAGTTCAATAAAAAAAAAAGAGTTTTGGACAATTGATAGTCGTCCTTAGAGCCTCTTCCTTGGAGTTACCGAGCTGGTAAAGTAGCTGGACTAAACACTAGGTCATCTCTCAGGGTAAAGAGAGACACCAATCTATATTGAGAAGAAAGAGTAACCCCTAACTCCACCTTTGCTAGTCCCAAGCCCGGATGAAAAAGGAGGGGGGGGAGCAGTAACAAGCTCGCTAAAAAACCTGGGCTCAACTGGCCCAGCTGATAGTACCCTGTAAGGGCTCCTAATCCAGGGATACAGGATGAGCAGCGTTTGTACTCCATGTTAGGAGTGGCTGCACATGGTGTCTGTTCCTCATGTCAGAGGCAACCATTTCTTTTGGAGCTAAGTCGGCCTGCTACTGAGTAGTGCTCCCAGTCTTAATGACAAAGGCAGACACATTCTACTTCACCCAGTTATGATGGTTGTCAACAGACACCATCAAGGGTCACAACTTGATACCCTAATATGATTGAGTAGAGATAAGAAAGAAGAAGAGTAACCCCCCTTGTGTACCTACCTTCTCTTCCAGTTCCTGCTGGTACTGTCGACAAACCTGGAGACAGTGGGCCATGTCCATCACACTGGCCAGATGAAGATACACCACTTGACTCTCCGGGTCATAGAATCCTTCAATGCCATAGTTCTACATACACACACAGATTGGTAGGTTATAGAGGTGGAACATGGCTCTCTGTTCCCATCTCTCTACCACTGGGGCACAGAAATAGAATAGCACAAACTCTCTGTAAAGAACAGTGGTGACAAATACAATATCCATCGCAAAATTGGAGAGGACTTCAGGAATTGGTTTAACCATGGAGATAAGCACCACCACCACCATAATACAATATAATGCGGCTACAATTATAGAACGATGTTTAACAAGTTTTACCGCAAATGTTTCTTTTGAACGAAAAATCGTAATTTTAATTATTTTAAGGAGAAATAACGACTATTCCTATCCTTAGAGATGAAGTTTAAGGAAAGATATCCTCTTATCCGAGAATTTCTAAATAGTATAAAATGGTAATTTTGGAGATGAAAACTGTCCTTTATAGAGAGGTGTCCTCTCATGTAAGCTACTTTATTTTTGAACTAAAATTACTTTGTCATCCCCATGTTTGCTGTCTCCCCTCAAATTTCTAAGAGACAAAATAAAGCTACACATCCAATATCAAAACAAATTCACAAATTATTGAGTCTATAAATTAGAGGGAGAGAAGCTATAGATGGAACTTTTTACCAGGAAGATAATTTTTTTATTTAATAAAAGTCACACACACCTTCAAACTAGTTTCATAAAACATAAGAACATCCCAGCTGGAACTCGAACCTTTGGATTAGAAGTCCAATGCGCTATCCACTATATCCGCGCTATGTCCCAGTAGCGCAGTGGATAGCGCGTTGGACTTCTAATCCAAAGGTCCCGGGTTTGAGTCCCGGCTGGGATGTTCTTATGTTTTATAAAAATAAAAGTCTCTTGTTAAAATAGACAATAAACTAAGCGACATATATGGACCATGGTCTCCATGTGGAAGCTTCTCAGTTTGTCAAAGCTGGTGTTGTGGCTTTGTCCCTGACCTGAGTCTACTAGTTTGCGCCGCGAGAGTCAATAGATAGAGCATCTATTTTCATGCTTTATTTATTATAGATCAATTTCCTCCCTGAAAAAATATTCCGTTTTACATTTCAAACTAGAGTTTAAAACTATAAATCATCTAAATAAGGTCACACAAAGAGTTGGGTAAGTGGCTGTTTTTACAGTTTATTCCAATTTCTCAGAAACTCCACTGTTGACCAATCAAAGGACAATAAGAATGATTGTGAGATTGGCAGGTTATGGTGTATATCAAAGCGCTGACATAATTACACAAATGGCTGGCTATATTGATGTATAAAATAACTGACCAATATCCAAAAAACAGAATGAAGAGATGATAAAGCAAAATTTGGATTATAGATACAAGAAAAATAAGACCTAATCCATATAATTTAATAGTGTGTGCCATTTCGGTAACAGCATTGTTACCATCTTCAGACAAAAGTACAAATCCAGCACTTTTGTCTGAAGATGGTAACAATGCTGTTACCGAAATGTCACACACTATTTATTTGTTTGGATTTGGTCTTATTACCTTGTGTTTATAATCTATAATCCAAATTGTGCCTTATCACTATAGATACAAGAAAAATAAGACCTAATCCAAAAAATTTAATAGTGTGTAACGTTTCGGTAACAGCATTGTTACCACCATCAGACAAAAGAATTTTTTAAAATGTTTATTCTTTTGTCTGATGATGGTAACAATGCTGTTGCTGAAACGTCACACACTATTAAATTATTTGGATTATTTTCTTGTATCAAGAATGGAGAGACTTTTGTCATTGTACACAGGACAGGCTTCCAATGGAATACTTAAAGAAGCACAGATTTATATTATTAAAAAAATTTTTGAAAAATTTACCAGTTTGGCATCAAAAGGCTTTGGTTCTCCCAAATTTGGCTGAAAACACCACGAAGCATCGTTAGTCACAGCAAGGGGACAGAACATTGGTTATTATATTTTATTTGTTAATGGTCATTGTCAAAATTTAGAAAAAAAAAAAACCATCAAAAATACATCCCATATTTTGGTCATTTAAAAAATTCTTACAAGTGACATCTGGGAAAGAAAAAAAAAAAAGGTGTTGTACAATCAGGTTAGTCCAAAGAATAGGTGCTACTTATTGAATTAAAGTAAGTAGTTTTTTTATCACACAAGATTTAAAAAAAAAAAACTTGAAATTAATGAAAGATGAAAAAATTGAAATTAAATTAAAATTTCATATTTATATTCAGTTTCAAGAGAAAAGTGTGATTATTAATATTTCCTATGAGGAAGAATCAAAAAAAGAAAAAATTGGGGGAAATGTTGGGATCAAGGGACCTGAAAGAGAGTCCGTCCAATGGCATCCTCCAGTATAGTGGACTTGATCCCGCGCTGGTGGATGGTGCTCTTGCCAATGATGGAGACCACGGCCACCTTCTCTGACAGGTCGGCATCCAGTAGGTTCCTGGACAGACAGACACACTATCTCCTGCTGTGATATATGGCACAATTATAGATTACAACTACGGCCATACCCTACATTGAAAACATCGGTTTTCGTCTGATCACCGAAGTTAAGCAATGTCGGGGCCCGGTCAGTACTTGGGAGGGTGACCACCTGGGAACACTGGGTGCTGTAGGCTATTACCTCCTCATCCATTGATGAGCTCTACTCTTCCCCGGCAGACACCATAAAAAGTCTCAAGCTTTACAAGCTTGATACCTTAATACGATTGAGATATGAAAGAAGAAGAAAAAGGACAACTACAAGGTAATAAGAAACCAAATCTCCTGATATATACAGTGGTACCTCGACATACGAGCGCCCCAACATAACGAGTTTTTCGAGATACGAGCCAACGAGCAAGTGATTTTTTGCTTTGAGTTACGAGCGAAATTCGAGATATACGTTCAGTAGTGTTGAAGATATTAATCTGTGATTTTAAATGTTTCTTTTTGACCAGTACTTTTGTTTTGTTTTTGCTTTTCCTAAAATGTTTCTTTCTTCTTCTTCATTATTATTTGTTCTATATGCAAAGCTTTGTTTTTTGAGACTTGAATAAACAAATTCAAGTTTATTATATTTTTGTGTGCTTTTAAAGTTAAAACACAACAGGTAGTAACACGCAGTCGCGCCATCACGATCAGTTAGCAGCGTGCTTCCGCTGTGATAAGTTGTGTTTTGTGTTCGCGTTTTGTGTTGCGTTTACACATTTACAGTTTTAGTTCATTTATTTTTATAACCATGGATCGGAAGAAAGTTTGTAAAAAGTCAAGTGCTAAGAAAAAGATGATGAGTATTGAATTAAATGGCACTTGCCTAACTCATTTCCGGAACATTCTGAGAGGGAGGAAGAAACAAACCTCCTTGGACATGTTTTTTTCTAAACGACCTACAGGTGAAAGTGAGAAAAATGTAGCGAAAAAGGCAAAGACCAGTGAAGATATCTAATTTATTTCTTTACATTCTCTTTTTTATTTTTGTGCAATAAATATTTGATATTTATAAATACGTTTTTATTATTTAAAACCACGTAACAAAATAACTGGGGTGACATTTTGGAGGTTGGAACGGATTAATGGTAGTTCAATTGTTTTGTATGGGGAAATTTGCTTCGAGATACGAGCAAGGTTGCGGAACGAATTAAACTCGTATGTCGAGGTACCACTGTATATATTTTTTTGCTTATCCCTAGTTCACATGGTACAGGCCATGATAATCATAGTGGGTAGTTAGCGATTGCTTTTACTATAAGTACACAACATATCTACACATTTTAAATGCAGTTTGACTTTTGCCTTTAGAAGTATGCCAGACCGCCGTTTGGTTACTTGCAACTAATAAAATATTTCTGTATGAATAAAGGACTAATTATGATGCATTAGCGCGCCCTCTGTTATCAAAATACGAAACTATTATAGACGCGTAAGATTCTTTTTAAAAATAAACAATTTCTATCGCCCTTACTGCAATGGAAAAATTACTGGCGAAACTGTTGGGAGGGTTCACCACTGATGAACCAGGCCCTCCCATTTTAATTTTTCTATTGCAGTAAGGACAGTAGAAATTGTTTATTTTTAAAAAGAATCTTATGTGTCTATAATAGTTACGAATTTTGATAAAGGAGTAATTATCAGAGTATTAACTAATTTTAATTGGTTTTTAAATCATGAAAAATTTCTCCTATTTATACAATACTAGCCGAATGACCCGGGCAATGCCCGTGTTTTACCCAATTGAATGTTTTGATTCAAATACTATTTGTTACAATTATAATTTGGCGCCTTTAATAAATGCATATATTAGTTAATAACTATAGCCTATGTGCTTTATCTGTCTATGTACTGTTGGCTTCCGTAGGCGTCTCTTACTGGGAAAAGGAAAGAGAGGATTCCATTTAGTTATTAACTAATATATGCATTTATTTAAAGAGCGACCCGCTCCAAACCAATAGTTACAAAAACGAAAGAGCGAGTGGGGAGGCATGATGGGGGGGGCAAAGGTGGCGTGACAGTAGCCAACTAATAGGAGGGCGCCATTCCAAAAAAAAGCAAACGGTGACAGAGTTGATGAGGAATGACGCTCGTAACTGTATATAAAATATGGGGGGATATGAGCTATTACAGTCTCTTTAGCTAACAACAACCAGGTAGCTAATCATTTCTGTGTTTCACATCTTGACAATTAGGTTATTCCATGCTAGGTAAACTCATGTTAAACTAACCTGATTTATCAAATTATGAAACTATTTTAGACGCGTAAGATTCTTTTTAAAATAAAACAATTTCTACTGCCCTTACTGCAATGGAAATATTAAAGGGAGGGCCTGGCTCATTAGTGGTGAACCCTCCCAGATTTTTCGCCAGTTTAATCTACCATACCGCTGTTATATTGCATATTTGGAACTTCCTTTTATAGTGATACTGATGCTTGACTCTTCGAATGGGTATTTTAGATGAACTATGAACATAAGCTTTTAGGACAACAGAATTACATATAATTATAAATGTATAATATGCTTCGAGCAATCGCTCTTCCGCAAATATCGATTTGTGTCTTAATATAACCTGATTTAACCTATCTGAACCTAACCTTGCATATTGATATTGTTGTATATGTGTGAGCAATGGGTACCCAGAAATTATTTGAAAAAGTAAAAATCAATATCAGGTAAAAAGTTTCTTTTTAATTTTAAATTTGCAAGCTTTCGAACAAATATACTGTTCTTCAACAGAATGATATTCTATGTACAATCCCTAAATAATATATATACAGAATAATTGAAAACTTTTGCATGATGCACTTCTGATGCACGCCCGCGAGAGCACATGCCAATAACAAAAGTTTTCAATTATTCTGTATAAATATTATTTAGAGATTGTACATAGAATATCAGCCCGTTGAAGAACAGTATATTTGATTATTATTCCGGTGTTCTTCTCCCCCACCTTTTTTAAGAGTCTATATAATAGTTTTGTATTTTTATAAAACTTCTCTCACAATTTTTTTTTTGAATAGATATTTAAAATTGCGATATCGCGTTTATTCAAATACGAAAATATATTAGATGATTGAAGGAAAAATATTTTTAATATTTGGTTATGTGGGAAAACAATGTCTTTTTAAAAAGTGTTTATTTGAAATTATAATTATATATACAATTTACTTGTTATATATACAATTAACTTGTTATCAAATAAAATTTCTGTAATTTTAAAATTTAAATAAATATGTTGAAACCTACTTGATATTTTCGGGATTTAATTTTTGCAAATTGAACTTGTAACCATTGTTAACTTCTTGAATTGAATCTCCAATATCTAATATACAAGACATCGAATATTTTTAATATGCTAATTATATTATTTTCCAAAAAATATATAATGCGTAACATACAATTAAAAACAAAACTTTACTACAAATGTATACAAACAGTGAGGCTGTTTATTAGAGTATTTAATTTTTTTTTTTTTTTATGTTTGACCATAATAATTAAAATTTATAATATTCTAATTATTTAAAATACAAGTTGATTGTTTAAAAATATCAACATTTTTTTAACTATTTGAAATGCGAATTCCGAAATAAAATTGTGTAAACCCATTTCATTTTTTTTTTTTTTTAATAATTAGCTATTCACATTTTTAGGCAATAAACTTGATCACACTCAAATTTTCTGGTATTGCTTTTGTGTTTTTAATTATCCTGTTGTGCTTTATATGACGTTCTATTCATTCAATATTTTTAGAAAATTCGCCAAATCATAAATCTATAAAGGAAGATTATTCCCATAAAACAAATATGTTTAATATATACTTTGATATTTATGTTTATCACAGCGAGAAAATATTTTCAAGTTCACAGAAAACGAATATTTGGTTGAGGAAAAGAGATTCGGATAAAAATCTAATCTCGCAAAGGTCACTTTGTAAAGTTAACCCAAAGTGTTACGATGCCTCGTGACCACTGTATACCACAATCATTAGAACCCCATCTAACCTAACCATGTCCCACCTTTCCCCTTCTGAGCTGCAAACCTCTAGTGATTGTGAGGTGTAGAGATGGAGCCTGAAGCGTCTTAAACCTTTACAGCACCGATCCAGAGACTGAGATCCCCATGGTCAAGCCACCTGACCCTTGGAGGCTGACTTGACCCTACCAACACCAAGCCATAGTCCAAGATGGACTCAGACGCCCTTTCCCTGTGGTCAAGCCACCTGACCTGTGGTGGATGACCTGTCCCCACCAACACCAAACTAAGTCTGAGATGGACTCAGACACCTTCCTCTGTAGTCGAGCTGCCTAACCTATGGTGGATGACTCAACTACACCAGTACCAAGCCAGAATCCAGCATGCCTATGGGCAAGCCATAGACCCATTGTGGGTGTTAAATCATCATCTTCAAGCAGAACACCAGCTCCACCACGAGCCCTGAACCTTTTTCAAGCTGACCCCAGGATGCCCAGATCCCACAATGTTGATTGTATTTTTTTTGTTCATTATTTTCTAATCCTTATTTATTTTTTGTGAAATTTTTCTTATATATTTTTCATGAAAATTCGAAACTATCATAATGCATCATAATAATTTTTAAATTTGTATTATTATTTTATTTTATACTTTTTTTTTATTTTTCACAGAAAGAAGGGTGATGATAGCCTTGGGGGGCGGGGGAGCCCTATGCTTTTTTAGATCAATTTCCTCCCTTCAAATTTTCCATCTATAATTTAGCCATAGTTTTGGCCCAGACACTTTACCAGCTAAACGCCTCTTTGGCAGATTGTGAATATTCCATTAGATCCCGCGTAAATCTCATAGAATAAAGTCCGCTCCAGGCTGTCAGGGCCATTAGCCCGAAACCATGGTGTCTAGGTGGATGCTTTTCAGTTTGCCAAATCTGGTATTGTGGTTTGTCACCGTCCCAAGGCCGCTAGTTTTAACATCTAGTTTTGTCACTTAATTTGATGGAGGAGGATCCCTATGCTTTTTTAGATCAATTTCCTCCTGCAAATTTTCCATCTATATATACTTAAATAATATAATGATGGCTCATTTAGAAACTATATTTAGTTATTAGTAAATTATTTTATTCATTAACAGTAATAAACTCGATGGATTCATGACCTACAATTAGTGGTCTTCTATATTAGTCTTAAATTGAGAATAGTCTATATATTTAAATATAATATCAGATTAAAAAAAGAGATCTTGTATATTAGAATATTATGAATTCCCTGAGTCTTTTTTTTAATAATATTTTTTAATGAAAACAAAATGGTTGCTAGGAGATGTTATTTTCTGATTGGTCTCTGCAAGGTCAAAATATAACTAGAAAGGACCAAATTGCAATTCAATATGTCAAATAAAGGAAGCAAAAAGTCCAAGGCTAATAAAAATAGCAAGACAGTGACTCTCAGTTCTTTTTTAGCAGGCGACCAAGATGTTCCATCTGGCTACACAGTGGTTAAGCCTAGCAGGACAAACTGGGCTGAAGTCATGGAAGATGAATCAATTGATGATAAATTTATATTAAGCAATGTTGTGCTTCCAACAGCTCCAAAAGCTGCTCGCGCTCCTTATATGGATTTATCAAGAATCCCTACTCAACCTCCTTTTACAGCATACATAGGTAATCTTGCTTATGATATCACTGAAGAAGACATTAAAAGATTTTTCAGGAATATGAAAATAGTTTCAATCAGATTACCAAGAGAACAAGGTGAAAAATCCCAAATGCGTGGATTTGGTTATGTTGAATTTGAAACCAGAGATTTCCTTATTGAAGCGCTTTCTCTGAATAATGAAAAATTAAGAAGCAGAATTGTAAAAATCAACCTAGCGGAAGACAAGGAGCATTGTGATAGAAAAGGTGGGGGAGAAGAACTTAGGAATGATTGGAGACCAAAAGATAATGATGGGTGGAAAAATGAATATAGAGAGCGTTATAGAAATAGAACTCATTTTGAAAGCAGACGATATGAGGAAGATCTTGCATCACGTGATAGAATAGGACGCAAAGGAAGCGATTCTGAAAATTGCTGGAGAAGATCAACTTCAACAGAATCTAGAGATCCTTCAATTCATAGTTCAATAAATCATAATCAGAAAGAGCGTCCCAAATTAATACTTCTTCCTAGAAGCATCCCAAAAGATTCTTCAGTAATACCACATCCATCCATATTAGGTGGGGGGAAAACTGGAAAATACCTATTCTCGTGAAATAGAAATCGCAGAGCAAAAGCTTGAAACAATGGATCTTGAAAACAAATCAGCCATATCAATCCAGCAACCTGGAAGCTCTATAAATTTGACAACAAATCCAAATTCATCAATTTTCGGTGAAGCAAAGCCTGTGAATACTTCAGCACGAGAACAGGCGATAGAGAAAAAGCTATTAGAACAGCATCAAAATAACAATACCAGCCAGCGATCTATTCTTTCTAAAAATTTACATAGAAACAATCCTCAATCCCCTAATCGAAAACGACAACTTTCAAAAAATTGTGAGTTTGGTCAAATTGGCTCTCAAGTCTTAAAAAATGCTTCGAGTGAGCTAGATAGACGGAAAACTTACAGACCAACATATGACAAAAAATCCAATTTCAGAAATGCTGGTGACGAGAAAAAAGGATCTAATAATCAAAGAAGAAAGTTATATTCTCATGGATCAAATAGCGCATCAGATGCCAAACAAAAATGTAAAACAGCTTCTGATAAGCCGCCTAATTACATAAGTTCTAATAAGTTTTTAAATCTTGAGGATGAAGATTCAGGTGAACAAAAGGAATATTCATGAGATTTGTCCATTTTTCTATCATTTACATTCATCAAGATATTATAGATTTATATTCATTTTTAAAATACTTCTTTAAATAGAAGGGTACCCTTAACCTATATCTATTTGGGGCACCTTTCGGCACTGGCGCACGCAACAACAACAACAACAAAAAAGCCTTTATTTAGGGTCACTGACCCTATACAGGATTCACCAGAGGTATGCATAAGAACAAAGCAGTGAGACAACGGAAATAGCGATATATACAGAGTAAAAAGAGAAAGAAAAAAAAAAAAACAAGAAAAGGAAAAAAAAATAATAATAATAAGAAAGAGGGAAGCAAGAAATCAACACAAAAAGAGTAGCAGTAAGAAAGTGAGGAGTGAGTATCACTTGGCCTTCTTCTGAGATATGGACTTGTGGAAACCATAAAACGCCGTAGCAATATACTTATTCTGGGTCATATTGTCAATTAGTACTGGCGCACGCAAAGCAGCGATGATGGCTGCTCGATTTTCGATGTAGGTTCACCATTACACCTCACACAAATGTAAACAGAATGAAAACGATCTAATTTTAAAAAACCTCTCTCTCTAAAGTAGTATTTGAATTATGAACTGCCAAAGTTATTCGCAATAACTATAACAATAGCTATAACAACAACAAAAAAAAAAAGGGTCTTGTTGACTTGTATGTACAAAAGGTATCGTGTTTAAAAAATTAAGGAATTATAATTTGTTAGATTATATCTAAAATACAATATAACGCGGCTGATGATTGTAAAACGAAAATTGCAAATATACCGGGAATGTTTCTTTTATAAAAATCGAAATTTTATATTTGGCATCAATTTCGATTTTTATAAAAGAAACATTCGCGGTATATTTGCAATTTTCGTTTTAGATTATATCTAATAATGAATTTTTTGACTTTGCTTGTATATAGAATTTTTAATGAAACTGATTCCAAGAATTATAATCAAACATTATATTTATTGATTTACAAAAGAGAGAACAAAATATAAAAGTGAAACTAATATTAAAACAAAGTCTGTCAACTTAGAGTTAGAGCCTATCAACTTTTTTTTTTTGCTTATCCCCAGTACACGTGGTAAAGGCCATGATAATCATGGTGGGTAGTTAGTGACTGCTTTTTACTGTAAGCGCACCACATGTCTACACATGTGAAAAGCAGTTCGACTTTGCACTTACAAATGCCAGAGCCCGTTTGGTTACTTGCACTCGCTGGTGGGGTTGGACTTTTGCAAGAATCGGGGGCCATTGGAGCTTTTTTTTTTTTTAAACAGAAAAAGTGTCCAATGTGGGAATCGAACCTGGGTCCTAGTGGTCGAAAACCAAACGGTTTAACCAGCCTTCCACCGACCCCCGCCTATCAACTTGAGATATTACACACATACTCTGTATTAATCAATTAAATATTCACACAACAGAATTATTACTATTTTGTGGATGGTGTAGTAATGGCATGAACAAGCTATTTTCAATAGCCATGATTTGGAAATAAATACGACATTGGACGCTTTTTCCAAAGAAGAAAAAAAAAGCTCTTCATATATTGATTTTAACATAGGACAATGACGCACCATCTATAAACAAGATATGAACTATTAAGCGAGTAATTTTATCTTCTAATAATCCTAGGGTATATAAGCAAAACCTTTCAAGATAAGACTAGAAGTGTGTTGAGAGTACGTTACGATCATCATCACATTGACTGTTGTTGTTTACCTTAGGCTGGTGAAAGTTCTGCCATAGCTGTAATTGTTCTAAGTTTTAAATATTACCTTGTAAATAGATAAATAAATAAGATTAAAGATATAATCCTTAAGGTAAGAGTATCTTCTTATTTATAACAAGGCAATACACAATACATGGTGGCAGCGAATTGGCGATAGTGCCCTAAGCCTAATCTAATTACTAGTAAAAACAAAAAGATTTATTTTTGCATAGACAACGAAAAAAAAAATAATGCAAAATATAAATCCTCCAGAACAATTTAATTTTAATAATCCAAATGAATGGCCAAATTGGATTAAAAGATTTGAACGCTTTAGAAAAGCGTCAGAGTTAAAATCTAAAAAGGAGGAAGAGCAAGTAAATGCTCTAATTTACATATTAGGTGAAAAAGCCGAAGATGCTCTAATTTCATTCAATTTAACTGAAATAGAAATAAACAATTATGAAACAGTTGTTAAGAAATTTGAAGAGCACTTTATAGGTAAACGAAATGTCATCTTTGAAAGAGCACAATTTAATCGTAGATATCAGCAGGATGGAGAAGCTGTCGAGGAATACATAAGAGTGCTTCACAAAATGGCCGAAAATTGTAACTATGGATCTCTGAAAGAAGAAATGATTAGAGATAGAATAGTTGTAGGAGTAAAAAATCTACAACTTTCAGAGAAGTTGCAACTAGAGCCTAACTTGACCTTGGAAAGGGCTATCCAAGCTGCTTGCCAGACAGAATGTGTGAAGCAACAACAGACTATTCTTCGATCAACAACAACACAGGCTGCCAATGTAGACCAAGTCTATGAAAAAAAAGTTACCACCAAGAAGGTTCAATTCTACAAATGGGAAAGGAGACGCTTCAAAGAAAAGTAAATTTCAGAAGTGGAGCAAGCCTGAAAAATCTGGATGTATAAGATGTGGTGCTTCAAAATTCCATCCATATAAAGACTGCCCTGCAAAAGAAGTTAAATGCCATAAATGTAAAAAGGTAGGACATTTTGCAAAGGTGTGCTACAATAAGACAGTAGGACAAGTCACCCAAGGTGATGACTACCATTTTGTTGGTAATATCTATGAGAATGGACAAAACTCAAATGATTGGAAGGTTTATGTAAAAGTAGATAAGATTAAAATACTTTTTAAAATGGATACAGGAGCGGATGTAAATATAATACCCCAAGAGATTTATTTTAAAAATTTTGCTCACAAGAAGTTATGCAAACCTGATATTCAACTTTTAGGACCTAGACAGGTTAAATTGCATGTAATAGGAAAATTCACAGCTTTAATAGAAAAAGATGGGAGAAGCATCCCTGGAGAAATATTTGTTGTTCCTCAACTAATGCAACCACTCTTGAGCGGAAAAGCCTGTGAATCTCTAAACCTAATCAAAAGACTTCAGTCAATTGAGAAAAGGAATTCGCTTAATCCTTTTGAAGAATATCCAAAGCTTTTCACAGGACTCGGAACACTCTAAGGGAGCTACACAATTAAATTGAAGGATGAATCACAGCCTCATGCTATATATACTCCCAGAAGAATACCCATTCCACTTTTGAATAAAACAAAAGAACAACTTGATCAAATGGTTGAAAAAGGAGTAATTGAAAAAGTTGAGCAACCAACGGATTGGTGTGCTCCAATGGTCATTGTGCCCAAACCGTCTTCTAATGATCTAAGGATTTGTGTAGATCTGACAGCTCTAAACAAGTTTGTTAAAAGAGAACATTATCCAATTCCATCAGTGGAATATACCTTGGCACAAATGGGAGGAGCTAAATTGTTTTCAAAACTGGATGCCAACAGTGGGTTTTGGCAGATACCCCTGTCAGAGGAATCATCTAGCCTTACAACCTTCCTGACCCCATTTGGCAGATACAGATTCAAACGGCTACCCTTCCGAATTTTCTTCTGCACCTGAGGTATTCCAGAGAAAGATGAGCAATCTACTGGAGAGCCAATCTGGGGTAAATTGTCACATGGACGACATTGTGATTTGGGGAGCTACACAAGAAGAACATGATGAAAGGTTAAGATGCGTCCTTAGGAAGCTTCAAGATTCAGGACTGACCCTGAATAAAGAGAAATGCATCTTCTCAGTGAAGGAAATCAAATTTCTTGGTCACCTGATTACAGAAAGAGGAGTGCTACCTGATCCAAACAAAGTCCAGGCCATCAGGGAGTTTCCATCACCTTCAAGCATTTCTGAAGTGCGCAGATTCCTGGGAATGGTGAACTTCACAGGTAAATTTATACCAGACCTTTCAACTATCCTCTACCCACTTAATCAACTCCTAGTAAAGAGAAATGATTGGAGATGGGATAGTGCTCAGGAGGAAGCATTTGAAAAAGTGAAGAAACTTCTTTCAACTTCTCCAGCACTAACACTTTTTGACCCCAATCTACCAACTACAGTGTCTGCAGATGCCTCTTCATATGGACTAGGAGCAGTGCTTTTACAAAAATCTGAAGATGGATACCAAAAAGCAGTTGCATATGCCTCCAGGACTATGTCCGAAACTGAAAAGAGATGGGCTCAAATTGAGAAAGAATCTCTAGCAATAGTTTGGGCCTGTGAAAGATTTCAGGACTATCTGATGGGAAATACATTTTCCATTGAAACTGACCATAAACCTCTCATTCCAATATTTTCAACCAAAAATCTAGATGAAATGACACCACGCATACAGCGACTACGACTTCGGATGATGCGCTACTCATATAGCATTTATCACACACCAGGCAAGGACATTGTTGTTGCTGATGCTTTGTCCAGAAGCCCAATTAAGATATCGCATGAGAAAGATCTGGAGAATGAAATCTGTAGTTTTGTTCAACAGATCACTTCATGTCCTCCATTCAAGGATGAAAATATGAAAGAAATCTGGCAATATCAAAATGAAGAGAGAGTGTGTAGAGAAATAAAAGATTATTGTGAAAAGGGCTGGCCTACAAAGAATGAGCTTTCTGCAGAAGCAAAAGCCTTTTGGTGTCTCAGATATGAAATGTCTGTCATAGATGGTCTTCTAATGAGAAATTCCAGGATTTATATTCCTAAGTCCCTCAGATCAAAGGTTCTAAACAGCCTCCATGAAGGTCATCTTGGCATCGAAAAATGTAGAGGCCGTGCCAGATCATCTGTGTGGTGGCCCAGAATCAGTCAAGAAATTGGAGAACTTGTGAGGAACTGCCCAAATTGTATTGAAGAAAGATCTAATCCCCAGCAGCCATTAATTGTTTCTGATTTCCCAAGCAGGCCATGGGAGAAAGTAGGAATCGACCATTTTTACTTAAAGGGCAAATACTATCTTCTAATTGCAGACTATTACTCTAGATTCCCAGAGTTGGCATTGCTGGAGGATCAAACAACACATTCAACAATTCTACATTGCAAGTCAATTTTTGCTCGCCATGGAATACCCGAAGAGGTTAGATCAGATAACGGACCACAGTTTGGGTTAGAATTCAAAAAGTTTGCAAAAGAATATGGGTTCCACCACATAACATCTAGTCCCAGATTTCCTCAAAGCAATGGCTTCATCGAATCGATGGTGAAGAATATCAAAAACCAGTTGAAGAAAGGAAGAGATCCATATCTTTCTCTTCTTGGTTATCGAACCGCTCCATTGGAAAATGGGTACAGCCCTGCTGAACTATGCATGAACAGGAAACTCAGAACAACTGTGCCAACATCTCCAGTTCAACTCCAGTCAAGAATACCTGATCTTGAAAATCTAGAAATGAGAGAAAAAGATCAACGGCACAAAAAGAAAACCCATTTTGATATACATCATCGTGCAAGAGAATTGCCCCATCTGAATAAAGGAACTAGAGTATGGGTGAAAGACTTGAGAGTTCCCGGTGTGGTACTTGAAGACGCTGGAAGTCCAAGATCTTATATAGTCAACTCTCCAAAAGGAATTTTAAGAAGAAATAGATTCCACCTACTACCAAACCCACAGGGTGAAAAGATTGACATGGAAGATGAAGAGATGGAGTCTCCTGAGATGAGTCAGTGCTTCACATCTACTGGGGACAACACTACTTGTGACAGTGAACCGAGGACATTCCAGAGATCACCGGAACCAGTAAAGACCAGGAGTGGACGCGTGGTAAAGCCGCCAGACAGGCTAAACCTCTAGAGAAAAGGGGGAGATGTGTTGAGAGTACGTTACGATCATCATCACATTGACTGTTGTTGTTTACCTTAGGCTGGTGAAAGTTCCGCCATAGCTGTAATTGTTCTAAGTTTTAAATATTACCTTGTAAATAGATAAATAAATAAGATTAAAGATATAATCCTTAAGGTAAGAGTATCTTCTTATTTATAACAAGGCAATACACAATACAAGAAGTTCTGAGAAGCTGTAGTTTAACTAGAAAAAGAAAATTTGTTTCAAAATTTCTAATTATAGACGATTGGTTTAGCTAGTAATTACTATAAATAACGTGAAATTTCAAGCGTTGTATATATTTTATTTTCGCTTAAATAAAAGTCTTATTTTAAAGCAAGTCTTTATTAAAAAAAAAAAAATTATGCCTTTTTTCGACATATATATTTCCATATACTTTTTAAAAAATAAAAATCGAACATATGTTAAATATATATAAAATATAAAGCACTAGAACATTCTATATATAAAACTGTAATGATTCTATTTAATTTATAATGATATTTGACCAAGATTTTATATTATTTTATCGCATGCTTTTGTTTATATTAGGATTCGTTTCAAAGGTGATTTAAAACCTTCTAACTCGTATTTAGAAAAAGTGACTACATTAATTATTAGTGAAGCCTTTAAATAGTAAATATTTATTAACGTACGTATCATATTTTATTTTTATAAGTAAAAAAATCATATTCGTTAAGCCAAATAAAAGTATTTTTGACCTTTACAAATACAGTATTATTATATATATATTTTTTACAAATATAAATTAACACATTTTAAAAATTAAATTTATAATTTATAAAAAAATACTTTGTAATTCCATTTTCTTTGTTAATAGTTTAATATTAGAAACTGTCAAAAAATCGTATGCTTCTATTTTTTAAGGTCTTTGCTCACTTTTTGCAAAATTCCAATACCATTAAATATTATAAATAACCAAATTGAGTATTAGATCTTTGCTAATGTCTAATCTAACTTCTTTCTATTTCTGCAAATGTATCATGCATTTGTAGGGTAGAATACATTAATTTTTTTATTCAAAAATATATGGGGGAATAAACATAATTTTAAGATATATAAAAGTAAAAGTCAGATAATTAGGTTGTGTTTGTTGAATTCCAAGGTTAAAACTATTCACCTATGTGTTTGGTGATTTACCTATAAAATAAAAGCATACAATAATTTTAAAATGATAGAGCTTATATATATAGTTATTGTATCATATTATCTTATGGTATATATTGTATTAAGAACAGAATAATAATAATAAAAAGTTGAGTGAAGGCTACTATAAATTATTTTTGAAAGAAAAATGGAACTATTTCAATGTTACTCTTTATCTTTAAAACGGATTCACTCAATTTCTCAATTTAAGACCCAGACATTAAAGAAAAGTTTAATTTATATTTTTAATTCCATATGGTCTTTTAATTCTATCAGGGATTTTTTCTTTAAAAAAAAAATAATATTCAACTTTGAATTTTTCCTTTAATGGAAGTTTTACAGCAATACAGAAAAACCTTCCTGTAAAAGACATCTAAATGCAAAGCCAAAGTGTCCTTTAGTGAGAGGTGTCCTCTAATCGGAGAATTAATAAATAGTAAAAAAACTGTAATTTTGCAAATGAAAAGTGTCTTTTGTAGAGAGGTATCCTCTAGCGTGAGTGTCCTATAATGGAAGTTTTACAGCAATATAAGCAATTGCTACTTTATACACACACCATGTTGGGATGCCAAAATGAGTACATATTCATGTTAATACACAATTTATCGTGATAAAAAGATTATCTATTTACACAAGGTAATAAAGACCAAATCCAAATAAATAGTGTGTGACGTTTCGGTAACAGTGCTACCATTTATTACTTTTGTCTGAAGATGGTAACAAAAATATTACTGAAACGTCACACACTATTTATTTATTTGGATTTGGTCTTATTAACCTTGTGTTTATTAATGTATAATCCAAATTGTGCCATATCGGATTATCTATTTGAAATGACTAGGTACCGTGTAAATTTTTTACCAACCCTACTTATTTACATACCTTTGTAGGGAAATATACAAGTACATTGAGTATTTACCTATGTTATATACAGTACAACCTAAAGACACTTCTCTACAAAGGACACTTTTGCTCTGTAACTAGGTGTTGTCCTTTACAAAGAGGTAGTTCTACTGTAGCAACTCTCCAGTAAGTTTGGCTCTGTAACTAGGTGTTGTCCTTTACAAAAAGGTAGTTCTACTGTAGCAACTCTCCAGTAAGAAGACACCTCTCTCCCTAAAGAACACTTTGACTCTGTAGCTAGGTGTTGTCCTTTACAGAGAGGTAGTTCTTTTGATAACAGTGTTACTCTCTTTTTAAATGCATCAAAGTACTTTACTTACATACTTATTCAAATACCTTTTGTGATGTTACTTATCCCAAGTATGCCAGTTTTTCTATATTACTCCATTTATAAGTTATGCTGGATCATGGAGGCCAAATTCAAGGGTCACATCTACATTCTTGGCATACACACTCATGGACAAAACTTAAGGAAGTTTTACCTTTTAGAATGTATATATGTATTCAGACAATAACTCTGAAAGATATTACAGTGATCTTTATTGAAGACACACAAGATAATCAAGTGTAAGCAAAATAGCCTCTGTCTCCTTAAAAAAAAATAAATGACCGTTGACATAAAAGACTTACCACTTCCTTAAGTTTTGTCCATGAGTGTATATACGCCATTACCTCAAAGAATCTGAAGCACATTACTGCGACAGTGGATTCAAACATAGCTGTTAGTTGGTGGCCACATCATTTCTCCATTAACCCAGTATCTACAATGTGTTTTTTAAATATTATTTCATAGGTTATAGTGTATTCTTTTGATGGGAGGCTTTTGATCCAGGAGTTGGAAATTGTCAATTAACCACTGATGGCTGTTTTTCCCCATTTCTTCACCCATGGAAATGTTAGGATAAAGCACTCTTTCTTTGCTCCCCAGGACTCTCCTTCCATCCATCAACAAGGAACAGTATAAATCCCATGATAAATCACAATTTGAATTATAGATTATAGCTACAAGAAAATAAGACCTAATCCAAGTAATTTAATAGTGTGTGATGTTTCGGTAACAGCGTTGTTACCATTATCAGACCTATTGAATTCTATCAAATCCTTCAAAAAAGACCTCTGGAAAAACCCCAGGACTATAATAGAAAAGTTGAGACAATGGAATCTAATGGAGATCGTTTAAATGACTTGAGGAATAAGCAACAGCAACACAACCATCATCAGACAAAAGAATAAAATATTATTCCATTAATCTAAAATCCATTTTTTTTCTTTTGTCTGATGATGGTAACAACACTGTTACCGAAATGTCGTACACTATTAATTTATTTGTATTAGATCTTATTTTTCTTATAAATATAAATCCCATTTTTAACTAGGATATCAGCACTAAATTGTGACGAATAAATAATTAAGAAATAATGTTTTAAAGGTGCGATTTTACTTTACTCTCTGTACCTGCCACATAATATAACAAATGTATTCCTATTTATAAATATTTTGTACAAATAAATTTACTGGCAATTTGTTTCTTTAAATAATATTTGATTAAATTATTTAAAGAAACACATTGCCAGTAATAAAAGAAAATAAGACCTAATCCAATGCTGTGTTTTCTCAACTTCTATGGATAAGGTCTTATTTTCTTTTATTATAATCTATAATCCAAATTCTGTTGCTCTTTCTCTTTCTTGTTTTTTTTTTTCTTTTTCTTCTGTTTATATCATTGTTTTCTTTGTCTCACTGCTTTGTTCTTATGCATACATCTGGTGAATCCTGTATAGGGTCAGTGACCCTAAATAAAGGCTTTTTGTTGTTGTTGTTGTTGTATAATCCAAATTCTGCTTTATCATATTGCCAGTAAATTTATTTGTATAAAATTTTAATGATTGATGGCAATTAAATTTATATATTTATCAATATAGCCTCAATACAGTAAAATCACAGTTAGAGAACACCTCTTTCTCTTCCTAAAGGACACTATGGCTCTGAAAATTAAATGTTGTCTTCTAGAGAGAGTTTTTGTTCTACATTTCAGTGTTTGAAATATTCCCAGTCTCCAGCAGAGTTTGGTATAATGAAGATTGTCTCTCTTCTACCGAGCATGTTTTAATTATTTTAATCAACAGGAAATGCATCTAAATACCCCAATGAA
Organism: Cordylochernes scorpioides; assembly: GCA_030710605.1. NCBI lineage: Eukaryota > Metazoa > Arthropoda > Arachnida > Pseudoscorpiones > Chernetidae > Cordylochernes > Cordylochernes scorpioides. Next base: position 6,479,892 of record CP092868.1, on the reverse strand, counting down.
TTCTGCTCAATATTTTAATGAAGATTAAAGGGGGTCGGTGGAAGGCTGGGTAAACCGTTTGGTTTTCGACCACTAGGACCCGGGTTCGATTCCCGCATTGAGCACTTTTTTTCTGTTAAAAAAAAAAAAAAATGCTCCAATGGCCCCCGATTCTTGCAAAAGTCCAACCCCACCAGCGAGTGCAAGTAACCAAACGGGGCTCTGGCATTTGTAAGTGCAAAGTCGAACTGCTTTTCACATGTGTAGATATGTGGTGCGCTTACAGTAAAAGCAGTCGCTAACTACCCACCATGATTATCATGGCCTGTACCACGTGTACTAGGGATAAGCAAAAAAAAAATGAAGATTAAAAAATTGACTTTTTTTTAATCCTTCCCCAGGCAATAATTTGAGAGAGTTTGACTACTAAGTATATATTGGTCATCAACTTCTCCCATCAGATATATGCAATTACCTAGCTTACATATTTACTAGGACATGAGTATGCAAATATTGTTTCTTTTGTCTCTTATCAAATGATGATTTGGATGGTAAGATTTGGATTATAGATTAGAAATAAAAGATAATAAGACCAAATTTTACCTTATCAGTGTTTATATATTAAAAAAATATTTAAAAAAAAGATCCTCTTATCTTGTAAAAGGTAATAAGACCAAATCTCCAAATAAATAGTGTTTGACATTTAGGTGACAGCAATTCCTACCATCATCAGACAAAAGACTTGATTTTTAGCCTTCTGTTTGATGATGGTAGCAATGCTGTTACTGAAAGGTCAAACACTTTATTTATTTATTTATTTAGATTTGGTCTTATTATCTTTTACAAGATAAGATGTTTTTTTATATTTTTAAATATATAAACACTGATAAGGTACAAGATAAGGCACAATTTGGATTCTAGATAAGGTACAATTTATATTATAGATTAGAGTCCAAAGATAACAAGACCTAATCTCCAAATAAATTGGAATGTTGGTGATGTTTTGTCACCATCATCAGACAAAGTTACTAACATGTTGATTTTGATCAATTTGTTTAATTGTTTCAATTATTGTTGTGGCTTGATTGTTCAATAAATAATACAAAGATTCACTTTACCATTGATTTTGATTTGAATTACATTTTTGAGTTTTATTGAAACTACAAAAAAAAAAGTTTCTGGAATCGGATTTTTTATTAGTTTTTTCTTTAGAAAACAAGAAAATAAGACCTAATCCAAATAATTTAATAGTGTGTGACGTTTCGGTAACAGCATTGTTACCATCATCGGACAAAATAATAATTTTGCCTTATAGGAAGATATTTCCCCACACTCCTCAAGTACAGTAGAACATACTCCATGAGAAGACGCCTCTCTACAATGGACAGTTTTCATAGCCAAAATTACCATTTTTTACTAATTAACAACTCTCCGCTAAGAAGACACTTCTCCTTAAAGGACACTTTAACTCTGCATTCAGGTGTTGTTCTTTACAGAGAGGTAGTTCTACTGTATGTACATACTTTGAAAGATTTCTTATATATTTGATGCAATTTCAATTATGGATCACATCTAGGAAAATATGAGAATAGCAATTTTTGTTTCCCTCTTTCTTATAAAAGTGTGAGGAGTATGGAGTTTCTTCTATGATTTGAGATGAGCACAGTAGCAAGCTGACTTGGTTCCAATATTAACATCCCTGACACAATAATTGGATTCACAGAAGTATGAACGTTACTTGACCAGTATCCCTGAAGTTCTTACAGAAAACTACAGTAGAACTACCTCCCTGTAAAGTACAAAACCTAGTTACAAGAGCCAAAGTGTCCTTTACAGAGAAGTGTCCTCCTCCTGTAGAGTTACCAAATAGTAAAAAATAGTCATTTTGGTGATGAAAACTGTCCTTTGTAGAGAGGTGTCCTCTAGCGTGAGTGTCCTCTCATGATGGTTGTTCTACTGTATCAACTGGGCCTGCTTTTATTTTTCTTAGTGAACTTGTTACTGCTTCTCCCTTTTTTTTTCATCTGGTCTTGGGACTGGCCATGTCGTAACTCAGTTTTACTGCATAAATCTGTTCAAAGTTGAATTTCCCAACTTACAATTGTTTGCCAGTTGCATTCAGAGAACAACTGTTCAGACCTAAGGTGGGTGTTGCAGAGCCCTATGGCGATGTGCCCATGGCAGGCTATCTGAACCGCTCGTTGCCTCACAGCCCCGTAGACGAGGACATGCCAGCGACCCGGCCCGAAGCACTGCGGGTGGTCGCAGATGCTTCCCCTCTCAAGATCTTTGTCCTCGCCAAGCGCAAAATCAACGACATCTTCTTGGAACTGGCCGACCATGTAGAAGCCAGCTACAAGTTCCTGGAGAGTAAGTTTCCCACTTCTTCCCTTAATTCACTTTAGCAGCTGACCCTGATGATCTTGTTATTATTAACCCCTTAGTATACGTGGTATAGATTTTACTAATTAACAACTCTCCGCTAAGAAGACACTTCTCCTTAAACGACACTTTAACTCTGCATTTAGGTGTTGTTCTTTACAGAGAGGTAGTTCTACTGTATATATATACTTTGGAGGATTTCTTATATATATGATGCAATGGATGGCATGAGAATAGCAATCTTTGTTTCACTCTTTCTTATAAAAGTGTGAGGAGTGTGGAGTTTCTTCTATGATTTTATAAATATCCACGCGGCGCGCGTTTGTTTTTTGTAAATATTTCTGGTGGGATCAAGTCGATTTTTTTGTAAGCCCGTTGAAGAGCGATTAACGCTTGAAAGCTAGCGTTTTTAAATAAAAAAGATACTCATTGTGAGAGAATATATTTGTAATTATAATAGATCATGATAATCATGGTGGTTAATAGTTAGTGACCCATTTTACATATCGTTCATCACATATCTGCACATGTAGAAAGCAGTTTGACTTTTTACACTTGCAAGTGTGACAGAACCCCATTTGGTTACTTGCGCTCACTGGAGCAGTTGGGTTTTTGCAAGAATCGGGAGCCATTGGAGCAATTTTTTTTTTTTTATTAGAAAAAAGTGCCAATGTGGGGTTTGATTCTAGTTCATGGATGTTGAGAACCAACAGTTTATATCACTCATTCACAGACCCCCTGTTCTAATGTACAATTTGGCTTAAAGATATCAAGATAACAAGACCAAATAAGTAAATAATATTTAATGTTAATATAATTGCATTGTTACCATCATCAGAAAAAGTACTGAATGAAAGAAATGAAGTAACTCATTCACATATAATTTACCTATTTGGATCTGGTGCTGTTTCTTTGCAAAAGTTGGTTGGAACAAAGAAGCTACTCTGATAAGGTACAAATTGGATTATAGATTAGAAACTCAAGGTGATAAGGCCAAATCTAAATAAATAAATAGTGTGTGACGGTAACAAAACTGTTATTGAAACGTCACACACTACTTTTATATTTGATTTGGTCTTTTTACCCTGTGTTTCGGGAAGATACCATGTAAATGAGGATAATTTCCCAGATAGGTGGTCACTCCGTGTTGTATGCAAATAGAACTGTGTTAGGTATGCACACATCCGGGCTACACTTGCAACTAGGTTCTTGTAGCTTAGTGGAAATTTTTCCTACTCCCAAATATTCCCAGCAGTGTCCAACACTCACCTAACATCTCTGTATTGCCAGATCTAGGCCTGGAGAGCCAAGTGGTCACCCAGGAGCAGTTAGATGAGCTGGAGAAGTCCCGCTACAAGATTGTCGGCATCCGGGAGGTGCTGGCCAGGGACCACATGAAGGTGGTCTTCTTTGGCAGGTACCATGTTGTTTCTTATCCCCAAAGATTACACAAATTCCATGAGTTCATGCTCCTCAAGCTGTTTGATGATGAGCAGTGACCTCTCCCAAAGGTCCTGTTTAGTACATCTAATGCAAGCCAAAATGTGTTCTGGAGCGGCAGGTGCCAAGCTACACTTTGGGCAAGTGGGGTAGATTTTGTTGTTATTTTCTATCTTCAATGGCTTGAGATGGCCTGTTCTAAATCTTGTTAGTGTTGTTTGATGCTGTCTGAGGTTCAGAGCTCCTCCTGGGTCCACTCCACTGTACCAGCTGTGCTTAGCTGGGATCCTCCAGTTGTTTTTGACTGTTAACAAAAATGTGTCATATTTCAATAGGAGGAATATTGCTGGATATCATTTCTAAGAAAAGATATAAAAGCTAGTGGTGAATGAGTCTCTTTATTAATATATATGTAGCATCACGCTAGGAAACAATAGAAAACTCTTATTTATTGCACGACTCACTTGGCCAAAAAAAAAACTTCCTTATTTACATAATCTCTTAAAACTTTAAACAAATATGTAACAATATAAATTCCATAAGTTTTGGGACAATAACATCCTTAAACAAGCTATAATTTATATTCCTTGTATTTGTATTACAGCCTGTTGAATCACATTATTGTCTGAAAGCTCTCCAAGTTTATATCTTTTCAAAAAATAAACTTGTCACCGTTAGCTTTTTTATCTCTTCTCAGAAATGTCATATTTCACATAAAGTTGGGTTGGCATTCAATTTATTTCTGTGTAGAAAATTAGTAAAAATTGCCAGAAAACTCTAAGTCCTATATTACCTATCAATGTACAGCTATTAACTATCTTAAAGATAGAGGCTGCCTGGCCTGCATTCATAGTTCTTCAAATAAAAGACACTTCGGCCAGTAAATCGTTTTATTGTCTTGACGTTTCGACAAAAATCTTTTGTCCTCATCAGGAGCGAACAAAAATTAAAACATTAAGCAAAGCGTTAGAAATTATTCTAAGGCTGCAAGGGCGTTCTCAAGCGGTATTTGAAATTTTGTACAACATCTAAAGCACGAGTCAAAAAACAAATATTTAACTCACAAAAGACTTATGATCTTTTAAATAAATTATATAAATATATATATTAAAAATAAAGAAGGCATCTCCTGACCACGAGCACATGTGCTTTTTATATATTATTATATATATATAATGAGAAAGTGTGTTCCCTGACATGGATGTACTTGCAGGACCAGCAACGGCAAGAGCACAGTGATCAATGCCATGCTCCAGGACAAAATCCTGCCCAGTGGACTGGGCCACACCACCAACTGCTTCCTCCAGGTGGAGGGCTCAGACTCACAGAATGCCTTCCTTCTCACTGAGGACTCCCATGTCCCCAAGAATGTCCAGGTGAGATGTCACTCTTTGTAGTCTTTATACAGAGATAGTCTTCATAGTCTTCTTCTCTCTCTTCTAGTCATTGCAGGAGTCTTCACAGTGTTCTTTGTGTTAGGTAACAAGGCCAATCTAAATAAATAGTGTGTGATGATAAGCCACAATTTGGATTATAGATGCTAGAAAATAAGATCTAATCCAATTGGTCAACACAATAGGGTGTGTTGTTTTGGACAAAAGAAATTTTTTTTTTTTACTTATCCTTTTAGTTTAAATTAGACAAGATCTTGGAGGTCGTGCTCATAAAGAATCTCAAGAACTCTTTTTAGTTCTCTATACAGGGATCTCTTGTCCTTTCAGATACAATCCAGTAAATGTTGGGGAGTGGCCTCTTCGGCTTTGCACCTAGTGCACATGGGGAAGCTTTTAGCTCCCTCTTTATAGACTAGAGGGCGCAGGTGACCAGATTTCCATCTGGCCAACTGTGTCGATTCCCTTCTGTTAGGTTGGAGGGTCTGTTTTTTGGGGTTTTCTACCTGGTACCAAGAATGATGGAAACTATCTCTATGGTTCCTTATCAGTTGTAGTTTTAGTATATGGAGTCGTGGACAAAAGAATAATGGTAACAATGCTGTTACCATAACATCACACACTACTTATTTATTTATATGGATTTGGCCTTGTTACCTTATGTTTGTGCATCAGAATGTTACATTATACATCATCCTAGTAAATCACTTTACTAGTGATGATAAGAAATGAGCTATACATATATGTCATAATTTGTATAGTTAATGACAAGAGATATAATTTATTTTCATCAAAATAAGTATGTAAATATGTTACGCTTGTGTTAAAATGTAAATATGTAAATTCATCCATGTATAAAAGCGGGACAAAAAATAAAGGTGGCAGACATCGCGGGTGCGCTGTTCGCTAGGCATAACGGCTGCGCCTCTTCATTTAGCTACGACATATATATACTGAAACTTTGTTGTATTCTAGCCTGAAAATCGGTCTTTCCCACTTCACCAGTTTAAACACCTGTTTGGTAAATTTGACTTATTCTATAACTCCTCTTGTAGGATGTTATGATATCGAAGCCGTCCCTGTACTGATGAGGGACCATGGTATACTGGTTGTTTACCTTTTGTCTGAATTTTCCAAAACTGGTGTTATGTGGCTTATTCTTTATCATCACTGGTGAGACCACCTTTGCCGGTCCCAAGCCCGGATGAAAAAGGAGGAGGGGGAGCAGTAACAAGCTCACTAAAAAACCTGGGCTCAGCTGGCCCGGCTGATAGTACCCTGTAAGGGCTCCTAATCCAGGAATACAGGATGAGCAGCGTTTGTACTCCATGTTAGGAGCGGCTGCACATGGCGTCTGTTCCTCATGTCAGAGGCGGCCATTTCTTTTGGAGCTAAGTCGGCCTGCCACTGAGTAGTGCTCCCAGTCTTAATGACAAAGGCAGACGCAATCTACTTCACCCAGTGTGAAGATAAGAAAGAAGAAGAAGACTAGTAAAGTTTTTTACTGGGCTAATGGGCAAGTGCTTCATTCTGATGTATAATTAAAGGGAGAGGTGCCTCTTATGATACATGAGAATATCATTCTCCCACAATTTTATTTTTTTTATTATTATTTTTTTTTTTTGCTTATCCCTAGTACACGTGGTACAGGCCATGATAATCATGGTGGGTAGTTAGCAACTGCTTTTACTGTAAGTGCACCACATGTCTACACATGTGAAAAGCAGTTCGACTTTGCACTTACCCACAATTTTATACTATATATATGTTATATAAAAGTATTATTTTATTTTAAATTATAATTTCATAGATACAAATACTCTGTTAAATCGACCGCCAGAGGTCACGCTTACCCTATAAAAACTCATTGTTGTTGTTTCCCGTTGGCCGGCTCAAAACTTTTGTACATTATGTAAATAATCTTTTGTTTTCCTTATTTTACTCGCCTTAAGCCAGGTATTATTTTTATCAAATTGTTTTTATTTATATATTCCATGGGTTCAATTAAAACAATATCTGATCAAGACTATTTTTATTATTTCAAGAATTTTAACCACGGCTGTATTGCATTACCATAATCCTCAACATGATCTAAATACAAGCAGAAAATCTCATTCATCTTTATTTATAACATACATATACTGAAACTTTGTTGTAATCTAGCCTGAAAATCGGTCTTTCCCACTTCACCAGTTGAAACACCTGTTTGGTAAATTTGACTTATTCTATAACTCCTCTTGTAGGATGTTATGATATCGAAGCCGTCCCTGTACTGATGAGGGACCATGGTATACTGGTTGTTTACCTTTTGTCTGTATTTACCAAAACTGGTGTTTTGTGGCTTATTCTTTATCATCACTGGTAAAGTTTTTTACCAGGGTGATGAGCAAGTGCATTGTTCTTATGCAGAATTAAAGGGAGAGGTGCCTCTTATGGTACATGAGAATATCATTCTCCCACATATTCGATGTTTCGTTGATTGCTCCCGGCTACTACAGCCCTAAATATGGCCATGACCAATACTACGTCTTTTACCAGAGGCAACCAACTGAAGCCGCATCCATCAATAGGCTGTCAATAACCAGCTTCTCTATATCATTCTCCCACAACTGTATACTATATATATAAACAAAATTGACAGTTCCTGACTGCCCACATGAGCATTTTAAATCGTAGAGTGCCATCTAGGGGAATAATAATCAATTAAATGTTGATTAAGTTTGTTTCAAAGATATTTGGTCAACCCAATTTCTTGATAAATCAAAATGTACAGGTAAAGCGGTCGGGAAATTCCAATTCTGTTTTCAATATCAAGCATTTCTATATATATATATATATATATATATATATTTTTTTTTTTTTTTCACATTTAATATATATAAAGGTTTTATAATGGTTAAAGAAAGTTTTAGGATAAGCATATAGCAAGCAATTACCTGAACAATATTTTGTTACAAAACCTCTTTTTGATACCTTAAAAAATAATACTTATCTAATTTCTTTTTAACTATCAATACTCCTTCTCCATATACCAATTATCTTTCATATATTATAGATATAACTCTATTATATATATATATCTTCTTTCTTATCTCCACTCAATCATATTAGGGTGTCAAGCTTGTAAAGCTAGAGACTTTTGAAAAAGAGATTTGACAACCATCATGATTGGGTGAAGTAGAATGTGTCTGCCTTTGTCGTTAAGACTGGGAGCACTACTCAGTGGCAGGCCGACTTAGCTCCAAAAGAAATGGCTGCCTCTGACATGAGGAACAGACGCCATGTGCAGCTGCTCCTAACATGGAGTACAAACGCTGCTCATCCTGTGTCCCCGGATCAAGAGCCCTTACAGGGTAGTATCAGCCGGGCCAGCTGAACCCAGGTTTTTTAGTGAGCTTGTTACTGCTCCCCCTCCTCCTTTTTCATCCGGGCTTGGGACCTGCAAAGGCAGAGTTTATTATATATATAATGTGTATGTGTGTGTTGGCAGTCAGTGGACCAGTTGGGCAATGCTATCCATTCAGAAGCCATCGGAGAAAACTCCCTAGTCCGCATCTTCTGGCCCAAGCAGCGCTGTCCTCTGCTGAGAGATGATGTTGTTTTGCTCGACAGGTGATCCTTTTCATATTTGATACAAAATAATGTGTTTGAAAACAATGGACTCTGTCCAATAACATGAATTTGGGATGGGGGATATATTTATATACTATGATTGAAAGTATAAAACATAAGTGTAATACAGGCTCTTGCTCTTTGTCACCCAGACTTCTTGACTTATTGTGTACTTTATATCCACTAATTTTTAGAGATTAGTTATGTTTTCCAAATTTTGTACTTTTATCTCTCTATAAATATGTCATAATATTTAGAAATATATTCAAATAAAGATAGCATGTGTGGGAGTATGAGGAGATGGAAGAGAAAATTCCCAGGTCAGAACAACCCTGTGGGTGACCATTTTTCTAGTGTTGTAAAAACAAGCATTTCTGTGAACTTCTTGTCTCACTTCCACTCCCCCCCCTGGAGACTAATTTATCCCATTGAGAAGGGTTTAAAAACAACTGTATTTGATGATTGGGAGACAGTTCTCACCGAGGTGGTCTCGATGCCAGTTGTTCCCAGGGTGGTCCTCGGATCTTCTCCTTCTTCTCTCTGTCCTCCTCCTCACAGGTTTTTGCTCCTGGATCCTGCCTCCTGTGTGCATCCTTACCACTTGCCACACAACTATCATAACTCCTCACAAATGTAGATTTAAAGGTTATGTAGGTACACAAGAGTATGAGAGAGCTAACACTAACTGTGGTACAGCCCAGGCATAGATGTCTCCACCAGTCTAGACGAGTGGATAGACAAGCATTGCCTCGATGCTGATGTCTTTGTTCTAGTCGCCAACTCCGAGTCCACCCTCATGCTCACGGTAACATCCCCTACTTTCTTTCTTCCTCTATTTGCATGCTGGCCATGATCCTGGCCTGAATAACAATTGAATTATTTGAAAAAAAAAAAAAACAATATTAAGGTAAAGGGTTTCTTTTAATTTTGATTTTCGCAAGTTTTTGAGCATAATTTCTGCTCTTCAACGGACATATCTTGATATTGTATATAGAAGTATATGCCCGTTGAAGAGCAGAAATTTTGCTCGAAAGCTTGCGAAAATCAAAATTAAAAGAAACCCTTTGCCTTAATAATGTTTATTTTTTTCAAATAATTTCTAGGTAACTATTAAATTGAATTGTTTGTTGAAATCTTTTTTTTTTCTAAATCCTTTTATATAAATATCCAGGTTGTTTATTTTGGCAGTTCATTGAAATTCATATTAAAAGAGGTATTACTGTATGATATAGATGTGTGTCTGAATTTCTTTATTCTTGGAAGTTCTATAGTTCTCTAAATCATGTTTTTAAAGCCCACACAATTTGGTGAAGCACCTCCCTGTTGTGACATTCCTCCCTCCATTAAGGCAACCTACTTGTTGCTGACATGGCTGAATGTCTGTCCAGGAGAAAAATTTCTTCCACAAGGTGAGCGAGAGGCTCTCCAAGCCTAACGTGTTCATCCTGAACAACCGCTGGGACGCCAGCGTAATGGAACCAGAGAGCCAGGAGAAGGTGCGCAAGCAGCACCTGGAACGTAATGTGGCTTTCCTGGTGGATGAATTGAAAGTGTCTACGCGAGCGCAGGCTGAGAACAGAGTCTTCTTTGTGTCAGCCAAGGAGGTGCTGCAAGCTCGGCTGCAGTCTCAAGTTGGTCTTGCGCCCCACAGTATGTTGTCTTTCTAACCTTTCTAGTCATTTTGTGTTGGTTGGTACATTGCAGTACAGTAGAACTACCTCCCAGTAAAGGACAACACCTAGTTGCAGAGCCAAAGTGTCCTTTAGGGGGAGATGTCCTCTTACCGTAGAGTTGTTAAATAGTAAAAAAAGCTAATTTTTCAAATGAAAACTGTCCTTTCTACCCTTTCTAGTCATTTTGTGTTGGTAAATTTCAGTACAGTAGAACTACCTTCCTGTAAAGGACAACACCTAGTTGCAGAGCCAAAGTGTTCTTTAGGGAGAGGTGTCCTCTTAACGGAGAGTTGTTAAAAGCTATAAATAAAAAGCTAATTTTTCAAATGAAAACTGTCCTTTATAGAGAGGTGTCCTCTAGCACGAGTGTCCTCTCATGTAGGTTCTACTGTATTGCAAAGCAGCATATACAAAACAGCCAATCAGTTGACTGTTACATCACCTTAATCAGCCAATCAGAGCATGAATAAAATGGACACCATATAAACAATGAGGCATGTATTATAGTTGATTTTTTTTACATTTTATTCTGGTTCAAATCACATTAATAGGTACCGCTCAGCAAGAGCAACCTAGTTCATGATTATTGACCTGTTCAAATTCACATAAATAGGTACCGCTCAGCAAGAGCAACCTAGTTCATGATAATTGAACAATGAATAATATGTGAAGGTTATTCACACACATATTAAACAATTTTTAACTCGGGATTCAATCCCGGTTCATGACTGTCGGGAATCGAGCGTGTTACCCTCTCATCCACCGACTTCTTTTTACATTTTATTCAACAATGATCCCCAACTATGAAATTTTTTATATGCTGTGGGGGGGTTGTATCTTGTGTTCCTTGGTTCTATTGAAAATTCTTTCTTTTTTTTTTTTACTCTGTAAACTTTATTTTGGTGTCTTATATAAATTAGCATTGAAGCTAGATGCACTAAACAGGACTTTTGGAAGAGGCCGCTGCTTATCATTGAACACCTCAAGGAGGATGGAATCCTCTCTTCTTCCTTCTTATTTCCACTCAATCATATCAGGGTATCAAGCCTGTAAAGCTTGAGATTTAGTAATATAGTTCCTTCTTGATCTCCCTCATGGTCCTGATCTCTGTTAGGAGAAGGCATTAGATCTCTTCTTTCTTATCTCCACTTATCAGGGTATCAAGACTGTAGAGCTTGTTGATGGTGTCTTCTGATGATGAGCTCATCAAAGGAGATCTGACATCTATTATGATTGCGTGAAGTAGAATGTGTCTGCCTTTGTCATTAAGACTGGGAGCACTACTCAGTAGCAGGCCACTGACTTAGCTCCAATATGAAATGGCCTCTTCTGACATGAGGAACAGATGCCGTATACAGCCACTCCTAACATGGAGTACATCCTGTATCCTTGGAGCCGATACAGCTGCTTTCAGCCGGGCAAGTAAAGCCCAGGTTTTTTAGCAAGCTTGTTACAGCTCCCTCTCTTCCTTTTTCATCTGTGCTTGGGACCGGCAAAGGCGAAGTTTGAGGGGATAAGAATCATGACAAGATAAGAAACAGAAAAAATAGTCTTGAAGCATTTTTTTTTGTCAGAATAAAAGTGCTCACAATGTGGAAATTAATCCCGGGCTGTGGCTTTTGAATTCTAGGAGTTGATGTGCTAGACATTGTCAAATACAGGACCTGGGATTGAATCCCTCATCGAACAATTTTTTTTACTTCAATGGACCTAGACAAGTTCAATCACCCCACCAGAGAATACAAGTAACCACCAATTGGAGAACCTTCTGAAGTTGAACTGTGCTGACATGCAGTATACCTACACTAAGAACACTTACAAACCCTACCCTCAGTAATCATATCTTTCAGTTCCATGTGTAAAAACTTGCCTCATATAATTCTCATTTTTCAACTGTCCTAACATTCTTCCTAACTTGTGTTATTTCAGCCGGAGCTCTTGGAGAAGGCTTCCAAAACCGGTATTTTGAATTTCAAGATTTTGAAAGAAAGTTTGAGGTAAAGTTTATATTCTGTGTGTTTGTGTGTGTGTGTGTGCTGTCTCAATGTTGTTCACACCTATGGTACAATTAGAGATTTCACAACCAAAGAATGCGATGTTTCAGTACCGTGTGTCTGAAGATGGTAACAAAGCTGTGTTGACAAAATGTTACTTATCAAGAGCAATGCTCACACATATTTATATATTTCATTCATATTCAAATTTCATTCCACCTACTTTGTATTTTAATTGATTTCAACTGTGATATTATAACACTATGCGGCGCTGAGTTTGTGTATACAAAAATGTAATGCCTTGATAAAGGCTGGCGTTCAGCCAGCCGAAATATTGGCAAAATGAATCTTTTATTAAATCCAATATATGCCTTTTTGTTATCTAATATTTATATATGTATTTAATTAAAAAGACATATATTGGATTAAAATATCATTTATTTTACCAATATTTCAGTTGGCTGAACGCCAACCATTATCAAGGTATTATAAAATATTAATGTGTGTCAGCAACAAACTCAGCGTCACATAGTGAGTCAGTTCTTTGGTGGAGGTGTGGCATAACCCACGATCCAGGATTGAAACCAGCACATTTATAACTTTTTTTTCTGAAAAAAATGCTTCAATGACCCCCGATTCTTGTAAAAGTCCAACCCCACCAGTAAATGCAGGTAATTAAATGGGGCTCTTGCATATTTGTAAGTGCACAAAAAATTGAAATGCCTTTCTACATGTATGGATAGGCAAAGTCAGACTTTCACCAAAGTTCGCCTGGATCATGAAGCCATGATCAACAAAAGCTGCACTCCTACACCCCATTCTATGAGAACAGCTCGAGCATGAACTTTTGTAATTAGCGTATTCTTTGCACAAGGGGATAAGAAACAACAACATATATATATATATATATAGGTAAAAATATATAAAAATGGCATATTCTGATAGCTCACATGAGCAATTATTTCTTATCTAGGACTGTTTGTGTGTGTTAATATGTAATTTAGATTAATCAAATATAAATCTCCAAGGATAAGTTTCTTCAATTAAGAAGGATCAGAAGAAATCTTCTTCTGATCCTTCTTAATTGATATACCTTACTAGAAGAGTCTTTACCTTTAATAAGTTTCTTCATTACACTTTTAAAACCCGAAAACTTGTAAACACGTTAAAAGTGTAATAAATAAACTTGGAGATTTATATTTGATTAATCTAATTGATACAGAGGATTATAATTCTGATATGTAATTAAAAAAAAAAAATCATTCTGAAAAATTGTTTTGATATAAATACATGTTACCTTCATGCTAAAGTCGGTGGATGAGAGGGTAACACGCTCGATTCCCGACAGTCATGAACCGGGATTGAATCCCGCGTTAAAATTTGTTTAATATGTGAATAACCTTCACATATTATTCACTGTTTCAATTATCATGAACTAGGTTGCTCTTGCTGAGCGGTTTCTATTAATGTGAATTTGAACCATGCTAAACCACTGTTGCAGGAATGCCTGAGTCAGACAGCGGTCAAGACCAAGTTTGAGCAGCACGCCCAGCGAGGTCACACCATCATCTCCAACTCCAGAGCCATCTTGGAGGCTGTGTATGAAAGAGGACTCCAACAGAAGTGAGTGAGTGGAACCTTCTCTTTTGGTTGGTTGTGTCTATTGCTCTTTCTTCTCCGGCCAAATTGTCTTCACTAGAGGTTATGGTTGAACAATCCAACTCTTGGTGAATTCTGCTTTGCGATGCTAGAAAGAGCCGATATCGAAGGATTAAAAAACGACGGCACTATGAATATTTTGGTCATTTATTAAAATAATAAGCATTGAGTCAGTAAGTACATGGCTCTATCCCCTTGTGAATCATCCCATCTGAGGTCAAAACTAAGAGTTATGCCTGGTCAATCCTGAGTCTAAATGATGAAAAAGGGAAGACTTCACTCTTTAAATTCAACAGGCCACAAAAAAGATTGCCCAAAGTCAAGAGCCAATACCTTCAGGAACCATTGATTCCAAACTGAAGGGTACTGCACATTAGAACCTTTCTCTAAAGGACAACACCTAGTTTCAGAAACAAAGTATCCTTTAGAGAGAGAGGTTTCCTCTTACCATAAAACAGCTAGTTGGTAAAAATTTTAGTGATGAAAACTGTCTTTTGTAGAGAGGTGTTGGCTCATTAGGAGGTTCTACTGTTTTTTTTAATGTAACAAGCCCTTGTGCACATACAAGTATGACCACTTCAAAACTGACTATAATTCTTACAACACTACTATAATAAAAAAAACATTTTTTTTTTCAAACCTCAATCAAAATGTAGACACTTACTAGACCAAATCCAAATGAATAAATAGTGTGTGACTTTTCGGTAAGAGTGTTGTTACCATCAGATAAAAGACTGAATATTTGAAGATTTGGTCTTATTAACTTGTAGTCTTATCTATAATCCAAATAATTCCTTATCATTTATATTGCCACGTGGAAAATTAGGGAAGACCAACTTCGGGATGAGACAACAATTTATTTCAGACAAAAACAAACTATGAGTGATAAACAAAAGATAAGCAAAAGAGGGAAGAAGTGTACAGAGTATAGCAAAATATAAACATAAAAAAAAAAATACTCTGCTAAAATAATAAATACTTTGTTACAATATAAACAACTATAAATCTACCCCCAATTTAATTCATCAGGAATCACCTATCACTTGGGGGTGTTGAATGGTTGTTTGACTTTACCATCGCTACAAATATGTTGGATCTGTTTGGTCCGTTTTGAGTGGCATTTAATAAAGTTATTTTTGAACTGGAACTTGTGAAACTGGATAGATATAGGTACTTAGCTAGACTGCCCTGGTAAACCACAGTTGTAGTCCAAGCTGACCCATGACTGCAGGGAGGAGCTCCAGGCCAGGAGGCAGGAGCTCAAGCAGAGGCTGGAGATGACCAAACAGCAGCATATCTTGGCCACCAATCTGCTGCGCGAGTCAGTCTTCCACCTGGTGGAGACCGTAGAGCAGCGTGTGGCGGCCGGGCTGGCGGAGGAGATACGCAAGCTGCAGGCCATCATCGCAGAGTACGACAGAACCTTCAACACGGAGCCTCTAGTCCTGGATATCTACAAGAAGGAACTGCATTCCTTCCTGGACCAGCGCATAGAACAGAACCTACGCACCAAGCTGGATTCCATCCTGCAGCATGCGCTGGATGATGCTCACAAAGATATGCTGGGTGAGTCCCTGTACACATCAGCTTGGGATAAGCCAGCTGGTGTAGAGATCTGGCAGTGGAAGTAATTCTTCTCTCCTAAAAGCTTATATCCATAATTTGCTTAAATACCATTTCTGAGATTCCACCCTTCAGTGAGGCGTATATAAGCAGTATCGTCCAATACAGTATTAGAGCTCTAAGAAGTGGTTTGGTAGATTAAATTGGCGAAACCACTGGGAGGATTTGCCACTAATGAGCCAAGCCCTCTCAATATATTTTTTCCATTGTAGTAAGGGCAGTAGAAGTTTGTATTATGTGTAAAAGAAAGATTCGTGGTTTAATGATTTCATTTCTTATACTAAGACATTATTTGAGGTGTGTCACAAACACAGAAGTGTGGAGAGAGGTAACAAACACTCAACCAACCAACGGATGGTTCCAGAGAAGTTCCTGGTGCTGATACCGGAGAATCACCAGGGGAGACTCAAGGACATCCTGCCCCAGTCCAGGCTGGAGCTGACCTACCGTCTCAGCTGCGACAGGCTCTGTGCGGACTTTGAGGAGGACCTCTCCTTCAGGTTCTCCCTGGGACTGTGGAGCATGGGCCGCAGACTGCTGGAGATGCCGCCCCCCACGGCTCCCCAGACCCCAAGCAATGAAGCCCCACGGGCACTCCCTGCTCCAGACTACCTGGCTATCGTACAGAAGATGGCGCTGGTGTCTCCAGCCTCACAGACAGCGCTGGGCGGGCTAGCCATCAGTGTGCTGGTAAGTTGACCTCTGTGGCTATAGGATACCATACACAGGGGTTCAGTAAAAAGGAAAGTCTCTTATTATGTACAGTAGAACTTCCATGAGAGGTATATTCGTGAGGTGTATAATTTTAAATTTTAAAAAGTATCCATTAATTTAAACAGAGTGTATACCCCCATGCCACCCACTATTGTGTAAAGAATGGTAGGGAAAGGTTTGTTGTGACATTCTCAGTGTGGTTGGCAGCTGATGCGTACCGTGGGCTGGAGAGTAATTGCCATCTCCCTCGGCATCTACGGCACCCTCTACATCTACGAGAGGGTTACCTGGACCACCAAGGCTAAGGAACGGGCGTTCAAGAAACAGTATGTGGCTCACGCTACGCGCAAGTTGCGTCTTATTGTGGACCTCACCAGTGCCAACTGTGGGCATCAAGTCAAACAGTAAGTGTCTCGTTGCTTTCTTCTCCATTCCCCCACTCTGCTTTTCTATTTAAATATTATGTAAATAAGAGAATATGCACCTTTAAAATATTGTCTTCTTAATAAGTTTTCTCTTTCTCAGTGAAAAAATTTATTGATGTATCCTGTATACTCTCTCAAACTCAACACTTTTTTCAATCAACCTTTTTTTTTTTTTATCGAATCCCAACTATTTTTCTTTTCAAATAACCTTCCTCAATCCAACCCACAGTTTTTAATTTCCCAATCATCCTATTTACTTTAATTCTACTGGCACATATATACACTCATGGAGAAAGCTTAAGGCAGTTGTACCTTTTAGCGTATATATGGGGATTCAAACAATAACTCTGAAAGATATTTGATACATAGTGACCTTACTGGAGAGTTAGTGTAAATGGTAATTGTGATGATAACTGTCCTTTGTAGAGAGGTGTGCTCTCATTAAGGCTGTTCTACTGTAATAAAAAGTTTGTGCGATTATATGTATCATATAGCATATATATATATATATATATACAGTTAAACCTGTCTATAGCGCCCCCTCTTGGGACTCACCAAAATGGGGTGCTATAGACAGGTCACTTTTAATGTAAATCGCATCGTACTACGTATTTAAAATCGGGCGCTATTTAGAGGGGGCGCTATAGACAAGTTTAACTGTATGTATCATATGTCCTCTAATTTTATAATACTTTGATATCAAAAATAAAAAAATAATCTTTAGGAATTTTTTTTCTCTTAAATATCAAGGGGAAAGTTTTTATTGTGTTGTGAAAAGATACACACAGGTGTATATAGAAATTAATTTTCAAAAATATTTTGAATCAGTTTGACAGGTAAAATAAAAAAAAAAGGATTGTTGTTGTTTCTTATCCCCTTGTGTAAAGATTACACGAATTCCATGAGTTCATGCTCCTCAAGCTGATCTCATGAAATGGGGTATAGAGGTGCAGCTTTCGTTGATCATGGCACCATGGCACACTTTGGTGAAAGTCTGACTTTGCCTGTTTCTTTGTTGTTGTGTGATTATATAATCAACTAGACGAATGGCCCGGGCAACGCCCGGGTTTTACCCGAGTGCGTATATATTTTAAAAACGTTTTAATTCAAATACTATTCGTTACAATTATAAATTGGCGCCATGGATGTCACTCTTGTGAAACGTCCCATTCCAAACTGTGTGTTTTTAAAATGTTTTAATTATATATAAGCGGAAGGTCGTGGGTTCGATTCCCATCCCTTGACACTTTTTTTATTTTATCCATTCTGACCAAAATCTATCCGTGAACTTCACACAGACAGAATAAGGCAATTATATAAGTAGATACTCTCTCAGTGATGATTTGGCAGAAATGAAAAATAGATAGATTGAGGCCAACAGTGGTGCAGTATGTTATATTTCCAAGTTCATTACCAAGTGTTCACTATAAAGGGATTGTATTATATATATAAGTGAATCAAGTGTAGGTTAAACATAATGTGGTGCAGGGAGCTGGGCTACACATTCTCCAGACTCAACCATCTGGTGGAACAGGTGGTGACAGAGCTGCAGACTGAGATCCAGAGTCTGGACCTACAGCTGGCTCAGCTGGAGGACTCCATCGCACAGGCTCGCATCCTCAAGTATGGACTACATCTTTCCTATAAGGCACAACTCCATACATACTTCACCTGTCCAGGGTCACTCCCCTGCCACTTTGAGGCAGTTAACAGGTCTTGGGGGGGGGAGGATATACACTCCTATAATAGGTGACCAATCTGAATGAAATTTTTCACAGGTTATAGAATTATATTATAAACACAAGGTAATAAGACCAAATCT
>CP092868.1:6440312-6461078 GCA_030710605.1 Cordylochernes scorpioides | reverse complement strand
CCTGCAATGACTAGAAGAGAGAGAAGAAGACTATGAAGACTATCAAGACTGTAAAAAGACTACAAAGAAAGTCCTGTGACATCTCACCTGGACATTCTTGGGGACATGGGAGTCCTCAGTGAGAAGGAAGGCATTCTGTGAGTCCGAGCCCTCCACCTGGAGGAAGCAGTTGGTGGTGTGGCCCAGACCACTGGGCAGGATTTTGTCCTGGAGCATGGCATTGATCACTGTGCTCTTGCCGTTGCTGGTCCTGCAAGTATATCCATGTCAGTCAGGGAACACACTAGTTAATAGTTAATTTTTAATATATATTGTTTTATAATTTCTCATTATATATATATTTATATAATTTATTTAAAAGATCATAAGTGTTTGTGAGTTAAATATTTGTTTTTAACTCGTGCTTTAGATGTTTTACAAAATTTCAAATACCGTGTGAGAACGCCCTTGCAGCCTTAGAATAATTTCTAAGCTTTGCTTAATGTTTTAATTTTTGTTCGCTCCTGATGAGGACAAAAGATTTTTGTTGAAACGTCGAGATAATAAAAAGATTTAATGGCCGAAGTGTCTTTTATTTGAAGAAATATGAATGCCGGCTAGGCAGCCTCTATCTTTAAGATAGTTAATACCTTTACATTGATAGGACTAGAGGAGTAGAGTTTTCTGTCACTTTACTAATTTTCTACACAGAAATAAATTGAATGCCAACCCAACTTTATGTGAAATATGACATTTCTGAGAAGAGATAAAAAAGCTAACGGTGACAAGTTTATTTTTTGAAAAGATATAAACTTGGAGAGCTTTCAGACAATAAGGTGCTTCAACAGGCTGTAATACAAATATGAATTATAGCATGTTTAAGGACATTATTGTCCCAAAACTCGTGGAATTTATATTGTCACATTTGTTTAAAGTTTTGAGAGACTATGTAAATATGGTAGAGAATATATAAAAGGAAGTTTTTTTTTTGGCCAAGAGAGTCGTGCAATAAATTAGAGTTTTCAATTGTTTCCTAGCGTAATGCTACATATATATTTTCAATCCAGAAACTCATTCATCATTAGCTTTTATATCTTTTCTTAGAAATAATATCCAGCAATATTCCTCCTATTGTAATATGACACATTTTTGTTAACAGTCAAAAACAACATAAAAAATAACTGGAGTATCCCACCTAAGCACAGCTGGTACAGTGGAGTGGACTCGGGAAATTCTCTGAACCTCAGACAGCATCAAACAACACTAACAAGATTTAGAACAGGCCATCTCAAGCCATTGAAGATTAAAAAAAAAAAAATCTACCCCATTTGCCCAAAATGTTGCTTGGCACCTGCCGCTCCAGAACACATTTTGGCTTGCATTAGATGCACTAAACAGGACCTTTGGGAGAGGTCACTGCTCATCATCAAACAGCTCGAGGAGCATGGACCCATGGAATTTATGTAATCTTTGGGAATAAGAAACAACATGGTACCTGCCGAAGAACACCACCTTCATGTGGTCCCTGGCCAGGACCTCCCGGATGCCAACAATCTTGTAGCGGGACTTCTCCAGTTCATCTAACTGCTCCTGGGTGACCACTTGGCTCTCCAGGCCTAGGTCTGGAAACACAGAGATGTTAGGTGAGCGTCGGATACTGCTGGGAATATTTGGGAGAAAGAAAAAATTTCCACTAAGCTACAAGATCCTAGTTGCAAGTGTAGCTCAGGTGTGTGCATACCTAAAACAGTTCTATTTGCATACAACACAAGAGTGTCTGCTATCTGGGAAATGGATGAAATTATCATTTACAGAGTATCTTCCCGAAACACAAGGTAATAAGACCAAATCCAAATATATAAAAGTAGTGTGTGACGTTTCGGTAACAACATTGTTACCAATGTCACACACAATTTATTTAGATTTGGTCTTATTACCTTGTGTTTCTAATCTATAATCCAATTTGTACCTTGTCAGAGTAGCTTCTTTGTTCCAACCAACTTTTGCAAAGAAACAGCATCCTAGCCAAATAGGTAAAATATATGTAAATGAGTTCAGTACTTCTTTTATCTTTCATTCAGTACTTTTATCTGATGATGGTAACAATGCAATTATATTAACATTACATATTATTTACTTATTTGGTCTTGTTATCTTGAGATATTTAAGCCAAATTATACATTAGAACAGGGGGTCTGTGAATGAGTTGTATTAACTGTTGGTTCTCAACATCCATGAACTAGGATCAAACCCCGCATTGGCACTTTTTTCTAATAAAAAAAAAAAAAATTCTCCAATGGATCCCGATTCTTGCAAAAATCCAACTGCTCCAGTGAGCGCAAGTAACCAAATGGGGCTCTGGCACACTTGCAAGTGCAAAAGTCAAACTGATTTCTACATATGCAGATATGTGATGAACGATATGTAAAATCGGTCACTAACTACTAACCACCATGATTATCATGATCTATTATAATTACAATTATATTCTCACAATGAGTATCTTTTTTATTTAAAACCGCTAGCTTTCAAGCGTTAATCGCTTTTCTACGGGCTTACAAAAATATCGACTTGATCCCACCAGAAATATTTACAAAAAACAAACGCGCGCCGCGTAGATATTTATAAAATCATAGAAGAAACTCCACACTCCTCACACTTTTATAAGAAAGAGTGAAACAAAGATTGCTATTCTCATGCCATCCATTGCATCATATATGTAAGAAATCCTCCAAAGTATGTATATACAGTAGAACTACCTCTCTGTAAAGAACAACACCTAAATGCAGAGTTAAAGTGTCCTTTAAGGAGAAGTGTCTTCTTAGCGGAGAGTTGTTAATTAGTAAAATCTATACCACGTATACTAAGGGGTTAATAATAACAAGATCATCAGGGTCAGCTGCTAAAGTGAATTAAGGGAAGAAGTGGGAAACTTACTCTCCAGGAACTTGTAGCTGGCTTCTACATGGTCGGCCAGTTCCAAGAAGATGTCGTTGATTTTGCGCTTGGCGAGGACAAAGATCTTGAGGGGGGAAGCATCTGCGACCACCCGCAGTGCTTCGGGCCGGGTCGCTGGCATGTCCTCGTCTACGGGGCTGTGAGGCAACGAGCGGTTCAGATAGCCTGCCATGGGCACATCGCCATAGAGCTCTGCAACACCCACCTTAGGTCTGAACAGTTGTTCTCTGAATCCGACTGGCAAACAATTGTAAGTTTGAGAAATTTAACTTTGAACAGATTTATGCAGTAAAACTGAGTTACAACATGATCAGTCCCAAGACCAGATGAAAAAAAAGGGAGAAGCAGTAACAAGTTCACTAAGAAAAATAAAAGCAGGCCAAGTTGATACAGTAGAACAACCATCATGAGAGGACACTCACGCTAGAGGACACCTCTCTACAAAGGACAGTTTTCATCACCAAAATGACTATTTTTTACTATTTGGTAACTCTACAGGAGGAGGACACTTCTCTGTAAAGGACACTTTGGCTCTTGTAACTAGGTTTTGTACTTTACAGGGAGGTAGTTCTACTGTAGTTTTCTGTAAGGACTTCAGGGATACTGGTCAAGTAACGTTCATAGTTCTGTGAATCCAATTATTGTGTCAGGGATGTCAATATTGGAACCAAGTCAGCTTGCTACTGTGCTCATCTCAAATCATAGAAGAAACTCCATACTCCTCACACTTTTATAAGAAAGAGGGAAACAAAAATTGCTATTCTCATATTTTCCTAGATGTGATCCATAATTGAAATTGCATCAAATATATAAGAAATCTTTCAAAGTATGTACATACAGTAGAACTACCTCTCTGTAAAGAACAACACCTAAATGCAGAGTTAAAGTGTCCTTTAAGGAGAAGTGTCTTCTTAGCGGAGAGTTGTTAATTAGTAAAAAATGGTAATTTTGGCTATGAAAACTGTCCATTGTAGAGAGGCGTCTTCTCATGGAGTATGTTCTACTGTACTTGAGTGTGGGGAAATATCTTCCTATAAGGCAAAATTATTATTTTGTCCGATGATGGTAACAATGCTGTTACCGAAACGTCACACACTATTAAATTATTTGGATTAGGTCTTATTTTCTTGTTTTCTAAAGAAAAAACTAATAAAAAATCTGAATCAAGATACTTTTTTTTTTTTGTAGTGTCAATAAAACTCAAAAATGTAATTCAAATCAAAATCAATGGTAAAGTGAATCTTTGTATTATTTATTGAACCATCAAGCCACAACAATAATTGAAACAATTAAACAAATTGATAAAAATCAACATGTTAGTAACTCTCTCTCTCTCTCTTTGTCTGATGATGATGACAAAACATCACCAACATTCCAATTTATTTAGAGATTTGGTCTTGTTATCTTTGGACTCTAATCTATAATATAAATTGTGCCTTATCTTGTACCTTATCAGCATTGTGTGTTTATATATTTAAAAAAAAAAAAAAAATCTTATCTTGTAAAAGATAATAAGGCCAAATCTAAATAAATAAATAAATAAATAATGTTTGACCTTTCAGTAACAGCATTGCTACCATCATCAAACAGAAGATTGAAAATCAAGTCATTTGTCTGATGATGGTAGGCAATGCTGTTACCTAAATGTCATACAGTATTTATTTGGATTTGGTCTTATTACCTTTTACAAGATAAGAGGATATTTTTTTAAAATATTTTTTTAAATATATAAACACTCTGATAAGGGACAATTTGGTCTTATTATCTTTTATTTCTAATCTATAATCCAAATCTTACCATCCAAATCATCATTTGATAAGAGACAAAAGAAACAATATTTGCATACTCATGTCCTAGTAAATATGTAAGCTAGGTAATTGCATATATCTGATGGGAGAAGTTGATGACCAATATATATACTTAGTAGTCAAACTCTCTCAAATTATTGCCTGGGGGAAGATTTAAAAAAAAGTCAATTTTTTAATCTTCATTAAAATATTGAGCAGAATTCATTGGAGTATTTAGATGTGTTTCCTGTTGATTAAAATCATTAAAACATGCTCTGTAGAAGAGACACAATCTTCATTATACCAAACTCTGAAACTCTGCTGGAGACTGGGAATATTTCAAACACTGAAATGTCGAACAAACTCTCTCTCTCTCTCTCCCTAGAAGACAACATTTAACTTTCAGAGCCATAGTGTCCTTTAGGATGAGAAAGAGGTGTTCTCTAACTGTGATTTTACTGTATTGAGGCTATATTGATAAATATATAAATTTTAATTGCCATCAATCATTAAAATTTTGTACAAATAAATTTACTGGCGATATGATAAAGCAGAATTTGGATTATACAACAAAAACAACAACAAAAAGCCTTTATTTAGGGTCACTGACCCTATACAGGATTCACCAGAGGTATGCATAAGAACAAAGCAGTGAGACAAAGGAAACAACGATATAAACAGAAGAAAAAGAAGAAAAAAAAAACAAGAAAGAGAAGGAGCAACAGAATTTGGATTATAGATTATAATAAAAGAAAATAAGACCTAATCCATAGAAGTTGAGAAAACACAGCATTGGATTAGGTCTTATTTTATTACTGGCAATGTGTTTCTTTAAATAATTTAATCAAATATTTATTTAAAGAAACAAATTGCCAGTAAATTTATTTGTACAAAATACAGTAGAACTTGGATAATTCGAACTTCTTTAATTCGAAAACCTCTTTAATTCGAATATTTATCTTGGTCCCTAGAATTTCCTATAAATAGAATTTCCGTTTTTAATTCGAATTTTTTTATGGTCCCTTGGGGTTCGAATTATCCAAGTTCGACTGTATTTATAAATAGGAATACATTTGTTATATTATGTGGCAGGTACAGAGCCTAAAGTAAAATCGCACCTTTAAAACATTATTTCTTAATTATTTATTAGTCACAATTTAGTGCTGATATCCTAGTTAAAAATGGGATTTATATTTACAAGATAATAAGACCTAATACAAATAAATTAATAGTGTATGACGTTTCGGTAACAGTGTTGTTACCATCATCAGACAAAAGAAAAAAAATGGATTTAGATTAATGGAATAATACTTTATTCTTTTGTCTGATGATGGTTGTGTGTGTTGTTGCTTATTCCCCAAGTCATTTAAACGATTTCCATTAGGTTCCATTGTCTCAGCTTTTCTATTATAGTCTTGGAGTTTTCCCAGAGGTCTTTTTTGAAGGATTTGATACAATTCAATAGGTCTGATGATGGTAACAACGCTGTTACTGAAACGTCTCGCACACTATTAAATTATTTGGATTAGGTCTTATTTTCTTGTAGCTATAATCTATAATCCAAATTGTGATTTATCATGGGATTTATACTGTTCCTTGTTGATGGATGGAAGGAGAGTCCTGGGGAGCAAAGAAAGAGTGCTTTATCCTAACATTTCCATGGGTGAAGAAATGGGGAAAAACAGCCATCAGTGGTTAATTGACAATTTTCAACTCCTGGATCAAAAGCTTCCCATCAAAAGAATATAGTAGGGGCTAAACCTATAAAACAGAACAAAAAAAACACAATGTAGATACTGGGTTAATGGAGAAATGATGTGGTCAACAACCAACAGCTAAGTTTGAATCCACTGTCATGTACTTCAGATTCTTTGAGATAATGGCGTATATATACTCATGGACAAAACTTAAGGAAGTGGAAAGTCTTTTATGTCAATGGTCTTATTTTTTTGAAGGAGACAGAGGCTATTTTGTTCACACATGGTTATCTTGTGAGTCTTCAATAAAGGTCACTGTAATATCTTTCAGAGTTATTGTCTGAATCCCGATTAACATGGTAAAAGGTACAACTTCCTTAAGTTTTGTCCATGAGTATGTATGCCAAGAATGTAGATGTGATCCTTGAATTTGGCCTCCATGATCCAGCATAACTTATAAATGAAGTAATATAGAAAAACTGGCATACTTGGGATAAGTAACATCACAAAAGGTATTTGAATAAGTATGTATGTAAAGTACTTTGATGCATTTAAAAAGAGAGTAACCCTGCTATGAATAGAACTCCCTCTCTGTAAAGGGCATCACCTAGTTACAGAGCCAAAGTGTTCTTTAGGGAGAGAGGTGTCTTCTTACTGGAGAGTTGCTACAGTAGAACTACCTCTCTGTAAAGGACAACATCTAGTTACAGAGCCAAACTTACTGGAGAGTTGCTACAGTAGAACTACCTCTCTGTAAAGGACAACATCTAGTTACAGAGCCAAACTTACTGGAGAGTTGCTACAGTAGAACAACCTCTCTGTAAAGGACAACATCTAGTTACAGAGCCAAACTTACTGGAGAGTTGCTACAGTAGAACTACCTCTCTGTAAAGGACAACATCTAGTTACAGAGCCAAACTTACTGGAGAGTTGCTACAGTAGAACTACCTCTCTGTAAAGGACAACATCTAGTTACAGAGCCAAACTTACTGGAGAGTTGCTACAGTAGAACTACCTCTTTGTAAAGGACAACATCTAGTTACAGAGCCAAACTTAGTGGAGAGTTGCTACAGTAGAACTACCTCTTTGTAAAGAACAACACTTAGTTACATAACCAAAGTGTGTTCTTTAAGAATAGGTGTCTTCTTACCAGAAAGTAGCTAAATAGTAAACATGGCAATTTTGCAAATGAAAACTGTTTTTTGTAGAGAGGTGTCTTTAAGGTTGTACTGTATATAACATAGGTAAATACTCAATGTACTTTTATATTTCCCCACAAAGGTATGTAAATAAGTAGGGTTGGTAAAAAATTTACACGGTACCTAGTCATTTCAAATAGATAATCCGATATGGCACAATTTGGATTATAGATTATAAACACAAGGTTATTAAGACCAAATCTAAATAAATAATTAGTGTGTGACGTTTCAGTAACAGTGTTGTTACCATCTTCAGACAAAAGTAATAAATGGTAGTACTGTTACTGAAACGTCACACACTATTTATTTGGATTTGGTCTTATTACCTTGTGTAAATAGATAATCTTTTTATCATTATAACTTGTGTATTAACATGAATAATTACTCATTTTCGCTTCCCAACATGGTGTGTATTGAGTAGCAATTGCTTATATTACTGTAAAACTTCCATTATAGGACACTCACGCTATAGGACACCTCTCTACAAAAGACAGTTTTCATTTGCAAAATTACCGTTTATTTACTATTTATTAACTCTCCGATTAGAGGACACCTCTCACTAAAGGACAATTTGGCTTTGCATTTAGGTGTCCTTTACCGGAAGATTTTTCTGTATTGCTGTAAAACTTCCATTAAAGGAAAAATTCAAAGTTGAATATTATTATTTTTTTAAAAAGAAATCCTTGATTGAATTAAGAGACCAAATGGAATTAAAAATATAAATTAAACTTTTCTTTAATGTCTGGGTCTTAAATTGAGAAATTGAGTGAATCCATTATAAAGATAAAGAGTAACATTGAAATAGTTCCATTTTTCTTTCAAAAATAATTTGTGGTAACCTTCACTCAATTTTTTTTTTTATTATTCTGTTCTTATTACAATATATACCATAAGATAATATGATACAATAACTATATATATAAGCTCTAGCATTTTTAAATTATCGTATGCTTTTATTTTATAGGTAAATCACCAAACACATAGGTGAATAGTTTTAACCTTGGAATTCAACAAACACAACCTAATTATCTGACTTTTACTTTTATATCTCTTAAAATTATGTTAATTCTTCCATATTATTTTTGATTTAAAAAAAAAAAAATGTATTCTACCCTACAAATGCAAGATTTATTTGCAGAAATAGAAAGAAGTTAGATTAGACATTAGCAAAGATCTAATACTCAATTTGGTTATTTATAATATTTAATGGTATTGGAATTTTGCAAAAAGTGAGCAAAGACCTTAAAAAATAGAAGCATATGATTTTTTGACAGTTTCTAATATTAAACTATTAACAAAGAAAATGGAATTACAAAGTATTTTTTTATAAATTATAAATTTAATTTTTAAAATGTGTTAATTTATATTTGTAAAAAATATATATATATAATAATACTGTATTTGTAAAGGTCAAAAATACTTTTATTTGGCTTAACGAATATGATTTTTTTACTTATAAAAATAAAATATGATACGTACGTTAATAAATATTTACTATTTAAAGGCTTCACTAATAATTAATGTAGTCACTTTTTCTAAATACGAGTTAGAAGGTTTTAAATCACCTTTGAAACGAATCCTAATATAAACAAAAGCATGCGATAAAATAATATAAAATCTTGGTCAAATATCATTATAAATTAAATAGAATCATTACAGTTTTACATATAGAATGTTCTAGTGCTTTATATTTTATATATATTTATATGTGGTTATCATATATCGATTAATTAACATATGTTCGATTTTAATTTTTAAAAAGTATATGGAAATATATATGTCGAAAAAAGGCATAATTTTTTTTTAATAAAGACTTGCTTTAAAATAATAGACTTTTATTTAAGCGAAAATAAAAAATATACAACGCTTGAAATTTCACGTTATTTATAGTAATTACTAGCTAAACCAATCGTCTATAATTAGAAATTTTGAAACAAATTTTCTTTTTCTAGTTAAACTACAGCTTCTCAGAACTTCTAGTCTTATCTTGAAAGGTTTTGCTTATATACCCTAGGATTATTAGAAGATAAAATTACTCGCTTAATAGTTCATATCTTGTTTATAGATGGTACGTCATTGTCCTATGTTAAAATCAATATATGAAGAGCTTTTTTTTTTCTTCTTTGGAAAAAGCGTCCAATGTCGTATTTATTTCCAAATCATGGCTATTTAAAATAGCTTGTTCATGCCATTACTACACCATCCACAAAATAGTAATAATTCTGTTGTGTGAATATTTAATTGATTAATACAGAGTATGTGTGTAATATCTCAAGTTGATAGGCGGGGGTCGTTGGAAGGCTGGTTAAACCTTTGGTTTTCGACCACTAGGACCCGGGTTCGATTCCCACATTGGACACTTTTTTTCTGTTAAAAAAAAAAAAAAGCTCCAATGGCCCCCGATTCTTGCAAAAGTCCAACCCCACCAGCGAGTGCAAGTAACCAAACGGGCTCTGGCATTTGTGTTTGGGACTAAATATATATATATTCTATTAATCTGTAAATAAATATATATCATCATTATAAACAATAATAATCACCTGTAAGATGTAAACAACGTGTTGATGTAAAAATATCTGTTTAAAGTATAATAAACAATTTATACAAATCATATTCTTAATTATCAAAATATAAACACCAAACATGGTGTCAGAAGTGGGTTATTTTCAAATTATAAAATATTGGTGCGAATTACGTAGTTTGTCGAATGCGCGTGAGTACTAATATTCGAATTTGATTGTTTGAAAATTTTGAATTTGGAAATGTAAAATTACATTTTTATATAATAATAATTTTCTAATCTTTTGAGTAACACTATATCTCGTAATATCTATATATGTTAATGTCTAATATAAAATAAAATATTTCAAGATGTCAAATATTCCTGTACCAGCACCAATATTAATAAATAGCCAGGCGGCAGAAAATTGGAGGTTTTTTAAAAGCCAATGGGACAATTATCAGGTGGCTACTGAATTAAATAAGAAAGATAATAATGTTATAAGAGCAACATTCCTATCACTCATTGGAAAAGATTGTTTCAACGTATTTTTGAATCTGGACTTGAAAGAAGATGAAAAGAATAGCCTACCTAAGATTATTGAAGCATTGGATAATCATTTTACTCCACAAAAGAATGTCATATACGAACGGTATATTTTTAATACATCGAATCAAGAAGAAAACGAAGGTATTGATAGCTACACAAATCGATTAAGAGGACTAGCTAGCTCTTGTGAATATGATATACTAACAGAAGAACTAATCAGAGATAGAATAGTATTGGGAATCAAAGATAATAGAGTCAGAAAAAAATTGCTAATGGAACCAAAACTAAACTTATCTTCGGCTATCGACATATGCAGGACAGCTGAGGTCACGGAACAACAGATAACCAAGTTGACTGGCCAAGAATCAGAAGACGTGAAGTGGAACAGAAAATATGAACGAAAAAAGGAAGCGACCAAAGCTACAAATGAAACATTTGAAGACATAATTAATTGTCGTTACTGTGGGTCGAAACATAGGAAGGCTTCATGTCCTGCGTATGGTAAGATATGCACATGGTGCAACAGAAAAAATCATTTCTCAAAAGTATGCAGATTTAGAATTCAAAACCCAAAACAGATGAACGTTAGAGCAATTCAAGAACAGGATGAATCATCAGATGAAGCTGTACTTCAACTAAGAAGACATTATGCAGCTGGAAATATCAAAAAACATAAATGGATGGTAAAATTATTATTTGAAACAGCCAATCAAACTGTGCCACTGGAATGCCAATTAGACTCGGGATCCACTTGTAACATCATGAGCCTAGACGATTACAGGTGGGTCATGCAAGAAAGAAGCAATAACTTGGACATATCCAATGCAAGGCTTGAAAATTTTGGTGGAGTCATCCTGAAGCCAGTAGGTCAGAAATATCTCGATTGCTATTTTAAAGAAAAGAAATATAATTTACTCTTTCAGATTGTGAACATTAATCAAAAACCTTTGTTATCAGCCAAAACAATAGAAGACCTCAACCTTGTAACGAAGCATGATGCGGTTTACCACCTTGCAAATTCATCTTGTTCTCGAGCAGAATCAATTATCAATAAATATGAGGATGTATTCAAAGGCCTAGGAATGTTACCAAAAGAATATCATATTGAAATTGAGAAAGAAGCTACACCAGTGCAACAACATCCGAGAAGAATTCCAATTGGTTTGAAGGCAGAATTTAAGAGAAAGCTGGATGATCTTGAAGGAAGAGGCATTATTGAAAGAGTGCAGAAATCCTCTTCATGGATAAGCAACTTGGTCCTTGTAAAGAAACAAAATAAACTTAGAGTATGCCTAGATCCAAGAGACCTAAACAAAGTGATTAAAAGACCTCATTTTCAAATTCCGACCATAGACGAAATACTGCCAAGTTTAAATAATGCTAAGATTTTCACTGTCATTGATGCTAAAGATGGTTTTTGGCAAGTAAAACTTGATAGCCAAAGTAGTGATTTGACTACATTTTGGACGCCGTTTGGCAGGTATAAATGGCTTCGAATGCCCTTTGGAATTTCAGCTGCCCCAGAAGAATTTCAGAGACGTCTACATGAAGTGATTGAAGGCCTTGAAGGCGTAGAAGTAATAGCTGATGACATTTTGGTTTTTGGTAAGGGGAACACCACTGAAGACGCTATCAGAGATCATAACATCAAATTAGAACAGTTATTGAAGCGAGCACGAGAAAGAAATTTAAAATTTAACAAAGACAAAATTCGATTGTGTTCAAATCATGTCAATTACATGGGACACATTTTGTCTGATGAGGGTCTTAGACCTGATCCTGGAAAAGTGGAGGCGATAAAGGCTATGTCCAGACCCCAAAATGTAAGAGAAATACAACAATACCTAGGTTGTATCAATTATTTAACGAAATTTCTGCCCAGACTTTCTGAGGTTGTACAACCACTGAGAGTTTTAACTCAAAAGTGCATGTCATGGAGTTGGAGTGAGCCTCAAGAACAGGCATTTATGTTATCAAAAGAACTGGTTACTCAAGCTCCCGTGCTAAAATATTTCGATCCAAGTCTGCCTGTGACAATACAAAGTGATGCCAGTGACAAAGGTCTAGGAGCAGTTCTCTTACAAGAAGAACAGCCTGTTGCATATGCATCGAAAGCATTAACAAACACAGAAACTCGATACGCTCAAATTGAAAAAGAGTGTCTATCAATAGTATTTGCCTGCGAACATTTCTATCAATACATTGCAGGAGGCACCAAGGTTCATATAGAGACAGATCATAAACCTCTTGAGAATATATTTAAAATGTATATTCACCAAGTTCCAAAAAGATTACAAAGAATGCTTCTAAGATTGCAGCGATATAATTTAGAGGTCAAGTATAAACCTGGAAAGCAAATGTATATATCAGATTGTCTGTCAAGGAAATATCTAATGAAGACAGGTGATAGAAATGAGCTTAATTTTGAAGTATATCTAAATGATGACAAAAGCATTTATCAAGAAATTGAAAATATAAAATTGATTGAATTTGTTAATATCTCGACAGCAACGGCAGAACAAATAAGACAACAGAATTGTAAAGATCAAACAATGCAAGTGCTTGTCAACCTAATCAGAAAAGGGTGGCCTAAAAGCAAATATAAAGTTCCTAGGGAGGCCATGGAATATTGGAAATTTAGAGATGAACTGACCGAACAAGATGGGATAATTTACAAAGGACAAAAAGTAATAATACCAAAAACATTACGATCAGAGCTACTCAACCGAGTTCACGCCAGCCATCATGGAGTAGCAGCAACGCTGGCCAAAGCTCGACAAGCAATTTTTTGGCCCGGGATGAATCAATCTATAAAAGAAACAGTTGAGAAGTGCAAGGCCTGTCTAGCTTATCAACCAAACCAAACAAAAGAAACCCTTATGTGCCATGAAACTCCCATTTTACCATGGAATAAAATCGGAATGGATATTTTCTCAGTAGAGACGACTCAATATCTTATCACTGTAGATTATTATTCCAGCTTTTGGGAACTAGATATGCTAGAACATACTACTTCAGAATCCATAATCGAATGCTGTAAAAAGAATTTCAGCCGACATGGAATACCTGAAACACTAATAACAGATAACGGACCGCAATTCATTAGCCGTGAATTTCAAAAATTTCTAAAAACATGGAAAGTAGTGCAAATTACCAGCTCACCGTATCATAGTCAATCAAATGGCAAGGCGGAGTCAGCAGTCAAATCTGCAAAGATGCTTGTTAAAAAAGCTAAACATGAGCAAGAAGATTTGTGGCTTGCCATTCTAGAATGGCGGAACACCCCATTAAAAGATCTTGGATTCAGCCCAAATCAGGCTCTTATTTCCAGGAGAACACAAACCCTGATTCCTATTCAGAAAAACTTGTTAAAACCAGAAGTTCAACTTAATGTTTATGAGAAAATAGAAAAAAGAAAAACAGAAATGAAAAATCTATATGATAAACAGGCAAGGGACTTAACCAAATTGAACCCAGGACAAAGTATAAGTGTCAAATTGAAAGAAAAAGATAAGTGGAGGATGGGTAAATGCATCTCTGCCCAAGATCCTCGATCGTATATAGTTGAAGTTGATGGTCATGAATACAGAAGAAATAGAAGAGACATTAGAACTTTACCATCAGGCTTAAACCTTAATGAAGAGTACACGGACCAAAACCCACAGGGTGAAGATTTTGAGCCAAATAAAAATAAAGTAGATCCGATCTGTGAATCCTCCACTTCAATGGAAACACCCCGTTCCACCGACTCAGGCCCACGGAGGACAAGATCTGGTCGACCAATCCGAACACCATCAAGATACAGCGACTATGTTCTGGACACTTAAGTCATTATTTACTCTCTTATATCTCTTTTATACACACATTAATTATATAGCTATTATCTCGTATACACTATCTTTTGTTTTAAAAAATAGGGAGATGTTTGGGACTAAATATATATATATTCTATTAATCTGTAAATAAATATATATCATCATTATAAACAATAATAATCACCTGTAAGATGTAAACAACGTGTTGATGTAAAAATATCTGTTTAAAGTATAATAAACAATTTATACAAATCATATTCTTAATTATCAAAATATAAACACCAAACAATTTGTAAGTGCAAAGTCGAACTGCTTTTCACATGTGTAGACATGTGGTGCGCTTACAGTAAAAAGCAGTCACTAACTACCCACCATGATTATCATGGCCTGTACCACGTGTACTGGGGATAAGCAAAAAAAAAGTTGATAGGCTCTAACTCTAAGTTGACAGACTTTGTTTTAATATTAGTTTCACTTTTATATTTTGTTCTCTCTTTTGTAAATCAATAAATATAATGTTTGATTATAATTCTTGGAATCAGTTTCATTAAAAATTCTATATACAAGCAAAGTCAACAAATTCATTATTAGATATAATCTAGCAAATTAGAATTCCTTAATTTTTTAAACACGATACCTTTTGTACATACAAGTCAACAAGACCCTGTTTTTTTTTTTGTTGTTATAGCTATTGTTATAGTTATTGCAATAACTTTGGCAGTTCATAATTCAAATACTACTTTAGAGAGAGAGGTTTTTTAAAATTAGATTGTTTTCATTCTGTTTACATTTGTGTGAGGTGTAATGGTGAACCTACATCGAAAATCGAGCAGCCATCATCGATGCTTTGCGTGCGCCAGCGCCGAAAGGAGCCCCAAATAGATATAGGTTAAGGGTACCCTTCTATTTAAAGAAGTATTTTAAAAATGAATATAAATCTATAATATCTTGATGAATGTAAATGATAGAAAAATGGACAAATCTCATGAATATTCCTTTTGTTCACCTGAATCTTCATCCTCAAGATTTAAAAACTTATTAGAACTTATGTAATTAGGCGGCTTATCAGAAGCTGTTTTACATTTTTGTTTGGCATCTGATGCGCTATTTGATCCATGAGAATATAACTTTCTTCTTTGATTATTAGATCCTTTTTTCTCGTCACCAGCATTTCTGAAATTGGATTTTTTGTCATATGTTGGTCTGTAAGTTTTCCGTCTATCTAGCTCACTCGAAGCATTTTTTAAGACTTGAAAGCCAATTTGACCAAACTCACAATTTTTTGAAAGTTGTCGTTTTAGATTAGGGGATTGAGGATTGTTTCTATGCAAATTTTTAGAAAGAATAGATCGCTGGCTGATATTGTTATTTTGATGCTGTTCTAATAGCTTTTTCTCTATCGCCTGTTCTCGTGCTGAAGTATTCACAGGCTTTGCTTCACCGAAAATTGATGAATTTGGATTTGTTGTCAAATTTATAGAGCTTCCAGGTTGCTGGATTGATATGGCTGATTTGTTTTCAAGATCCATTGTTTCAAGCTTTTGCTCTGCGATTTCTATTTCACGAGAATAGGTATTTACCAGTTTTCCCCCACCTAATATGGATGGATGTGGTATTACTGAAGAATCTTTTGGGATGCTTCTAGGAAGAAGTATTAATTTGGGACGCTCTTTCAGATTATGATTTATTGAACTATGAATTGAAGGATCTCTAGATTCTGTTGAAGTTGATCTTCTCCAGCAATTTTCAGAATCGCTTCCTTTGCGTCCTATTCTATCACGTGATGCAATTCGATCTTCCTCATATCGTCTGCTTTCAAAATTAGTTCTATTTCTATAACGCTCTCTATATTCATTTTTCCACCCATCATTATCTTTTGGTCTCCAATCATTCCTAAGTTCTTCTCCCCCACCTTTTCTATCACAATGCTCCTTGTCTTCCGCTAGGTTGATTTTTACAATTCTGCTTCTTAATTTTTCATTATTCAGAGAAAGCGCTTCAATAAGGAAATCTCTGGTTTCAAATTCAACATAACCAAATCCACGCATTTGGGATTTTTCACCTTGTTCTCTTGGTAATCTGATTGAAACTATTTTCATATTCCTGAAAAATCTTTTAATGTCTTCTTCAGTGATATCATAAGCAAGATTACCTATGTATGCTGTAAAAGGAGGTTGAGTAGGGATTCTTGATAAATCCATATAAGGAGCGCGAGCAGCTTTTGGAGCTGTTGGAAGCACAACATTGCTTAATATAAATTTATCATCAATTGATTCATCTTCCATGACTTCAGCCCAGTTCGTCCTGCTAGGCTTAACCACTGTGTAGCCAGATGGAACATCTTGGTCGCCTGCTAAAAAAGAACTGAGAGTCACTGTCTTGCTATTTTTATTAGCCTTGGACTTTTTGCTTCCTTTATTTGACATATTGAATTGCAATTTGGTCCTTTCTAGTTATATTTTGACATTGCAGAGACCAATCAGAAAATAACATCTCCTAGCAACCATTTTGTTTTCATTAAAAAAAAAATTATTAAAAAAAAAGACTCAGGGAATTCATAATATTCTAATATACAAGATCTCTTTTTAATCTGATATTATATTTAAATATATAAATAGACTATTCTCAATTTAAGACTAATATAGAAGACCACTAATTGTAGGTCATGAATCCATCGAGTTTTTTTACTGTTAATGAATAAAATAATTTACTAATAACTAAATATAGTTTTCTAAATGAGCCATCATTATATTATTTAAGTATATATAGATGGAAAATTTGCAGGAGGAAATTGATCTAAAAAAGCATAGGGCTCCTCTTTCATCAAATTAAGTGACAAAACTAGATGTTAAAACTAACGGCCTTGGGACGGTGACAAACCACAATACCAGATTTGGCAAACTGAAAAGCATCCACCTAGACACCATGGTTTCGGGCTAATGGCCCTGACAGCCTGGGGCGGACTTTATTCTATGAGATTTACGCGGGATCTAATGGAATATTCACAATCTGCCAAAGAGGCGTTTAGCTGGTAAAGTGTCTGGGCCAAAACTATGGCTAAATTATAGATGGAAAATTTGAAGGGAGGAAATTGATCTAAAAAAGCATAGAGATCCCCCGCCCCCCAAGGCTATCATCACCCTTCTTTCTGTGAAAAATAAAAAAAGTATCTTATAAAATAAAATAATAATACAAATTAAAAAATTATTATGATGCATTATGATAGTTTCGAATTTTCATGAAAAATATATAAGAAAAATTTCACAAAAAATAAATAAGGATTAGAAAATAATGAACAAAAAAAAATACAATCAATATTGTGGGATCTGGGCATCCTGGGGTCAGCTTGAAAAAGGTTCAGGGCTCGTGGTGGAGCTGGTGTTCTGCTTGAAGATGATGATTTAACACCCACAATGGGTCTATGGCTTGCCCATAGGCATGCTGGATTCTGGCTTGGTACTGGTGTAGTTGAGTCATCCACCATAGGTTAGGCAGCTCGACTACAGAGGAAGGTGTCTGAGTCCATCTCAGACTTAGTTTGGTGTTGGTGGGGACAGGTCATCCACCACAGGTCAGGTGGCTTGACCACAGGGAAAGGGCGTTTGAGTCCATCTTGGACTATGGCTTGGTGTTGGTAGGGTCAAGTCAGCCTCCATGGGTCAGGTGGCTTGACCATGGGGATCTCAGTCTCTGGATCGGTGCTGTAAAGGTTTAAGACCTTTCAGGCTCCATCTCTACACCTCACAATCACTAGAGGTTTGCAGCTCAGAAGGGGAAAGGTGGGGGAAAGGGGAAAGGATAATGGTTAGGTTAGATGGGGTTCTAATGATTGTGGTATACAGTGGTCACGAGGCATCGTAACACTTTGGGTTAACTTTACAAAGTGACCTGATATATAGCTAGCAATAAATATGTATATATATATGTTTCTATGAAAATGTTAATCTGCAAGACGCAGGTTATCATCATCCCTTTTTGATTTGTTTTTGTCACTTTTTGGCGTTTCGAAAATAAACAATAAAAGGCTGTATCAGACTTTACTAAGACAATAAAGATTTGCTAAAAATAAATGTGTACGGAGATGTTGCATTTGGCGACGAAGATATAAGAGTAAGTACCCTCGAATTTTGAAGTAAATATTTTTAGAAAATATCTTTGATTTTGCATATAATTGAAAGTAAATTTTAAAAGACACAAATTGCAAAGTTTTAGGATGCAAATTTAAGAAAGAGTGAAAAAAATGGCTAGTTACCAATTTAAGGAATATAATGAGGAAACTGAAACTTTTGAAACGTTTTATGAACGATTGGAACAGTTTCTCATATTGGAGGAGGCAGGGGATGAGAAGAAAAAGGCTTATCTCCTAACCCTCATGGGAAGTAAAACATATGGTGTTTTGAAGAATTTGTGCAGTCCTATTCTACCTAAAGATAAAACTTTTGATAACCTAATAGATATCTTGAAAAGGCACTTCTCTCCAAAGCGCTCAATTGTAGTAGAGAGGTTCATTTTTTTTAAAAGAATGCAATTAAAGGAAGAAAGCATCTCAGGATTACTTGGTGGAAATTAAGCGTTTGGCTTCCTCATGCAACTTTGGAAATTTTCTGGAGGATTCTTTACGTGATAAAATGGTTTGTGGATTATATAATGCCAAAATACAAAATAGAATTTTGTTGGAGGGCGACATTTCTTTAGCTAAAGTAATTGAGATAGCATTATCTATGGAAGCGGGCCGAGAAAAATACAAAATTATTTCACTTGGAGCAGGGTGAAGATTGTGTAGATAAGTTGAGGATGGAACGCAAGGTTGAATCAAATTTCCAGAATGGCAAATGTAAACATTGTGGTAAACAGCATAAAGAACTATGTAGATTTAAGGAGGCGATATGCTTAAGTGTAATAAAAAAGGACACATTGCCTCAATATGTTGGAGCAGTAGAAGAAATCTAAGGCAACATCAGAATCAGCCGGGAAATATACATCAGATAGGAGACCAAGAAGAGGAGGAAGAGTATGTCCAGAAAATTATAAGCGTGACGATACCTGAGTATAAAATTAATTTTGCCTCAAGTGACCCTCCCTATCTGATGGAGTTAAAAGTAGAAGGAAACTTTATTAAATTTGAAATGGATACGGTAGTGGTCTAACACTGATATCAGAAAAGGGATGATGATCGTACACATTTATTTTTAGCAAATCTTTATTGTCTTAGTAAAGTCTGATACAGCCTTTTATTGTTTATTTTCGAAACGCCAAAAAGTGACAAAAACAAATCAAAAAGGATGATGATAACCTGCGTCTTGCAGATTAACATTTTCATAGAAACATATATATATACATATTTATTGCTAGCTATATATCACCATCTTCTCTCTTCAAACACGAAATCTCACAGGCGGTCTCCTCGCTCGAGGTGGGTTCCGCCTTAGGACAGGACCCTCCTCTTTCAAGGCCTCGGGGTCCAGCGAGCGAAGAGGCTCCAATGACTTTCATCGTCTGTATCACTCTGAACCTCTGAATCTTGATCCGACCGCTGGCTAGTTAGTCCTGGCGACAGCGACTCCATATAACCTCTGTCTCGTACAACCTCCAAGATTATGGCACTGGGACCTGCTCCTCTTGAGTGCTCGGGTTGACGCTCTCCATCTCCACTCTCATCTTCCTCACCATTCCTCCACCTTTTTCTAATTTGATCCCTGTGATAGGCCTTTACCTGTCCGTGGATCAAAATAGTGTAGACTCTAGTTCCCTTCTTGCCCACAATTTTTCCTGGGATCCATTTATCACCACCTCTAAAGTTTTTACACCACACTAAATTTGCGAGATTAGATTTTTATCCGAATCTCTTTTCCTCAACCAAATATTCGTTTTCTGTGAACTTGAAATTATTTTCTCGCTGTGATAAACATGAAATATCAAAGTATATATTAAAAATATTTGTTTTATGGGAATAATCTTCCTTTATAGATTTATGATTTGGCGAATTTTCTAAAAATATTGAATGAATAGAACGTCATATAAAGCGCAACAGGATAATTAAAAACACAAAAGCAATACCAGAAAATTTGAGTGTAATCAAGTTTATTGCCTAAAATGTGAATAGCTAATTATTAAAAAAAAAAAAAATGAAATGGGTTTACACAATTTTATTTCGGAATTCGCATTTCAAATAGTTAAAAAAATGTTGATATTTTAAACAATCAACTTGTATTTTAAATAATTAGAATATTATAAATTTTAATTATTATGGTCAAACATAAAAAAAAAAAATTAAATACTCTA
>CP092868.1:6381586-6440212 GCA_030710605.1 Cordylochernes scorpioides | reverse complement strand
AGTCTTCACAAGGTTCTTTGTGTTAGGTAACAAGGCCAATCTAAATAAATAGTGTGTGATGATAAGGCACAATTTGGATTATAGATGCTAGAAAATAAGATCTAATCCAATTGGTCAACACAATAGGGTGTGATGTTTTGGACAAAATATATATATATTTTTTACTTATCCTTTTAGTTTAAATTAGACAAGATCTTGGAGGTCGTGCTCATAAAGAATCTCAAGAACTCTTTTTAGTTCTCTGTACAGGGATCTCTTGTCCTTTCCAATACAATTTAGTATATGTTGGGGAGTGGCCTCTTCGGTTTTGCACCTAGTGCACATGGGGAAGCTTTTGGCTCCCTCTTTATAGACTAGAGGGCGCAGGTGACCAGATTTCCATCTGGCCAACTGTGTCGATTCCGTTCTGTTTAATTGGAGGGTCTGTTTTTTGGGGTTTTCTACCTGGTACCAAGAATGATGGAAACTATCTCTATGGTTCCTTATCAGTTGTAGTTTTAGTATATGGAGTCGTGGACAAAAGAATAATGGTAACAACGCTGTTACCATAACATCACACACTACTTATTTATTTATATGGATTTGGTCTTGTTACCTTATGTTTATGCATCAGAATGTTGCATTATACATCACCCTAGTAAATCACTTTACTAATGATGAGGATAAGGAATGAGCTATACTGAAACTTTGTTGTATTCTAACCTGAAAATAGGTCCTTGCCACTTCACCAGTTCAAACACCTGTTTGGTAAATTGGACCGATTCCATAACTCCTTTTGTAGGATGTTATTAAATAGAAGCCGTCCCTGTACTGATGAGGGACCATGGTATACTGGTTGTTTACCTTTTGTCTGTATTTACCAAAACTGGTGTTGTGTGGCTCATTCTTTATCATCATCACTGGTAAAGTTGTTTACTGGGCTGATGAGCAAGTGCATTGTTCTGATGCATAATTGAGAGGTGCCTCTTATGGTACATGAGAATATCATTCTCCCACAACTTTATACTATATATGTTATATAAAAATATTATTTTATTTTAAACTAGGGGATGTACCCGGCTTTGCCCGGGTTTTACCCGAGTAAAGGTTTGTCTAACGAACATTTGTTAAAACAATTCTCTATAAACTTATTTAAAAAATAATAGATATATTTTGATAATTTGAAACTCGTAAATTTGAATCTCTCGATAAAGTGAACATTTTTTCCCGGTCCCTG
This sequence comes from Cordylochernes scorpioides, assembly GCA_030710605.1. Classification (NCBI taxonomy): domain Eukaryota; kingdom Metazoa; phylum Arthropoda; class Arachnida; order Pseudoscorpiones; family Chernetidae; genus Cordylochernes; species Cordylochernes scorpioides. The sequence goes on along the minus strand of CP092868.1, from coordinate 6,438,996 downwards.
TTTGCCGTGTCATCCTGAATTTTGTCTTTCCTAATTTTCTACATTACAAAATCATTGTTTTATCTAGTGAACATTTTTTCCGGTCCCTTGAAAAATACTCGATAAGTTGAATAAAATCAATATTAATTGGTTCCCTCGGTAATTGGAAGTTAAAGGAATAGTATCTTTGCCTTGGAATTGTATCATTATTCTTGTTTCAAATAAATTGCCGTGTCATCCTGAGATAATCTTACTTTTGATAAATTCTCTTTAAGATAATAAACTTAGTGATAATAAAACTTGTTATCATCGTCGCAATGGTGGTGCTGCTTGCGAGTTAAATCTACAAATCTGCAAATAACTCTAAGGATATTCAAGATATTCATGAAATTATTTTTCAAAAACCTTCGCAGTGATATACCTAATAATATCCCAAAATTTCACGGCGATTGGATGTATGGTTTTTGAATCTATAGAGTACAGACAAACAGACAGACAGACATTCAATTTTATATATCGTCCCTACAACTGCAAACTATCGAATGTGAAAAATTCAATTTTGAAGGAGAGAGAAATGAAGAGACCATGTGGCCTACCCTCAGTAGAGGAAGGCATTGAAGGAGGGAGAAATGAAGAGACCATGACATGGTCTCTTCATTTCTCCCTCCTTCAATGCCTTCCTCTACTGAGGGTAGGCCACATGGTCTCTTCATTTCTCTCTCCTTCAAAATTGAATTTTTCACATTCGATAGTTTGCAGTTGTAGGGACGATATATAGAGATTATAATTTCATAGATACAAATACTCTGCTAAATCGACTGCCAGAGGTCATTCTTCCTCTATAAAAACTCGTTGTTGTTTTATCCCAATGGCCGGCTCAAAACTTTTGTACATTATGTAAATAATCTTTTGTTTTCCTTATTCTACTTGCCTTAAGCCAGGCATTACTTTTATCAAATTATGTTTTTATATATATTCCATGGGTTCAATTAAAACAATATCTGATCAAGACTATTTTTATTATTTCAAGAATTTTAACCACGGCTGTATTGTGCATTACCATAATCCTCAACATGATCTAAATACAACAGAAAACCTCATTCATTTTCTTTATTAAATATAACATATATATATATATAGAATTGACAGTTCCTGACTGCTCACATGAGCATTTTAAATGGTAGAGTGCCATCTAGTGAAATAATCAATTAAATGTTGATTAAGCTTGTTTCAAAAATATTTGGTCTACCCAATTTCTTGATAAATCAAAATGTGCTGGTAAGCGGTCGGTAAATGACAATTCTGTTTTCAATATCAACACCTGAACATTTTTCTATATTTTTTCTTATTTTTTCACATTAATATAAATAATGTGTGTGTGTGTTGGCAGTCAGTGGATCAGTTGGGCAATGCCATCCATTCAGAGGCCATCGGAGAAAACTCCCTAGTCCGTATCTTCTGGCCCAAGCAGCGCTGCCCTCTGCTGAGAGATGATGTTGTTTTGCTTGACAGGTGATCCTTATTCACATTTTATACAAAATAATGTGTTTGATGGACTCTGTCCAATGATATGAAGAGTTTGAGGGGGGTTTATTTATACACAGTTAAACCTGTCTATAGCATCCCCTCTAAATAGTGCCTTCCTCTCTATAGCGCCCAATTTTAAACATTGAAATGTAAACATTTTACATTAAAAGTGACCTGTCTATAGCACCCCCTCTCTATAGCACCCTATTTGATGAGTCCCAGGAGGGGGCGCTATAGACAGGTTTAACTGTACTATGATTGAAAGTATAAAATATGGTATACACGCTTGCTTATTGTCACCCAGACTTGTGTTTTTCTTATAAACCTATTGTGTACTTTATATCTGCTAATTTAGAGATTAATTATGTTTTCCAAATTTTGTACTTTTATCTCTCTCTCTCTCTCTCTATATATGTATATATGAAAAAACAATAGAAAAAAATAAAAGATAAGTGGGTTAGGTGTTGATATTAAAAATAAAGAAGGCATCTCCTGACCACGAGCACATGTGCTTTTTAGATGGCAGAGCGCCATCTAGTGGAGCAAAAATAAACTAAACGTTTATTTAGCTTGCTCCGAGATATTTGGCCAACCCAATTTCTTGATAAAGCCATCGGGATGGCTTTTCTTGATTTATCAAGAAATTGGGTTGGCCAAATATCTCGGAGCAAGCTAAATAAACGTTTAGTTTATTTTTGCTCCACTAGATGGCGCTCTGCCATCTAAAAAGCACATGTGCTCGTGGTCAGGAGATGCCTTCTTTATTTTTAATATGTATATATGTCATAATATTTAGAAATGTACTCGAATAAAGATGGCCTGTGTGGGAGTATGAGGAGACGGAAGAGAAAATTCCCAGGTCAATACAAACCTGTAGGTGACCATATGTCCACCGTTCTAAAAACAAAAATTTCTGTAAACTTCTTGTCTCACTTCCACTTAGCCCCTGGAGACTAATTTATCCTACTAAGAAGGGTTTAGAAGCTTCCCTTCTTCTTTCTTATCTCCACTCAATCATATCAGGGTATCAAGCTTGTAGAACTTGTTGATGGTGTCTGCTGGGGATGAGTAGAACTCATTAATGGATGAGTCAATACAGTAGAAGCTCCTGTATTTGATGATTGGGAGACAGTTCTCACCGAGGTTGACGACACCACACTGATGATTCCCAGGGTGGTCCTTGGACCTTCTCTTTCCTCTCTCTGTTCTCCTCACAAGATGTTTGCTCCTGAATTCTGGCTCCTATGTGCATCCTTACCACTTGCCACACACCACAACTATCATATTTTCTCGCAAATCACCACATATATATATTATTTTTAAAATGCTTATTTTTGGATCATATATTTTTATTTTCCAATATTTCGTATGGCAACTCGCCAAACTTCTTTGGGGAACAAGATTGTTTTGAGATGCTTGCGTATCAATTCACAAGTATGTACAACTGCTAGAAAATTTAAATAAATTTTAAATATATTTAAATAAATATAAAAATATATTAAAATAAGGGCATATTTTGAATCAAAATATTCATTAAATTTCAATATTTTGACGAGGCTGTTCACTTATCTTCTTCTTGGAAAAATTCAAACTCCTTTTAAGCTTATTATCCGTGTGATGCGTGCATGAGAAGTGTTGTTTTATATAACATGTGTTGGTATGACCAAACCTTTAAAATTTAATAAATATTTTCATCCAAAATATGCATTATTTTAATTATCATAAATGGATTGCTCTATATTTAATATAAATATATATATGCAGTCATTTTTTTCCTGACATAGATTTAAAGGATATGTAGGTACAGAAGAGTATGAGAGAACTAACACTGCTGTGGTACAGTCCAGGCATTGATGTCTCCACCAGTCTAGACGAGTGGATAGACAAGCATTGCCTCGACGCCGATGTCTTTGTTCTAGTCGCCAACTCCGAGTCCACCCTCATGCTCACGGTAACATCCCCTACTTTCTTTCTTCCTCTATTTGCATGCTGGCCATAATCCTGGCCTGAATAACAATTGTATTGTTTGAAAAAAAAATAAACATTATTAAGGTAAAGGGTTTCTTTTAATTTTGATTTTCGCAAGTTTTCGAGCATAATTTCTGCTCTTCAACGGACATATCATGATATTGTATATAGGAGTATATGCCCATTGAAGAGCAGAAATTTTGCTCTAAAACTTGCAAAATTCAAAATTAAAAGAAACCTTTCACCTTAATATTGTTTATTTTTTTCGAATAATTTCAAGGTAACTATTACTCACATAAAATGCAAATGTTTTTTAAAATCTTTTTTTTTTTTTTCCAAATCCTTTTATATAAATATCCAGGTTGTTTATTTTGGCAGTTCATTGAAATTCATATTAAAAGAGGTATTACTGTATGATATAGATGTGTGTCTGTTGTGTGTCTGAATTTCTTTATTCTTGGAAGTTCTATAGTTCTCTAAATCATGTTTTTAAAGCCCACACAATTTTGGTGATGTACCTCCCTGTTGTGACATTCCTCCCTCCATTTAGGCAACCTACTTGTTGCTGACATGGCAGCATGTCTGTCCAGGAGAAAAATTTCTTCCACAAGGTGAGCGAGAGGCTCTCCAAGCCCAACGTGTTCATCCTGAACAACCGCTGGGATGCCAGTGTAATGGAACCAGAAAGCCAGGAGAAAGTGCGCAAGCAGCACCTGGAACGCAATGTGGCTTTCCTGGTGGATGAATTGAAAGTGTCTACGCGAGCGCAGGCAGAGAACAGAGTCTTCTTTGTGTCAGCCAAGGAGGTGCTGCAGGCTCGGCTGCAGTCTCAAGTTGGTCTTGCGCCCCACAGTAAGTTGTCTTTCTAACCTTTCTAGTCATTTTGTGTTGGTTGGTACATTGCAGTACAGTAGAAATACCTCCCTGTAAAGGACACCTAATTGCAGAGACAAAGTGTCCTTTAGGGGAAGGTGTCCTCTTAACAGAGAGTTGTCAAATAGTAAAAAAGCTAATTTTTCAAATGAAAACCGTCCTTTCTACCCTTTCTAGTCTTTTTGTGTTGGTAAATTTCAGTACAGTAGAACTACCTCCCTGTAAAGGACATCTAGTTGCAGAGCCAAAGTGTCTTTTAGGTGTCCTCTTACTGAAAAGTTGTTAAATAGTAAAAAAGCTAATTTTTCAAATGAAAACCGTCCTTTCTACCCTTTCTAGTCATTTAGTGTTGGTTGGTACATTGCAGTACAGTAGAATTACCTCCCTGTAAAGGACAACACCTAATTGCAGAGCCAAAGGGTCCTTTAGAGAGAGGTGTCCTCTTAACGGAGAGTTGTTAAAAGCTATAAATAAAAAGCTAATTTTTCAAATGAAAACTGTCCTTTATAGAGAGGTGTCCTCTAGCACGAGTGTCCTCTCATGGAGGCTCTACTGTATTGCAAAGTATTATGACTATGTGAAGTAGAATGTGTCTGCCTTTGTCATTAAGACTGGGAGTACTACTCAGTAGAAGGCCACTGACTTAGCTCCAATATGAAATGGCCGCCTCTGACATGAGGAACAGATGCCATGTACAGCCACTCCTAACATGGAGTACATCCTGTATCCCTGGAGCCCTTACAGGGTGCTTTCAGCCTGGCCAGTTGATTCCAAGTTTTTAGCAAGCTTGTTACTGCTCCCTCTCCTCCTTTTCATCTGTGCTTGGAATAGGCAAATGCGAAATTTGAGAGGATAAGAATCATGACATGATAAGAAACAGCAAAAAAAGTCTTGAAGCATTTTTTTTTTGTCAGAATAAAAGTCCCCACAATATGGAAATTAATCCCAGGCTGTGGCTTTTGAATTCTAGGAGTTGACGTGATAAACATTGTCAAATACAGGACCTGGGATTGAATCCATCATCGAACAATTTTTTTTACTTCAATGGACCTAGACAAGTTCAATCATCCCACCAGAGAATACAAGTAACCAATTGAAGCTACTTCTCAAGTTGAACTGTGCTGACATGCAGTGTACCTACGCTATGAACACTTATAAACCCTACCCTCAGTAATCATATCTTTCAGTTCCATGTATAAAAACTTGTCTCACATACTTCTAATTTTTCCAACTGTCCTAACATTCTTCCTAACTTGTGTTATTACAGCCGGAGCTCTTGGAGAAGGCTTCCAAAACCGGTATTTTGAATTTCAAGATTTTGAAAGAAAGTTTGAGGTAAGTTTATATTCTGTGTGTTTGTGTTGTCTCACTGTTGGTTCACACCTATGGTACAATTAGAGATTTCACAACCAAAGAATGCAATGTTTCAGTAGCGTGAGGTTTGTGCCTTTGTCTGAAGATGGTAACAAAGCTGTGTTGACAAAATGTTGCTTATAAAGAGCAATGCTCAATGCACATATTTATATATTTCATTTATATTCAAATTTCGGGGGGTCGGTGGAAGGCTGGTTAAACCGTTTGGTTTACGACCACTACGACCCGGGTTCGATCCCCGCATTGGACACTTTTTTCTGTTTAAAAAAAAAAAATGCTTCAATGGCCCCCCGATTCTTGCAAAAGTCCAACCCCACCAGCGAGTGCAAGTAACCAAACGGGGCTCTGGCACATTTGTAAGTGCAAAGTCGAACTGCTTTCACATGTGTAGACATGTGGTGCGCTTACAGTAAAAAGCAGTCGCCTACTACCCACCATGATTATCATGGCCTGTACCACGTGTACTAGGGATAAGCAAAATATATATATATAAATTTCATCCCACCTACTTTGTATTTTAATTGATTTCAACTGTGATATTATAACACTATGCGGTGCTGAGTTTGTGTGTATACAAAAATGTAATGCCTTGATAAATGTTGGTGTTCAGCCAGCCGAAATATTGGCAAAATAAATATTTTATTTAATCCAATATATGCCTTTTTGTTATATCTAATATTTATATAGGTATTTAATTTAAAAGGAATATATTGGATTAAAATATCATTTATTTTACCAATATTTCAGTTGGCTGAACACCAACCTTTATCAAGGTGTTATAACATATTAATGTGTGCCAACAACAAACTCAGCGCCACATAGGGAGTCAGTTCTTTGGTGGAGGTGTGGCATAACCCACGATCCAGGATTGAAACCAGCGCATTTATAACTTTTTTTTCTGAAAAAAATGCTTCAATGACTCTCGATTCTTGTAAAAGTCCAACCCCACCAGTAAATGCAGGTAATTAAATGGGGCTCTGGCATATTTGTAAGTGCACAAAAAAATTGAAATGCTTTTTCTACATGTATGGATAGGCAAATATAGACTTTCACCAAAGTGTGTTTGCCTGGATCATGATGCCATGATCAATGAAAGCTGCACCCCATTCTATGAAACAGCTCAAGCATGGAATTTGTGTATTCTTTGTACAAGGGGATAAGAAACAACAACAACATATATATATATATATATAGAAAAAAAGGCATTTCCTGATTGTGCAACTAAAAGTTGCTGATGGCTTGCGCCATCTATCAAGCAAGCCATCAGCAACTTTCAGCTGCACAATTAGGAAATGCCTTTTTTTATTAATTTGTACTATATTTCATATATATATATAGGTAAAAATATATAAAAATGGCATATTCTAACAGATCACATGAGTAATTATTTCTTATCTAGGACTGTTTGTGTGTGTTAATATGTAATTTAGATTAATCAAATACAAATCTCCAAAGATAAGTTTCTTTGTTAGCTTTTTAAAAACCTTAAAACTTGTTAAAAAACTGGTTAAAAGTGTAATAAAGTAACTTATCCTTGGAGATTTATATTTGGTTAATCTAATTGTTATAGAGGATTATAATTCTAATATGTAATTTAAAAAAAATCATTCTGAAAAAATGTCTTCTTCTTCTTCTTTCTTATCTCCACTTAATCACACTAAGGTATCAAGCTTGTAAAGCTTGAGATTTTTGATGGTGTCTGCAGGGGAAGAGTAGAGCTCATCAATGGATGAGTCAATACAGTCAATAATATGTCTTGGGGTTGCAGGCTGAGAATTGCACTTAGTACATGTGGGAAAACCCTGCAACCATTCTGGAAAGTCATTGTCCGTAAATGACCAGACTTAAGTCTGTAAATCAAAGACTGTTGTTCTCTTGGGAGGATAGAACCGGTGCTTGTCCCTCCTGCTCTGTACCAGTCATGTGCCTGAAAAAAATGTTTATATTTTAAATACATGTTACCTTCATGCTAAACCACTGTCGCAGGAATGCCTGAGTCAGACAGCGGTCAAGACCAAGTTTGAGCAGCACGCCCAGCGAGGTCACACCATCATCTCCAACTCCAGAGCCATCCTGGAGGCTGTGTATGAAAGAGGACTCCAACAGAAGTGAGTGAGTGGAACCTTCTCTCTTGGTTGGTTGTGTCTATAGCTCTTTCTTCTCCGGCCAAATTGTCTGCACTAGAGGTTATGGTTGAACAATCCAACGCTTGGTGAATTCTGCTTTGCGATGTTTGAAAGAGCCGATATCGAAGGATCTAAAAAAACGACGTCACTATGAACGTTTTGGCCATTTATTAAATTGATAAGCATTGAGTCAGTGAGTTACATGGCTCTATCCCCTTGTGAATCATCCCATCTGAGGTCAAAACTAAGAGTTATACCTGGTCAATCCTGAGTCTAAATGATGAAAAAGGGAAGACTTCACTTTTTAAATTCAACAGGCCACAAAAAAAATTCCCCAAAGTCAAGAGCCAATACCTTCAGGAACCATTGATTCCAAACTGAAGAGTACTGAACATTAGAACCTTTCTCTAAAGGACAACACCTAGTTTCAGAAACAAAGTATCTTTTAGAGAGAGAGAGAGGTTTCCTCTTACCAGAAAACAGCTAGTTGGTAAAAATTTTAGTGATGAAAACTGTCTTTTGTAGAGAGGTGTTGGCTCATAGAGAGGTTCTACTGTATTTTTAATGTAACAAGCCCTTGTGTATCACCACTTCAAAACTGACTATAGTTTTCACAACACTACTATAATAAAAAAAAAACTTTTTTTTTCAAACCCCAATCAAAATATAGACACTTTAAGCAACTATTACAAGGTAATATGACCAAATCCAAATGAATAAATGGTGTGTCACTTTTCGGTAAGAGTGTTGTTACCATCAGATAAAAGACTGAATATTTGAAGATTTGGTCTTATTATCTTGTAGTCTTATCTATAATCCAAATTATTCCTTATCATTTATATTGCCACGTGGAAAATTAGGGAAGACCAACTTCGGGATGAGACAACAATTTATTTCAGACAAGAACAAACTATGACTGATAAACAAAAGATAAGCAAAAGAGGGAAGAAGTGTACAGAGTATAGCAAAATATAAACATAATACTCTGCTAAAATAATAAATACTTTGTTACAATATAAGCAACTATAAATCTACCCCCAATTTAATTCACCAGGAATCACCTATCACTTGGGGGTGTTGAATGGTTGTTTAACTTTACCATCGCTACAAATATGTTGGATCTGTTTGACCTGTTTTGAGTGGCATTTAATAAAGTTATTTTTGAACTTGTGAAACTGGATAGATATAGGTACTTTTAGCTAGACTGCCCTAGTAAGCCACAGTTGTAGTCCAAGCTGATGCATGGCTGCAGGGAGGAACTCCAGGCCAGGAGGCAGGAGCTCAAGCAAAGGCTGGAGATGACCAAACAGCAGCACATCTTGGCCACCAATCTGCTGCGCGAGTCAGTCTTCCACCTGGTGGAGACCGTGGAGCAGCGCGTGGCGGCCGGGCTGGCGGAGGAGATACGCAAGCTGCAGGCCATCATCGCTGAGTACGACAGAACCTTCAACACGGAGCCTCTAGTCCTGGATATCTACAAGAAGGAACTGCATTCCTTCCTGGACCAGCGCATAGAACAGAACCTACGCACCAAGCTGGATTCCATCCTGCAGCATGCGCTGGATGATGCTCACAAGGATATGCTGGGTAAGTCTTGTCTGTACACATCAGCTTGGGATAAGCCAGCTGGTGTAGAGATCTGGCAGTGAAACTAATTCTTCTCTCCTAAAAGCTAATGTCCATAGTTTGCTTAAATACCATTTCTGGGATTCCACCCTTCAGTGAGGCCTATATAAGCAGTATCGTCCAATACAGTATTAGAGCTCTAAGAAGCGGTTTGGTAGATCAAATTGGTGAAACCACTGGGAGGATTTGCCACAGATGAGTCAAGCCCTTCCAAAATATTTTTTATCGTAGTAAGGGTAGTAAAAGTTTGTGTTATGTGTTAAAGAAAGATTCATGGTTTAATGCTTTCATTTCCTATAATAAGACATTAATTAAGGTGTGTCACAAACACAGAGGTGTGGAGAGAGGTAACAAACACTCAACCAACCAACGGATGGTTCCAGAAAAGTTCCTGGTGCTGATACCGGAGAATCACCAGGGGAGACTCAAGGACATCCTGCCCCAGTCCAGGCTGGAGCTGACCTACCGCCTCAGCTGCGACAGGCTCTGTGCGGACTTTGAGGAGGACCTCTCCTTCAGGTTCTCCCTGGGACTGTGGAGCATGGGCCGCAGACTGCTGGAGATGCCGCCCCCCACGGCTCCCCAGACCCCAAGCAACGAAGCCCCACGGGCACTCCCTGCTCCAGACTACCTGGCTATCGTACAGAAGATGGCGCTGGTGTCTCCAGCCTCACAGACAGCGCTGGGCGGGCTGGCCATCAGTGTGCTGGTAAGTTGACCTCTGTGGCTATAGGATACCATACACAGGGGTTCAGTAAAAAGGAAAGTCTCTTATTATGTACAGTAGAACTTCCATGAGAGGTATATTCGTGAGGTGTATAATTTTAAATTTGAAAAAGTATCCATTAATTTAAACAGAGTGTATACCCCCATGCCACCCACTATTGTGTAAAGAATGGTAGGGAAAGGTTTGTTGTGACATTCTCAGTGTGGTTGGCAGCTGATGCGTACCGTGGGCTGGAGAGTAATTGCCATCTCCCTCGGCATCTACGGCACCCTCTACATCTACGAGAGGGTTACCTGGACCACCAAGGCTAAGGAACGAGCGTTCAAGAAACAGTACGTGGCTCACGCTACCCGCAAGTTGCGTCTTATCGTGGACCTTACCAGTGCCAACTGTGGGCATCAAGTCAAACAGTAAGTGTCTCGTTGCTTTCTTCTCCATTCCCCCACTCTGCTTTTCTATTTAAATATTATGTAAATAAGAGAATATGCACCTTTAAAATATTATCTTCTTAATACGTTTTCTCTTTCTCAGTGAAAAATTGGTGTAACCTGTATACTCTCTCTAATTCAACACTTTTTTTCAATCAACCTTTTTTTTTTTTTTCTCGAATCCCAACTATTTTTCTTTTCAAATAACCTTCCTCAATCCAACCCACAGTTTTTAATTTCCCAATCATCCTATTTACTTTAATTCTACTGGCACATATATACACTCATGGAGAAAGCTTAAGGCAGTTGTACCTTTTAGCGTGTATATCGGGATTTAAACAATAACCCTGAAATATATTTGATACATAGGACCTTACTGGAGAGCTGCAAGTTAGTGTAAATGGTAATTGTGATGATAACAGTCCTTTGTAGAGAAGTGTGCTCTCATGAAGTGTGTTCTATTGTAATAAAAAGTTTGTGCGATTATATGTATCATATAGCATATATATATATATATATATATATACAGTTAAACCTGTCTATAGCGCCCCCTCTTGGGACTCACCAAAATGGGGTGCTATAGACAGGTCACTTTTAATGTAAATCGCATCGTACTACGTATTTAAAACCGGGCGCTATAGAGATGAAGGCGCTATTTAGAGGGGGTGCTATAGACAGGTTTAACTGTATGTATCATATGTCCTCTAATTTTATAATACTTTGATTTAAAAAAAAAATAATCTTGAGGAATTTTTTTTCTCTTAAATATCAAGGGGAAAGTTTTTGTTGTGTTGTGAAAGATACACATTGGTGTATATAGAAATTATTTTTCAAATATTTTGAATCAGTTTGACAGGTAAAATAAAAAAAATGGGATTGTTGTTGTTGTTGTTGTTTTTTATCCCCTTGTGTAAAGATTACACAAATTCCACGAGTTCATGCTCCTCAAGCTGATCTCATGGAATGGGATGTAGAGGTGTAGCTTTCGTTGATCATGGCCCCATGGCACACTTTGGTGAAAGTCTGACTTTGCCTATTTCTTTGTTGTTGTGTGATTATGTAATCAATCCTCTCTCTCACTGATGATTTGGCAGAAATGAAAAATAGAGAGATTGAGGCCAACAGTATGTTACATTTCCAAGTTCATTACAAGTGTTCACTATAAAGGGATTGTATTATATATATAAGTGAATCATGTGTAGGTTAAACGTAATGTGGTGCAGGGAGCTGGGCTACACATTCTCCAGACTCAACCATCTGGTGGAACAGGTGGTGACAGAGCTGCAGACAGAGATCCAGAGTCTGGACCTACAACTGGCTCAGCTGGAGGACTCCATCGCCCAGGCTCGCATCCTCAAGTATGGACTACATCCTTCTTATAAGGCATAACTCCAGACATACTGTCCCGTCCAGGGTCATTCCTGCAATTCGAGGCAGTTAACAGGTCTTGGGGGGGAAGAGGATATACACTCCTATAATAGGTGACCAATCTGAATGAAATTTTCAGTTTATAGAATTATATTATAAACACAAGGTAATAAGACCAAATCTACAAATAAATAAATAACGTGTGATGTTTCGGTAACAGCGTTGTTACCATCTTCAGTCAAAAGTACTGAATCTAAAGTAAAAAATCAAAAGTACATTCAATACTTTTGTCTGTGAAGATGGTAACAATGCTGTTACAGAAACATCACACACTATTTATTTATTTGGATTTGGTCTTATTACCTTGTGTTTATCTCATCCTTCTGTTGTTGTTTTTATTGTTGATTCTCTTCTTAATTGAAGAGAGACAGCTGCTTATCACCAAACAGCCCTCAAACGGGAGCTCTGGCATATTTGTAAGTGCAAAGTCAAACTGCTTTTTCACATGTATAGACATGTGGTGCACTTACAGTAAAAGCAGTCGCCAACTTCTACCCACCATGATTATCATGGCCTGTACCACATGTACTAAGTATAAGCAAAAAAAAAAAAATCAAACAGCCAGAGAAGCATGGTCTCATGGAATTTGTATATTCTTTTCACATGGGAATAAGAAACAACAACATATTATTTTGCATTGTATAAAGAATAAGCCTCCAATCTAGCTTAGGGCCTGCAGCTCCAGAACACATTGCATTAGATGTACTAAACAGGACCTTTGGGAGAGGCTGCTGCTTATCATCAAGCAGCTCGAGGAGCATGAACTCATGTGTAATATTCACACAAGGGAATAAGAAACAACAACATATGGTGGGTCACCGACCCAAGGCCGATGGTTTGTGACGATGGTCAATAGATGATGTCGAGTTTTGACATCTATTTTGACGGGAGAGGCAGCCTTTGCTTTTATAAAGCAAGTTGGTGTTATAAAACAGAGTGTTGGGTCCATTGTTATCTGTTTTTAGATCTTATTATTATTTCTTATCTCTACTTAATCGCACTAAGGTATCAAGCTTGTAAAGCTTGAGACTTTTGATGGTGTCTGCCGGGGAAGAGTAGAGCTCATCAATGAATGAGTCAATACAGTCTCGACCACTAGGACCCTGGTTCGATTCCTGCATTGGACACTTTTTTCTGTTTAAAAAAAAAATGCTCCAATGGCCCTCGATTCTTGCAAAAGTCCAACCCCACCAGCGAGTGCAAGTAACCAAACGGGGCTCTGGCACATTTGTAAGTGCAAAGTCGAACTGTTTTCACATGTGTAGACATGTGGTACACTTACAGTAAAAGCAGTCGCTAACTACCCACCATGATTATCATGGCCTGTGCACGTGTACTAGGGATAAGCAAAAAAAATGTGTTTTGGGGTTTCAGGTTGAGAATTGTTTTTAGATGAAGTTATAAAACTTGCTGACTGTGGTGGTTGCAGGAACAAGACCAACTTCCTGAGCTCGGAGCTGGAGACTTTTTCCCAACACTATCTCCAGTACGACACCTAGCTACTTATTGAATTATCTAGTGACATACATACACTTACAACATAGGAGTTTTAAAATAAAAACTTTAAATAGATTTTTGTGTGGCCTTTTTTTTCTTTTCTTCAATGTCAACATTCTATTTTGTGGGTAGATGAAATGGCAGACATTGTTGATTTCATAAAATAATAACCTGGGTAAACAATTCAATAAACACAAGGTAATAAGACCAAATCCAAATAAATAAATAGTGTGTGACGTTTTTGTAACAACGTTGTCACCGAAACATCACACACTATTTATTTATTTGGATTTGGTCTTATTACCTTGTGTTTATAATCCAAATTGTGCCTTAATTCAATAAATAATGTTTTGATCAGAATAATAACACAAGCCTGCGATGGAAAAAATTCAACAGAAATCTATCTAAATCAAAATTCGAAACTATTTTAAAGGCGTAAGATTCTTTTTTAATTAAACAATTTCTACTGCCCTTACTGCAATGGAAAAATTATTGGGAGGGCCTGGCTCATCAGTGGTGAACCCTCCCAGCGGTTTCGCCAGTTTAATCTACCATACCGCTGTTATATTGCATTTTTGGAACTTCCTTTTATAGGTGACTGTTGTAAGACTCTTGGAATGGGTATTTTAGATGAACTATGGACATAAGCTTTGAGGACAGTAGAATTACATACAATTATAAATATAGATGGAAATTTTGCTGGGAGGAAAATGATCTAAAGAGACAAGGGTCGCCTCTCCCGTCGTTGTGGCTTTGTCACCGACCCGAGGCCGCTAGTTTGCGGCGACGGTCAATAGATGGCGTCTGTTTTTAGACGTCTATTTTGACGGGAGAGGCGACCCTTGTCTCTTTAAATTATAAATATATAATATGCTTCGAGCAATCGCTCTTCTCAAAATATCAAATTGTGTCTTTTATTAGAACATTTATAATATGATGCACTAGCCCGCCATCTGTTATCAAAATTCGAAACTGTTTTAAAGGCGTAAGATTCTTTTTTAAATTAAAAAATTTCTACTGCCCTTACTGCAATGTAAAAATTATATGTTTGTATGTGAAAAATAATACAAAAGTTAAATTGTACTATCAGGTGGATAAATTTTAGAAAAAGATATCTCGTGATTGTGAAACTAAAAGTTACTGATGGCTTGCGCCATCTATTGGAATAAATATCAATTAATTGTTCATTTTTAATTATTATAGAATTAGTCAAATACCCTGGTTAATCAAAATAACCAAGTTGGCCCTCATCAGCGTGGTGTAAGCTGTACCTCAATGATAAAAAAAATCTGGTTTTTGGGGCATCTTGAAAAACCATGAAACAGGTATTTAGACCGGAAAGGTATGAGAATGCCAAACTACAGATAGCGCAAGCCATCAGAAATTTTAGTTATAAGATCAGATGTCTTGTTCCATTCTTGTCGTTGTTCCATATACACTCCTGGTGGTGGTGGGGCTTATCTCCATGGTTAAACCAATTCCTGAAGTCCACTCCAATTTTGTGATGGTAGTTATTGATGCATCATTAGAGAGAGGAGTAGAATTCATTGGAGTATTTAGATGCCTGTTGATGGGACATCTGAGACTGTTGTTGTTTCTATTAGATTGATTAGAACAAACACAGGGAGGACAGTGATGGAAAACCCTGCCTCTGGTGGTGGAAATTGGAACTACATGTTAACCCTGCCCAATGGTGACTGTGCTAAAGAAAGAGAAATGTTCCTATATAAAATTTAAATATATTGTATTTTTTCGTTCCCACGCAGTTAGCTTGTCTTAATTTATCAAGAAAATGGTCAAATATTGCTTTGAACAAGCCTAAATCAATATAAAGATTACACGAATCCCATGTGATCTCATGGAATGGGGTGTAGGAGTGCAGCTTTTGTTGATCATGGCACCATGATCCAGGCTCACTTTGAGGCACCTGTAGGTAAGAATATGACTTAACATTCAGCTGGACATAGTGAGAGCTTTGGATACCAGGAGTTCAGAACTCCAGACATAACTGTCCCATTCATGGTCCTGCCACTTTGAGGCAGTTAACAGGTCTTAGGGCGGAATATACACTTCTACAATAGGTAACCAATCTGAATGAAATTGTTACAGGTTATAGAACTTCTTCTTCTTTCTTATCTCCACTCAATCATATTAAGGTATCAAGCTTGTAAAGCTTGTTGATGGTGTCTGTCGGGGAAGAGTAGAGCACATCAATGGATTAGTTAATACAGTCAATAATATGTTTTGGGGTTTCAGGTTGACACTTAGTACATAGTGGGAAAACCTTGCAACCATTCTGGAAAGTCAGGTCATAACCAATCATGATGGTTATAGATCTTTATTCGGAAAGAAAGCACCCATCATAGTTTCGAGCCTGTAAAATGTGATTTAGACATAAAAACTGTTCAATTCATGCATTTTTAAGTCAGAAAATGATTTTGATAGCACACAGTAATGTTTTTTTTTTTTTGCTTATCCCTAGTACACAGTGGTACAGGCCATGATAATCATGGTGGGTAGTTAGCGACTGCTTTTACTGTAAGTGCACCACATGTCTACACATGTGAAAAGCAGTTCAACTTTGCACTTACAAATGCCAGAGCCCTGTTTGGTTACCTGCACTCGCTGGTGGGGTTGGACTTTTGCAAGAATCGGGGGCCATTGGAGCTTTTTTTTTTTTTTAAACAGAAAAAAAGTGTCCAATGCGGTAATCAAACCCCTGTCGTAGTGGTCGAAAACCAAACGGTTTAACCAGCCTTCCACCGACCCCCCCTACACAGTAATGTAAATTTCTTATAACACAGACTTGTAATGAAAAAATAAAAGGGAATTAATAGCTTTACTTTATGCATTATTTGGTGATGATTTAAAAAAATAATAATCGCAAGGTAATAAGACCAAATCCAAATAAATAATTAGTGTGTGACGTTTCGGTAACAGCGTTGTTACCATCTTCAGACAAAAGTACTGAATGAGAAATTTTAAATGCTGTTACCGAGACGTCGCACACTAATATCCATGTCTGAATCCAGATATACATGCTAAAAGGTACAACTTACTTAAGTTTTGTCCATGAGTGTATATGCCAAGATTGTAGATGTGATCTATGAATTCAATCTCTATGGCCTTTCATAATTTATACAATGGGGTAATATAGAATGGTATCTGCAAGGTATTTAGACATGTGGTGAACTTAGATGAAAGCAGTTGCAAATACCCACAATGATTATCATAGCCTGTACCATATGTAAACATGTGACAATTTTTTTTTTGACAATTAAATAATATTTATTGTCATCTTAGACAACCGGCAAACTCCTAAGAGCTAAGTAGGAAGAGCTACAATTTTTCAAAGGCGGTGTCCTCACCGAGGGTCGTCTGGACTCACTCAGGCAATAACTTCCTGAGTTCGGACATACTCTCAAGCATGGAGGGATCGCCGTCCCGAGTGCGCCAGATGACGGTGTTTATGAATCCACTGAGGATGTACCTATCCCGAGTGGGTAGGCGCTTGATGAAGGGCTCCCTATCCCCGGGGTACAGGACTGCTCTCACGATGTCATCCATGTCGACTTGCGATTGGAACGTGTGCTCCAAGTCGATTTCACGACTCAATTCGTGAATTAAGTCTCCTGTCATCTTCCAGCGCCTGTCCAAGGACAGTGGAGGCGGAGGTGTCGTCATGGCCGGTGTCGTCGTGTCCCCATGGGGGACGGGTGGTATTGGCCCAGCGAGCCGAGGCGCAGGCGGTGGGGGTGCACAGCGCTCCTCCTCCGTTATTGGATCGTCCTCCTCCATGTCCGTCGGGGCGGGCGGCGGAGGTGTTATCAAAGGAGGTGTCAGTTCCTCCCTGTGGGTAGTGGGCAGCATAGGCTCAGCGGGCCGAGGCGCAGGCAGTGGGGGAGTTGGAGGCACTGCAGCTGGTGTTGTCCTCAGCTCAGCTTTGACTTGCCCGAGGACTTTGTAGAGGTTGCTGGCTGCTCCGGGCTTCAGATTCAAAATTTGCCTGATCAGGCCAGCGAGGGCGTCGCACTGCGGAGGCGACAGGAGGGGTCCCTTCCTCTGCGTCTTGGTCCTTGAGGAGAGGAGGTCCAGGACCTCCTCCCGCCCAAGACCAAGGGCGTCCGTCCCAGCGAAGGACACGCTGGGGTGCTTCTCGATGAACGCATCGAGGTCGACTCTCGTTGCGTTTTTTGCAGATGACGTGGAGGACGCAAAGGTCTCCTCCACGATGGACATCTCCACGTCCGGTGTTGGGGCCGCAGGCTCGCGACTCCCAGGTGTTCGCAGGGACGGAGCAGGGGTCACTGGTGGAGGGGCAGGAGGCGCATCCTCCGCAGGTAAGGCCGAAGGCGCTGGTTGTGGTTGCCGGAGTGCTGCAGGTGGATGGAGCGCAGCTCGGCTTGTGGGAGGCACGTCGGAGACCTCCATGGTTGGGCTGGGGGATGCCGGAGGTGGAGGCTGGGCAGATGGTTGTTGAGGCAGCCTAGGCGCAGTCGCTGGTGGGACGCTGGTTGGAGAGGTTGGTGTGGCCGGTCCAGGAGCGGTGGTTCGCCCTGCAAGCAGGGGACAGTTGGCCCTGCGGTGCCCCTGCCCGTGGCATCTGGAGCACTTAATGCCGGAGGACAGGTAAGCGGGCCAGGCCTCGCCTTTGATGGTGATGTTGAGGCGGGTGGGGAGCCTCTCGGTGGTCACTCCCTCGTGGAGGACGATGAACGCCTCACGGCGGCCGTCGGTGTAGGTGTATGGGCCGGCCTTCATCATTTTGGGCGCGATGGATGTAATGCGCCCATAGGGCCCAAGGGCCTTGATGATGGCTGAGTCCTCCACGAAGAAGGGGAGGTTGCCCACCGTTATCCTCTCCGCTCTTTTGCGGAAAGGGAAAGCCCTGAGGAGAGTGCCCTCAACCTCAAGGCCGTTGTTAATGAGGCGCTCGGCGAGGCCTCTGTTGGCCAGCCCCAGGAGTTGGTGGCCGTTTACCTTGGAGACTTGGATGACTCCGGCGGTTCCTCCAAGTAGCCTGTCCAGCGCCCTCAGGTAATGGAAGGGCTGCAGTTCGGGGCCGTGTTCCAGGTAGACGCAGTGCTCCTCAGCAGAGGACGCCTGCCGCGCCCGGGCCTCCGCGATGTGGGCCCTGGTTGTCGGGATCTCCTGCGCCCGCGGCACCGAACGCGCCGATGATTGCGTTCGGCGACTGCTCCTGGCACCTCCGATGTTGGAGGATGGTGCAGCGGCTGTAGGCGAATTCGAAGATTCGCGGCGCCTCTTCCTGGTCTTCACGACGGTGAAGTCGCTGTCCGCTCCAGGGCCCGAATCCTCAATGCAGTCCGCCCAGTTTCCCAGGACACGGGCAGCGCCATTGGATGACGAACCGGCCGGTAAGCTGAGCGTGACGTCATCACGCGCGGCGGCCAGATTTACATCTCTAACGCCTGCCGGCGGATTTACATGATCTCGATTTTCAGAAATTTCTTTGGAGATTCTTTTCTGAATTCCGTTTTTCTTGGAATTCTTCACGCCAGTAGGAGGTGGGATGCTGGGCCTTCCAGGCTCTTGTCCAGCAGATCCCGAGCTCCCTGGCGATGCCGAATTCGGCATGTTTAAATTCATTTCATTGCTCGCCAGAGGCGAAAATCACGGAGCTCGCGCGACGCGTGGCCGCACGGCCGAGTGTAGACATGTGGTGCACTTACAGTAAAATCAGTTGTTAACTACCCATCATGATTATCATGGCCTGTACCATGTGTAGACATTTGGTGCACTTACAGTAAAATCAGTTGTTAACTACCCATCATGATTATCATGGCCTGTACCATGTGTAGACATGTGGAGCATTTACAGTAAAATCAGTTGTTAACTACCCATCATGATTATCATGGCCTGTACCATGTGTAGACATGTGGAGCATTTACAGTAAAAGCAGTTGTTAACTACCCACCATGATTATCATGGCCTGTACCATGTGTAGACATTTGGTGCATTTACAGTAAAAGCAGTTGTTAACTACCCACCATGATTATCATGGCCTGTACCATGTGTAGACATGTGGAGCATTTACAGTAAAAGCAGTTGTTAACTACCCACCATGATTATCATGGCCTGTACCATGTGTAGACATGTGGAGCATTTACAGTAAAAGCAGTTGTTAACTACCCACCATGATTATCATGGCCTGTACCATGTGTAGACATGTGGAGCATTTACAGTAAAAGCAGTTGTTAACTACCCACCATGATTATCATGGCCTGTACCATGTGTAGACATTTGGTGCATTTACAGTAAAAGCAGTTGTTAACTACCCACCATGATTATCATGGCCTGTACCATGTGTAGACATTTGGTGCATTTACAGTAAAAGGAGTTGTTAACTACCCACCATGATTATCATGGCCTGTACCATGTGTAGACATGTGGAGCATTTACAGTAAAAGCAGTTGTTAACTACCCACCATGATTATCATGGCCTGTACCATGTGTAGACATTTGGTGCATTTACAGTAAAAGCAGTTGCTAACTACCCACCATGATTATCATGGCCTGTACCATGTGTGAACATGTGATGCACTTAGAGTAAAAGCAGTTGTTAACTACCCACCATGATTATCATGGCCTGTACCATGTGTAGACATTTGGTGCATTTACAGTAAAAGCAGTTGCTAACTACCCACCATGATTATCATGGCCTGTACCATGTGTGAACATGTGATGCACTTAGAGTAAAAGCAGTTGCTGACTACCCACCATGATTATCATGGCCTGTACCATGTGTGAACATGTGATGCACTTAGAGTAAAAGCAGTTGCTGACTACCCACCATGATTATCATGGCCTGTACCATATGTAGACATGTGGTGCATTTACAGTAAAAGGAGTATCTGACTACCTATCATGATTATCATGGCCTGTACCATGTGTAGACATGTGGTGCATTTACAGTGAAAGCAGTTGCTAACTATTCACCATGATTATCATGGTGTACTTGGGATAAGTACTATCACACTCCTCTTCAAAGATGGTATAAAGACCTTCCCATAATACACCATCTGCCAGACCAAAGAGGCCTCACAGGACCACTTCTTGGAATACATGGAAGCCTCAAGACAGGACCTATATTCCAACCCTACCAAGATTGTAAATTTAATCCATGAATTCAATCTCCATGACCTAGTATAAATTATACAATGGGATAATAAAAAAACTATCCCCATTAAATATCATCAAATATTATCTCTTTAAAAGAAACGCATTGCCAGTAAATTTATTTGTGTAAAATATAAAGATAGATGGCAATAAAATTTAATTTACTAATATATATTGGTTATGAAAACATATTTTGCGGAAGAGCTTTGCTCGATGCAATACCTTGGAATTATATGTATGTACCTCTACAGACCTATAAGCTTATGTCCATAGTTCCTTAAACACTCCTAAGCTACCTTCCATAGAAAATGCAGGGTATATAACAAAACCAGTCCAATACAATAGTAGAGCGGTCTAGAGATTAATTTGGCGAAACCGCTGAGAGGGTTCACTACTGATGAGCCAAGCCCTCTCATTCAATAACTCATATCATTGCAGTAAGGTCTGTAGAGATAATATTTGATGATATTTAAAAGAAACGCATTGCCAGTAAATTTATTTGTGTAAAATAATTTACTGGCAACTTTTCAATGATATCATCAAATAATATTTCTACAGAGATAGATATTTGATGATGTCATTGTAAAGTTGCCAGTAAATTATTTGTTACAAATATATAGATATCAAAAATTTATAAAGAGAGATATATTTACAACCGAGTTCCTGGAAGCCATAACACACAACTACCACGACATTTATAAATGTCTAAAATAAATATATATTTATTTTCGTGTCGTAAAATTATCAACGAAGTTTTTTTAAAATCTGTTTTTGTAATTACTTATTATGGACAGATTTTAATATTGTTTTTGTTTGCCCGAGAGAATAGTTGACATTCTGCATACCATATATATGTAATATATATTGATTTAATTTTTATTTATTGGTGGTAAAATGAATTTTCTATCAAGATTTAATACAGTCACTAAGGTGAATCTACGGTATTTTAGGAAAGCCTCTTCAAGGAATCCGAATTCTCTCTATAACCGTCGGCCATTTTATCACAATTTACCAAAAAGGATATCACCATCACTAAAGTTGACTGTCTATTGTGGAATAGGAAGTTTGGCTGCATTTTGGGCTATCAACAGAGGAGTAACTATCTCTCAAGATAACCAAGACACTCCTATATATCATTATCCCTTAAATATTTCGCTATTTGGTGAAAAACCTGAGGAGAAAAATTTGCTTCCACTTAATCATCCCTTTCAAGTTCACGCTGATAACCTTCTGAAGGAATTGATAGCTTCCAATAAGGAACTCCTTGGAGAATATGAGGACACCATCCATGTAAGAAATAGGAAAGATTCATGTGATGTTCATGTAAAGGCAGAAAATAATGGACTTATTATAATGGACCCGCTCTATTTCCATGCTTCAACAATTAAATATTTTAGGGCACACGCGTTAGCTAAAGGGTTAGCATTGTTCATCAATTCTAATTCTGGAAAAGGTATTAATTTGATGTGGATATATTCACTGTTATTGTGTTGCGCTGTATTTTTGCAATATTTATCAATTCCATCATTCCTTTGTGTTTTGGCTTGTGTTTCTGCTGTTGTAGGAATTCTCTTTGAACTTGTATTGATGTTAAATGAATTAATTATGCCTTATAACCTTGCTGAAGAGATTGCTATGAAAGCTGGATATATTGGCTTATTTAAACGCAATGAGACAATTGCTAAGATTAATAAATATTTAGGACAGTTATTTGAACCCAAATGGATGAAAGAATAGGTTTAAAGGAAGAACTATGTTTGGTTGTTTTTTTATCCCATCAAAGAAATGTGCAAATTTGTATATAACAAAGACACCTATGTAAAATTCAATAAATATATTTTTATTCTATCTTTATTCTTTTGTCTGATGATGGTGACAATACTGTTGCCGAAACGTCACACACTAATAAATTATTTGGATTAGGTCTTATTTTCTTGTATTTTTTTGTAAATTCATTTCAAACTTTCTTTTCTGTTTGAGAAAACCAACCTTTCAGTTTTAATTTTGTTTTTATTCCTGTTTAATTGAAATGTATATAAGCTGCTAAAATGTATTTAGGCGTAAGAATCCCAAGCTGGGATATCGCGTCTGATATGTCAAATAAAATAAAAATGTTTTGCTGTTTATATATAACAAAACTGTGTAATTTATATATTAAAAAATATATATTAAAAAGCACGTACCTGGATCTGTGAAAGAGAGAAAAAAAAAGTTCTCAAAATATTTCAAGAAATTGCTCCCTCTTTTTCAATTTATTCCAAGGTAGACTAAATAAAAATAAGTTTATTGTGCAATAAATTAATAAAGAAGGAGCAATTTCTCAAAATATTTCGAGAAACTAATTTTTTTTCTTTTACAAATCCAAGTTTTATAAAAATATATTTAATGTTGGATTGCTTTTTAACTCAAGCTATGTAAATATGTTTAAATGCATACTCTAAATAAAACTTCTCTCCATTTATTTGTGATCAATATTTATATCTTAATGTTAAGGCACAATTTGGATTATAGATAATGAACACAAGGTAATAAGACCAAATCTAAATAAATAAATAGTGTGTGACATTTCGGTAACAGCGTTGTTACCATCATCAGACAAAAGTACTGAATGAGAAATTTTACCACAGCATGTTTTAAATAGTTACCACCCCACCAGCGAGTGCAAGTAACCAAACGGGGCTCTGGCATTAGTAAGTGCAAAGTCGAACTGCTTTTCACATGTGTAGACATGTGGTGCACTTACAGTAAAAGCAGTCGCTAACTACCCACCATGATTATCATGGCCTGTACCAAGTGTACTAGGGATAAGCAAAAAAAAAAAAAGTTACTGTTATCAAGTCTGTAAACAAGATAACTATCTTCTTCTTATCTACTATCTTGTTAATGCAGACTTGATAACAGTAACTATTTAAACATGCTGTGGTAAAATTTCTCATTCAGTACCTTTGTCTGAAGATGGTAACAACGCTGTTACCAAAATTTCACGCACTATTTATTAATTTGGATTTGGTCTTATTACCTTGTGTTTATTATCTCTTAATATTTACTTTATAATATTTGATGTGTAATAAATTTGATACTTATTAAAAGAAAACAAGACCTAATCCAAATAATTTATTAGTGTGTGTAATAAATTATTTGGATTAGGTCTTGTTTTCTTTTATTATAATCTATAATCCAAATTGTGCTTTATCAAAATTTGATACTTCTTTAAATGCAAACATTGTTTTGTCCTAGAAATACAGTAGGACCTCTCTATGAGAGGCCACTTCACCTGTTAGAGGGCATCTCTCTGCAAAAAAAGTTTTTTCATTTTTTTGCTTATCCCTAGTACACGTGGTACAGGCCATGATAATCATGGTGGGTAGAAGTTGGCGAATGCCTTTACTGTAAGTGAAACACATGTCTACACATGTGAAAAGCATTTCAACTTTGCACTTACAAATATGCCAGAACCCCTAGGTAGAGTGTCCTCTCATGGAGGTTCTACTGTATTTGGATTTAGTCTTTTTACCCTGTGTTGAAAAAAAAAAAAGATATTTAGAACCAGGATTTGGTTTCCAAATAAGTTCAATAGGAATTGATGAATGATTTCAATTTATAGAACACTTTACAATTTTTACAAAAGGGGGTCTTGGTGGAAGGATGGTCTAAACTGTTGGTTTTCGACCGCTATGACCCGGGTTTGATTACCACATTGGGCACTTTTTTTCTGATTTAAAAAAAAAAAGCTCCATTCTTACAAAAGTCAAACCATACCAGCGAGTGCAAGTAACCAAATGGGGCTTTGGCACATTTGCAAGTACAAAGTCGAACTTCATTTCACATGTGTAGACATGTGGTGCACTTACAGTGAAAGCAGTCTACAACTTCTACCCACCATGATTATCATGGCCTGTACCACATGTAC
The DNA here is from genome assembly GCA_030710605.1 of Cordylochernes scorpioides. Taxonomy (NCBI): domain Eukaryota; kingdom Metazoa; phylum Arthropoda; class Arachnida; order Pseudoscorpiones; family Chernetidae; genus Cordylochernes; species Cordylochernes scorpioides. The sequence continues at coordinate 6,414,393 of CP092868.1, read as the reverse complement.
TAAGGATAAGTAAGGATAAGGCACAATTTGGATTATAGATTATAAACACAAGGTAATAAGGCAAAATCCTAATAATTTTTCCAAATAATTATTCTAAGAATTGTGTTACTAAGAAAACTATCTTCTTCTATCTATCTTGTTTAAACACTTGATAACAGTAACTATTTAAATCATGCTGTGGTACAATTTCTCATTTTTATTTTGGTTAGCAGCCCCGTAAAAATGGTAACAACACTGTTACCGAAACTTCACACACAATTTATTTATTTGGATTTGGTCTTATTACCTTGTTTTTAAGGATAATAATAATAATAAAATAATAATAATTTTGATTTCATGTCATTCCTACGTTCCACTAGGTTCAATATAACAATCATGGAGTACAACAACAATGGAAACAATTTGTGCAGAAAGCAGCAGTTTTTTTTATTCAACAACAAAAATATTCTTTTTTTTTATCTCAATATCCAAACATCTTTATATATATATATATAGGGTGAAAAATATAAAATATAGAATCATAATACAGTTTGTGTGTGCAAACTTCAAAAAAACAATTATTATATATATAATCATATTCTTAATTTAAAAAAAAAGGGGGAAGATAAATTTTATACAAATGAGATATACAAAAATAACAAACAAACAAAAAAGAGAAAAATAATTTCTTGAAAAAGTTGCAAAAAAAAAAAAAAAGGAAAGAAAGTACTTGATAAAATAGAAAGACAAAATTCTATAATAAAACTAATTTTATAAACAAAAATTCGATTATTCTATGAACTTATCATCATCACCAAGCATTAAGAAAATGGAGGACAAAATACACAATAATAAAAGAAAATACAGTAAAACCTTTTTATTAAAAATAATTTGATTACATTTAATTTCCATTTCTGAAAAAAAAAAAAAATGTTGCTATGATAAATTTTGAATCTAAATGAATTATTTCTTTTAGATATTTCAACAAAAGCTTACAATGTTGTTATGCTTTCTTGTCTTTATTAGACAACTAGCCGAATGACCCGGGCATTGCCCGTGTTTTACCCGACTGTAGATGTTACAACGGTGATCCTTAGGTCGCTGGTTCAAATCCAGCTCGAGGGAGCCGGCGAGCACGTGACCTCCCTGTGCGCGCGCATCCGTGACAGAGGCCGATGAGGAAAGACGGTCGTGACTATATATAGGGATGATAGTACTCAGGAACTATTGAAAAGACATGTTGAACAAAGTCGAGAAGTAAAAAAGATTAAATATACACCTCTGATCATCTGAAATACAAAGTTTATACAAAACAGAAAGTCTTACAAGAAAATAAGAACTAATCCAAATAATTTATTAGTGTGTAACATATCGGCAACAGCATTGTCACCATCATCAGACAAAAGAAAAATGCTCATTTCACTTCAATCGCATTTATTCTTTTGTCTGTTGATGGTGAGAATGCTGTTGCCGAAACTTTACACACTATTAAATTATTTGGATTAGGTCTTATTTTCTTGTATTATAATCTATAATCCAAATTGTGCTTTATCAAAACAGAGATACTTTTTAAAAGTTGTCAAGATAGCTGTCACCAATCATTTCTCTTTTAATCCTTATTGTAAAAAATTAAAAAAACAAAAACCTCTTTCTATAAAATAATCCCTTACATAAATATTGAGTAAAATCAATCATTCCTCCAGGGAAAAGTATCTTTTCAAAACATTTTTATTATTCTCTAGCTTTCGGGCACGGACGCCCCTCTACAGGAAAAAAATCTGGTTTTCTTGGAAAACTTGGTTATACCAGGTTTTCTCCTGTAGAAGGGCGTCTGTGCTTGAAAGCTAGAGAATAATCAAAATGTTTTGAAAAGATACTTTTCCTCTGAAGGCCTGATTAATTTTACTCAAATACCTCTTTATAAAAGATTATTAACCTTGTAATTAAGGTCACAAAACGTTTTCAATATTTATAATATTTATAATAAGTTCAATTCTCAACCTGCAACCTCTAAACACATTATTGACTGAATAGATTCATCCATTGATGAGCTCTACTCATCCCTTGCAAACATCATCAACAAGTTTTACAAGCTTGATACCTGAATATGATTTGAGTGGAGATAAGAAAGAAGAAGATATTATTTATAATAGAAAGGTTTTACTGTATTCAGAAAAATATTTGGGAAAAAAAAAAGAAAAAGAGAAAAAAGGGGGGCGGGGGAAATAATTAATCTTAGAACAATGTGGTCAAAAGTTATATTTTTCCAAAAAGTTGACTCACAGAGAGATTCTACAGACAACAACAACAGCAGGAAGAGATAAATGGACGAGTATCACAAAAGATTTTATCACAAAGCAAGGAGGAAATGAAACAATTTATCTAAACACCAAATATCCACTACAAATTGAGCCAGTGTGACACCGCTAAAGCTGTTGACAACCACAGTGTTTCTATTGTGTGTGCACATTACACCTATCATTGGGAAATAACATCTTGGAATCAAATAACCATGATTTTTTAAAAATATCTTTTAAAAAAAGAAGGTAAAAGAAGAATTTTTTAAATAATGTTTTTTTTTAAATGTATATATAACAATACCTTTTTTTTCTTCAAAAATCAATGTTTTGTATTATTATTATTATTACAATTGACTATAAAAAAATATAAAACTTATTTACATATAAATAAATTTCAATACTAAACTTTAATATTTACTGAATATTAGGAATTTATATAAAAATAAGAGTGTCAACTCCCAGCAACTGGAACTTTCAGAAAATGTGAAAATTTATCCCAATAAATGATAGTCTGAATTAACTTATTTGTTAGTTTTTTTTTTAATATGCAAATATGACAGATTTAATTTATTTTAAAGTTACATACTTTGATTCACAAATTTTGTCACAAATAATATTTTTGAGTAGTTTTGGCTTTTCTTACATTTTTGATATTCATTTTAATATATATATTTTTCCATACACACACAAATAGGATACTATGACATAGTTTAAAAAAGACCAATACAAATGACTAAAATTATAGGTGAAGTTTCATGAGGTAACAACTCTGTAACAGAGAAATTTTACATATCATTTTTTTTTAATTTGGAGATTTGAGGGAAAAGCCAGTGATTATCTATAATCCACAATGTATCATCAAGACTTATCTTAATAATGCTGTGATATGCAAATATAATCATCATATCTTGTAGTAATATTATGGTATGTATGCAAATTTTACTTCATCTCCCCTTTGCAGTGAATCCCATGAATAAGAAAGGGCTATAAATATATTTGATAAAGGTATTGCATATCGAAAGTTCCATTTACTAAAGAGAGTTGACTGTGTAAATATAGATGGAAAATGTGCAAATATGCAAATATATATAAAGAGGTAGAAAAAAAATTGACTATAATTTTTTTTTTCAGAAGTGTGAAATAGAGATAACAGAAATTGCGCTATAAATTATGGATATTGCCTTCATTTTTATAGTTTTAAATCATAGCAGAACAAAATGGATGGAAGGACATCAATGAATAAAGAAAAAAGGTGAAGAAGTACTGTAAGAAAGTCATAGGAAATCCCATTGATCTAAAGAGAGACACAGTCTATCTAGTGAATGTCAACTTCAGATGTCTAACATTCTCTACCATATTAACAACCCCCATTACACAAGTCCAGTAGAGAAAAAAATATTTTTGTGTATTTTGGAAGAAGAATGAAAAAAAAATATATATTGAGAAAGTTTGTGAGAAAATAATATTCCAACTTCTTTAATTCAACTTCCCAAGATATCATACTACAAGATGAATTTTTTCACCATAGTATCAATGCTGTTACATCACTGTGATTTTACTTTGTGCCCTATAAAACTAAAGTGTAAAGTATTATCCAAAAAAATAAAAACCTGAAAAGATACAATAGAAGCTTTCTGTAAAAAGGACAACACCTAGTTACAGAACCAAAGTTTCCTTTAGGGAGATGTATCCCCTTAGTGAAGAGTTGCTAATTGGTAACAAGTGTACCAAAATTGACCAGAAGTTTCTGAAATTTTTCCATATTGCATTGTCATCAAGCGTGAGCAAGCATATCAAATTTCAGACTTCTAGGTGCTCTATAAGTATATTAAAAATTGATGATAAGATTTTCGGACAGACAAAAAAGACAGAACAACAGAGAGGAAAATTTTTAAATAAACACTTTTTATAAACTGCAATTTTGATGATAGAAATTTTCCATTGTCTCAATGTAGACAACTTCCACTGTATCAGACAAGGCTATGAAAACATGGAGATTGCTAGAAATGTTAGATATGAAAACATCTAAAAACGAAGCCATTGTTGAATATAGTTTTATAACATCGTCAATATTTTTTTCCAACACCCCAAATACTTTGTTTCAATATCCAAGTGAATAATTTTTTCCACTAAATATAAACAGATGGACAATCATTGAAAAGCAAAAATTGAATTTTCCATCTTTTTTTGATAGTATCCCATCAATGAGCAGTGAGAAAATAAAAGCTGTAAAGAATGGAGATGAGAGAAGAACAAGCATAATATTACCCGATAAACACATCTTCAAAAATATTTCTTTTTTTAAAAACTACTTTGATTTACAAAGCTACTTTTCTCTATTGGTTTACTTATTGCACATTAGAGAAAAACATAACAAGACTATTTCTTTATAAATATAACTTTTTTTAAGATCAATTAAAAAAAAAAAAAGGATTTTTCAAAAATTTCTATAAAAATTTGACTTATAACATAGGTAGGCGCAATATTTTCTAGTAAATATATATATATTTATAATATAAAATATTTTTTTAATATAAAAAAAAAATTGAAAATCACATATAAAAAAAGCAAAAAAAAAAAAATTATAAATTTTTACGTATAATCATAAAATTTTAACATATTTGCATATTAATTTTTATATATTTTGATTATGCGACAAAAATTTGTTAATAATTTGCATCATCTATCAGAATTATATATCAACTGAATAGAAATTTCCTTATCATATTCCTGTGTCATACATAAGAAGTGATTTGAAAACCCCAAGATTTAGTTATAAGCTGGATTAGATTATCAGTTAAAAGTTAAAAACCAAGAGAAAGCCAATTATGGTTATTTATTCTGATAGATGTCGCTTTAATCTGGTTTTTTTTTTTTAGTTTGATAGAGGAAGAGACAATATGCAAAAACAGGAATAAATGACAGGCCAGTAGGTAACTTCTGAAAGCTTCACAGAGTACAGGATACAATTAGATTTAGAATAGAAATAAGAAAAAAAATCATGAGGTAAAGAGTCAAACACTACACAAAACTTTCTTTGCCTCACGATTTTGTTTTTCTTCTGATAATATATATACTGTGCTTCAAGTGGTTATGCAACTTATGGAATCATACTTGTAACAACAAAGATGAAAAGGGTTACAACAATTAAATGTTTATAACAATAACAGTTCATACCTATAGGTTTGAAACATCTTTTTTCTTAATTCTTTTCCTAAATGAAAAAAAAGATAATATCAAGATAGATGTATTTCAATTAATTTATCATTTAAAAAAAAATACACTCATGGATAAAACTTAAGGAAAATTGAAAGTCTTTAATGTCATCATTTTTTTTGAAGGAGATAGAGGCAATTTTGTTTACACTTGGTTATCTCGTGTGTCTTCAATAAAGGTTACTGTAATATCTTTCAGAGTTATAATCCTGATATACATGGTAAAAGGTACAACTTTCTAAGTTTTGTCCATGAGTATATACAAGATGTAAACAAGCTATTACCAATCCAACTATTGTATGCTTTAGTTGAAAAAACAAAGTCTTTGACAGGTTCAACTCCAAAATTTCTAAATAAGCCCATGCCGTAGATAGATAGATATTTATACTTTGATACCAGCGGAACTTTGGCACGGTGAGCAAAAATCGACAACATTTTCATTTAAAAAAAAAAAAGATTGCAAAATTTAGAAAAAAAAAAAAAAATTTGCATATATAGAAACTTTTAACCCTTAGCACCCGCAAGAAAATGAGAAATAGTGTTTTTTATTTAAAAAAGCTTTGATTGTTATGCCAAGGAATAAGATTTATAAAATTAAAAAATGATTGTTTATATGATTGACAAAAACAAAACACACTGCTCCCATAGACGATTGAAAAACAAACAAATAAGAAAAATATACAAAAGGAAAAAAAAAGTGGAAAATATAAAAAGTTAAGTTTATAAAAGTATATAGAGAAAAATGGAAGAATTAACCAAAAAAAGTAGAAGAAAAAATGGCAAGGATAAAAAAATAAAGAGAATAAATCAAAATAATATATTCATTAAGAAAAAAGTGCAAAAAAATATGAAATATATTAATAAAGAAAAATTTTATACACACATATATAGTTCTCTCTCTCTTAAACACATATTTACATATATATATATATATAGGGTTGAATAGTAATAATAATACATTTAAAAAAAACATTGGGAAAAAAAAAATGCTCAAATTTCAATAAGGATTTATCAAATTATAAAACAGAGGGAGAAAAATCTTCAAACTTCCACACAAAATCCACCCTGAGGTTTTAAAAAATTAAAGGAAATGGAGATTCGCTTTGCATTCTATTTTGCATATTGTACGTATATGCAACTTTTCTAAAATTCTCCCAAAGTGACTATGTAACAGATTGCATGGTAAAACTTGGAAAATGATTTCTTTAAAACCTAGGATTGATATTGGAGACACACAAAATTTAAGAAAGAAAATGTGAGATCTAACATGGATCATCTATAGGTCATTGATGTAAATTGGAAACAAACTTGAGGAAAGAAATGGGAAGATTACAAAAATCCATATAATACTATAAAAAGTTTATATCAGATTTTGACACTTGATGCTACTTTGTTTGTCTTATATATTTCATACTATATTTTTGTTCCCACATCACACATGTATATATTTATCAGCTAAAACAATTTTACATTAATTTCTTCATTGACCAAATTAACATTAAAAGTGGAATCCATAAGGATCGCAATTATTTAAAAGATGAAGTAAAATTTTGAGAATTTTTTTTTTCTTTACAAAGAGTTTTAAAACTATTATATAAGAGGTTGCGTATATAAAAATGGAGAAATAATAATAATAAAAAAAACCTTAATTACATAGTCCAACAAATTTGCATAGCTTGGGACCACAGCCACAATAAGAAAGTTGGTGATCCTCGAAGAAGTCAATAAGGTGGGAATAAGCTATTGCAACATGGATTTAGCAACTACCTTTGTTATAATTTGTATAATGATGCATTATGCTCATCACCTTAGTAAAAAAAACTTTATTAGTGATGATAAAGATTTGAGCCCAGAGTTCAACACCAATTTTGGGAAACTCAGATAAAGAGTCAACAATCTATATACTGTCGACTCTCGATAATTTGAAACTCAAGGGACCAGAGAAAATTTTCAATTTATCAAGAGTTAAAAATAACAGGAGTTTAAAACAACTGAAAGAGAGGGAGAGAAAAAAATCAAGTAAACAAGAGTTTGATCAAAAATTGTTATTTATTATTTTTAAACATTTGTACAGTTATTTACAAATGTTCATTTATGGCAATAATATTATTCCTTCAACTTCAAATTACTGAGAGAACCAATTAATATTGATTTTATTGTTATTGTTGTTTCTTATCCCCTTGTGTAAATATTACACAAATTCCATGATATTGATTTTATTCAACTTATCAAGTATTTTTCAAGGGACCTGGAAAACTTTTTCAAATTTTTGAGATATTCAAATTAACGAGTTTCAAATAAGGAGAGTCGACTGTACCATGTTTTCAGGTTATGGCCCTCATATGAGTATAGAGGGTGGCTTCAATTTTGTAACATCCTTCATATAGGTTGGCTATTTGTCTGTATTTACCAAAACTTGTGGCTCATTATTTATCATCACTATAAAGTTTTTAACTGGGACAATGAACATGAGACGCATTATTCAGATGAGTAATTAAAGGAAGACAAGCTTCTTTTTTTGGTATCTATATATTATCTTTAAAATATTCAGAAAAAAAAATCTAAACCCATAGCTAAAAATAATTATTTTTATGCAAATTTTATCAATATGCAGTAAAACCCCATTGAAATGAAACATGAGCTAAACTTCCTTTATAACAAACCTGAAATAAAATTTCCATTTATATTTTTATAATACTGTGAAGTATGGCTATAGTGAACCAAAGGTTCAGTCTAATTGGGGTTTCACTATATAGAGGTTTTTTTTTTATTGTACTTGAAAAAAAAAAAAGTTGAAAATCAATCATTTAAAAAAAGTAAAAAACCTTGGTAAATTGAACCAGGGATATAGCAAACCTTCCAGTATAACCAATTCACAATGTTGCCATATAATTAGCTGTGGCTACAGTCAACTAAAACTTTGGGTTTCCTTGCTGCTACCATTTCTTCAAGGTAATAAGACCAAATAAATAAATAATGTGTAACGTTTCGGTAACAGCATTGTTACCATCTTCAGACAAAAGTACTGAATGTATCATTGTGTCACTGAATGTATGATCATTCAGTACTTTTGTCTGAAGATGGTAACAACGCTATTACCGAAATATTACACACTATTTATTTATTTGGATTTGTTCTTATTACCTTGTGTTTATAATCTATAACTGTGCCTTATCATTACCATTTCTTATTACAGTAGAACTACCTCTCTGGACAACATCTAGTTCCAAAACCAAAGTGTGTCTTTTAAAGAGAGAAAGAGAGGTGTCCTCTTACTGGAGAATCGCTTAATAGTAAAGGTAGTAATTTAGGTGAGATGAAAACTGTCCTTTGTTGAGAGGTGTGACCTCTCATGGAGGTTATTTTGTTATATAGCTACTAAATTACCTGTATTTTCTAAATTTTTAACAAACAAATAACGCATCAGTTAATTCTAAACAAGATATTGCAGTCAAAATTTTTAAAAAAAGTCTGAGGAGAAAGATAAAATCATTGATACAAAATCATATATTCCCTTTCATAAAGAAAAAAAAAAAGGCAAAGCTATCATTATAATATAATAATAAAAAAAAAAAAGAATCTTTAAAAAAACATCATTTCAACCATTTTTTTCCTCAATCAATCATCTCATATATATTAAATATATAAATATATATATTAGAACATGTATATAACAGTACATTTTTTTAAAATATATATATCTCAAATAAATAATATATTATATATATATCAAACTTTTGTTTTGTTTAATAAATACACTCATAGTGGAGAGATAGCTTCATTTCTTTAAAAAATAGATTATATATATATATATATTAAAATTTTTATCTCTATATATATAATAAATTGATGTAATAGATCTGGTTTGTTATGGAGAGATAGGGAAGACCCGTGTTGAGGAATGTTGCAATGTGTTGCGAGATTGAATACTGTAGAGGATACTGTTGGTGCAACAACACTCTGTATAAGGGAAGTTTGGTGAGTGGAACAATATTCAGTGAGGGTAGGAAAATAAAAAAAGATTTAACACAGAAATAATCTTGATACACTAGACACTTCCATTCTAAAAGAGAACATCTAATTGCATAGTGTCCTTTAGAGAAAGCTGTCCTTTTACCAAAGAGAGAGCAGCTAGAAAAAAAACAAAAGAGTGGAAGGAATGAGGAGTAAAGATCTCGCGCAGGACAAAATTGTGTGCAGTACAATCTCAAGACGGGTCTTACCATACAAGCGGTACAATATATATAAACAGCGGAGCAAGACTAGATGCTGTTCTGTTGTTGCTGTTGTTTGAGACGGTTAACTTCCCGTCGTGCAAGAGAGGCTTCAGCGGCCAGCTTCATCTCCAGTTCTTTGAGGCGTTTTACCTCACATTGGATTGTCTGCACAGACAGACAGACAATGTTGGGATTGGAGGGAATTCATCAGACAAATACAATCAGTTTGTATCTTTCAATCAAGCTACTTTCAAACCTACATTTAATGTGTTGGTTCTTTTCATTTGGGCCAAACAAACAGATATATTTTGAAAATAGAGCAATCCATATTCAATTCATTAGATAATAAAAAGGCATATATTGGATTTAATAAAAGATTTATTTTGCCAATATTTCGGCTGGCTGAATGCCAACCTTTATCGAGGCATTACATCTTTGTATACACAAACTGATGCGGCGCTGAGTTTTTGTATACAAAGATGTAATGCCTCGATAAAGGTTGGCATTTAGCCAGCCGAAATATTGGCAAAATAAATCTTTTATTAAATCCAATATATGCCTTTTTATTATCTAATAAACAGATATATGTATTTTTTTTTTTTTTAAATAGAGCAATCCATAAATAAATATTTAATTTAAAAGGCAATATATGCCAACCTTTAACAAGGTGTTATAACATATTTAATGTGTTATAACACCTTGATAAAGGTTGTTGTTCAGCCAACTGAAATATTGGTAAAATAAATGATATTTTGATCCAATATATAGCTTTTTAATTAAATTTTTGTATATAAATACAAAGTTTTTGATTGCAGAAAGGGCAGGAATAATACTGAATTTTTGACATTTTTTCATTCAGTACTTTTGTCTAATGATGGTAACAACTCTGTTACTAAATCCTCACACACTATTTACTTATTTGGATTTGGTGTTATCACCTTGTGTTTCTAATCAGTTACTGTGAGGATGAAGTGACTGAAAAGATCTTTGACAGTTTCTCCATTGTCAATATATACAAGTAGACATGATGCAGGTCATTATAAGGATGGTATTAAGGTGTCAGAACTACACAGCACATATAGTGTGTTTTACTTTGCATTCAATAAGTACACCAATACCTCACTTTGCATCGTTTTGTTTTGTGTTTTTTTCAAAGTTGCGTCGCTGCTTAATTTTTACTGATTTTCACTGTGCGTCGTTAGATTTTCGAAGTTGCGTTGTTTTGGATTGGAGTCTTTAAATTTTTTTTTTTTTCTAAAATATGGGAACACCTTTGTTTTTGATTGAGCCTTTACATATTTTCACTTTGCATCGTATTTTTTTGGAACGTAACCCCGACGCAAAGCGAGGTATGGGTGTACTCCATTTCAATTAATGACACCCAGAGCAAGGGGGTGGGACTTGTGGGGCTATTAACCACATCATACCAGACTGGATGTTGCTAACCAGTGCTGGTACCTGAGGACTAGCCCCAGCATTCTTTTTTTAACACAGTTCATAACTACAAGGTGATAAGACCAAATCCAGATAAATTAATAGTGTACATTAGAACCTCCCTGTAAAGGACACCTAATTGCAGAGCCAAAGTGTCCTTTAGGGAGAGGTGTCCTTTTACTGAAGAATTGCTAAATAGCAAAAATTGTAATTTTGTAAATGAAAACTGTCCTTTACAGAGAGGTTTTTTTCTAGAGTGAGTGTCATTTCATGGAGGTTCTACTGTACAGGTAATAAATTATTACACCATGTAGTTCTAATCTATAATCCAAATTGTGTCTTATCAACACACTTAATCTAATAAGACAATATATTTAAACAGAAAAAAGTGCCAAAACTACAATTTTTTTACAACAATATAAAACCCTTCTGATGACATCAAATACAGTTAAAATGCAATGCTGATTGAAACAGATGAAATGTTGCAGCACAATTTTGATCACTTGTTGGACACTGGAGTAAATGCTCTTCTTCTTCTTCTTCTTCTTTCTTATCTCCACTCAATCACACTAAGGTATCAAGCTTGTAAAGCTTGAGATTTTTGATGGTGTCTGCCGGGGAAGAGTAGAGCTCATCAATGGATGAGTCAATACAGTGAGTAAATGAGTAAATGCTCTGATACCTGAAAGCTATCCTAGAGAGGTAGCTCAATATTGGATAAAGGTACAAATGGTTAAAACAACAATTTATTAGGTTTTCAAGTAAAAAAAATCTTTAATTTATACATTGTCTGTAAGCCAAAAAAAAAAAATGGCAATGACACCATCTCTCCCACAAATGGTAGAAAATTGAGGATAAGATATGCAGATGATTGTTCTGTGGAAAGTGCCAAAAAAAAAAAGAAAGAGCACTTACAATGTTCTGTTTGAGAATGGCAAGTTTCTCCGCTTTGACCCTCTTCACTTCTTTCTTCAGACTGTCCACTTGCTTCAGGGTTTCTGTGGCACACAGGAGGTTGAAAAAAAAGCCAAATCACACAATAATAGTTTAATAAACAAAAGTTACTCCTTCACTAAAAACTTTCTGGTTAATATTCTAGTAGGTATATCAATATTCCACTCTCTTACAGATGATAAAGTACATACACAATTGGGAAGATAGATTAGAAACAAAAAGTAACATGACCAAATATATATTAATCAAATGTTCAATAAAATTTTGGGGTTTTTATCATCATCAGACAACAATTCTGTTGTCTAATGAGGGTAACAATGTTGTTACCAAAATGTCACAAACATTTAAATAATTTGGAATTGGTCTTGTTACCTTTAGTTCTCTTACTGACTTACTAGATGGACGATAACTTTTGTCAAAATTAATCAACAATCTCATGTCATCCAAAATCTCCAGGGAGACCATCTGAAGCCTTCTCTTCTTTCTTATCTCAAAGCCATAATCATGGTGGGTAGTTAGCGACTGCTTTTACTGTAAGCGCACCACATGTCTACACATGTGAAAAGCAGTTCAACTTTGCATTTACAAATGTGCCAGAGCCCCGTTTGGTTACTTGCACTCGCTGGTGGGGTTGGACTTTTGCAAGAATCGGGGGCCATTGGAGCATTTTTTTTTTTTTAAACAGAAAAAAAGTGTCCAATGTGGGAATCGAACCCGGGTCGCAGTGGTCGAAAACCAAACGGTTTAACCAGCCTTCCACCGACCCCCTGAAGACTTCTAAAATAAGAATATAAGCAAGCTACCTTACCAAATAATTAGATACAAACCTATATCTATTGAACATTTCTATGAGCTATCAGACTTGGGTTGGCAACAAAACCACAGCATCAGCTCTGGCAGACATTAGTTTCAGGGTATGTCCCTTGTCCTTCCAGAGCAGGCTAGATTGCAGAGCACCATCTAGTGGAACAAAAATAACCTAAATGGTGATTTAGCTTGTTTAATAATATTTAGAACTCTGCCCTTGCCGGTCCCAAGCCCGGATGAAAAAGTAGGAGGGGGAGCAGTAACAAGCTCACTAAAAAACCTGGGTTCAGCTGGCCCGGCTGATAGTATCCTGTTAGGGCTCCTAATACAGGGATACAGGATGAGCAGCGTTTGTACTCCATGTTAGGAGCGGCTGAACATAGCGTCTGTTTCTCATGTCAGAGGCGGCCATTTATTTTGGAGCTAAGTCGGCCTGCCATTGAGTAGTGCTCCCAGTCTTAATGACAAAGGCAGACGCATTCTACTTCACCCAGTGTGGAGATAAGAAAGAAGAGAATAATATTTAGCCAATCCATTTTCATGATAAATCAAGAAAATCCAACTACAGATGCCTATCGGGCTGTTGGCCTTCATCAGCGTGGTGCAGGCTGTACATCAAAGTCATGTCTATGTTGCCAAAAAAATTGCTCCAGCGACAAAGTCTAATATTGGCAAACAAATAAGGAAAATAAAGACTTTTAGATTGAAAGTGAACAAGAGAGTTTTGCACAGAATTGGCCTAGTAGGAAAAGGAAGGAAGGTTGGAGAGACAAACCTTCATATTCCGGGAAGTGAGGGCAGTGGAGGTCCAGACTGCTGAGACTGGTGGAGTCAGACTCTGAGGTGGCCAGAGGGGGCGGTGCAGGGGGTGTGCCCGGACTGGACACTGGGCTGGGGGAGTCGCAGCTCTTGGTGCACAGTTCCCTGAGACACACATCCTCTCTGTCTCTTACTGACCTACCTACACATTACTTCTATTAATTACTAGCCGAATGACCCGGGCAACGCCCGTGTTTTACCCGATTGAATGTTTTGATTCAAATACTATTTGTTACAATTATAAATTGGCGCCTTAAATAAATGCATATTTTAGTTAATAACTATAGCCTATGTGCTTTATCTGTCTATGTACTGTTGGCTTCCGTAGGCGTCTCTTACTGGGAAAAAGAAAGAGAGGATTCCAATTGGTTATTAACTAATATATGCATTTATTTAAGGAGCGACCCGCTCCAACACAATAGTTACATAAACGAAAAGGCGAGTTGGGGGGGGGGCAAAGGTGGCGTGAGCGTAGCAAACCAATAGGAGGGCGCCATTCCAAAAAAAAAAAAAGCAAACAGTGACAGAGACGAAAACTGACTGATTAAGAGATGAAGAATGACGCTCGTAACTGTATATAGAATAAGCATTAACTCACCATCTTTATATAAGAAATGAAATCTTTCACCCTTCAGTGTAGCATATATAAGCAGAATCGTCCAATATACAGTATTATAGACCGCTCTAAGAAGATATGGTAGATTAAATTGGCAAAACCACTGAGAGGGTTCACCACTTATAAATCAAGTCCTCCCTATATTTTTTCATTGCAGTAAGAACAGTACAAGTTTATTTTATGCATGCATGAACTCATGGAATTTGTGTAACCTTTACACAAGGGGAATAAGAAACAGCAACATTTTATGCATAAAAGAAACTTCCATTTTTTAAGGGTTTCATTTTTTATATTACTTCTATTATTGAGAGATCTCTCTTGATTGGATGATCTCTCCTCTCTAAGGTCCACCATCCCCATTGTGTTCAGCTTATGGACAGTTCTCTTATTTATCAATGTGGCCAATTATCTGTGATCTTTTCAATCAATTAGATTCTCCACCTTCCTCCAGGCACCACATACATCTTCTTCTAAAACATCACCTAGCAAGTTTGTCTTTCTAAAACTGGCCTCTATCCTGTTATATATTTCTTGTTTCATTAACAATTTGTCTTCCAATCTATAAATTTTATTTTGTTGTTAGAATTTATACTCACAAGGTAATAAGACCAAATCCAAATAAATAAATAGTGTGTGACGCTTCAGTAACAGCGTTGTTACCATCTTCAGACAAAAGTACTGAATGCATTACTTCAGTACTTTTATCTGAAGATGGTAACAACACTGTTACCGAAACGTCACACACTATTTATTTATTTGGATTTGGTCTTATTACCTTGTGTTTATAATCTATAATTCAAATTGTGCCTTATCAAGAATTTATACTCATTAAACAATGTTTTCTGTCCATTAAGCTTTCTCCAATCATTTTCAAAACAATGGAGAGCTTTCAATTTTGAGATAACTGATGTCATTAGAAGAAATGGGGAAGTGCTTGATGAAAACCATTGTCACTTATTTCCCCCCGTTAATGAGAAATTGCTAATGTCGTCGTGTCCAAAGAAGAGTCTCAGATGTCTCCATGCATCGCCATCACAGCAGCAGCAGCAATATCCACTATCTTGGAGAAATTACTGTAAATCTAATTTATGATAAGAAAGACCCACTCACCTGGTTAGTGAGACTGGAGACATCTGTTGTGGGGTGCGGAACGGCTGGAGCTTTGAGAACTGGAACATCATCCACCACCTCAACAATTGTTGTGTACTAAATAAAATATATTAAAAATGGCATATCCTGACCAGGAGCACATGTACTTTACCTAAGGCAGAGCGCCATCTGGTGGAACAGAAATCAACTAAACATTGATTTAGCCTGTTCCCTTATATTTGGCCAACCCAATTTCTTGATAAATCAAGAAAAGCCATCCACGAACGCGTTTTGTGCTTTTGGCGCTCGTTATATATATATGCAAGTGGGATAAAAATCTCCTGGGGCAGAACATTATTGAGAGTGACAAGGCACAATTTGGATTATAGATTATAAACACATTATTACCTAAGTGATAGATTTAAAGCGAACGAGGATGCGTTTCTTATAAGTTTTAATAAAGTCAAGCTTTCGGGTCAATAACCCTTCTACAGGACATCATATCTGAAGAGAATCTTGCATCATATATATTCATATCCATTGGAATATATGATGCAAGATTCTCTTCAGATATGATGTCCTGTAGAAGGGTTATTGACCCGAAAGCTTGACTTTATTAAAACTTATAAGAAACGCATCCTCGTTCGCTTTAAATCTATCACTTATATTATTTAGAGGATTTCAACCTTCCTTACATTATTTACCTTGTGATTATTGAAAGTACAACATCGTGAAGAGTTTATTTTACTCCAGTAGAAGGCCAGAAATGCTCATAGAAACCTTACAAGAAACTCTTGGCCTCATAATTGGCATCATTCTTCTATGGATATCACACTTAGATTTTTCTTTAATTAAAACCTTTTACCACATACACAAGCTTTGTTATACACACACAAAGCTTTATTAAGACCACCGCTCTTATACAGATTCACCACAGGAAGAAAGGAATCATAGATGGATAAGCTTTGTTATGAAATTACTTTCATTTATTTTTTAAATTATTCCTAGTACACGTGGTACAGGCTTTGATAATCATGGTGGGAAAGTAGTTGACAACTGCTTTTACTATGGACCTTTGGGAAAGGCCACTGCTTATTATCAAACAGCTCAAGAAGCATGGACTCATAGAATTTATATAATCTTTGCACATGAGGATAAGAAACAATAACAATGAATTTTTCTGTTATTCCACCACATATTGATTTTAGCACTTACAAGTAGGCCAGAGCCTCGCTTGGTTACTTGTAATCACTACTTGCTAACAGTAGATATTTTAACCTTTCCATGATAGTATGAAATGCATTGAAACCTTGTTTCTCCATATGATGATGGTACCCAATTGGAGTTGGGTCTGGTGAGATTATTATCGCTTGAAAGTTAGCATTTTAAAATAAAAAGGAAACTTATTGTATAGTAAAGTACAATTTAGATTATTGATTATAAATACAAGGTAATAAAACCAAATACAAATAAATAAAGTATGTGACCTTTCAGTAACAAGGCTGCTACTAAAATGTCACACACTATTTATTTGGATTTGGTCTTATTTTTTTAACCTTGTATTGAAACTCATTGTAGTTTTTTTATAACACCTTTCATAATTTTACCTTGATTTATTTTTGATTTTGCAAAGATGGTTGCTCAAAAGGGTGTGGGTACATATGTGAGATGTTATATATCAATCTTTGCAGGTTTTTTAAATTGCATATATGTACTAAGACCAACTTTACATAATAGGAATATAAAGTGGAACCTCATTATAACAGTAACTTGGTTATAAGGCACAATTTGGATTATAGATTATAAACACTATGAAAATGGTTACAATGCTGTTACGTAAATGTCACACACTATTTATTTATTTGGATTTGGTCTTATTACCTTGAGTAACTTGGTTATAACATCATATTTCTAAAGTCCCAATTATTTTAGCCAGGGTTATGACAATACATGGTTATAACAACATAAAATCTTTATCCAAGTGATGTTATAGTGAAATCCTATTGAATATGAATATTACATGCAGTAAAAAAGCATATCTCCCTTTTTAACATCAAAATTTGTTAATTGTCACTTCTCTAGCATGTCTCAATTAATAAAAGTTGACTATATCCTACCAAAAACACAAGCAAATAAGACCAAATCCAAATAAAAAAATAGAGTGTGACATTTCAGTAACAGCATGTTATTACCATCAGCAGAAAAGTACTGTATAAAAAAAATTCAGTACTTTTGTTTGATGATGTTAACAATGCTGTTACCGAAATGTCACACACTATTTATCAATTTGGATTTGGTCTTATATCCTTATGTTTTTAATCTATAATCCAAATTGTACCCAATCATTATATCTAACAAATTTGAAGTAAATCATAGGTGAGATAGCTTCTAATGTAGACAAATATGAATAAATGAAATTCGAAGATGAGAATTGAAGTTAGAATCAGGATTCAATATTTTTTTTTCCCCTTATTATTCCTCTCAACCTTTTGTGTGGAATGTGGTTTATAATAGTCACACAAAACAAATTTAATTGAAGATAAGGTACAATTTGGATTATAGATTAGAAACATAAGGTAAAAAGACCAAATTAATGAAATTATTATGACATAACAGTGTTGTTAGCGAAATGTCACAAACATTTCATTAATTTGGTCTTATTACCTTATATTTAAATGATAAAAGTATATAAAATTTCGAAAAAATATATAGATATATCAATCCTTCTCTTAAATTTCTTCTTTTTTTTTCCATAGGTTTTGGTAACTAGACTTCATCCTTTTGGCTGAGAAGTCACCAAAAAAAAAACATTTTGAGAAAAAATAAAAAATTAAGAATAGAGCTCAGGCATTTGCACTTATGGAGACAAAACTTAAGGACAGGCCAAGTCAGACTTTCACCAAAGTGTGCCTGGATCATGGTATCATTATCAATGAAAGCTGCACCCCTACACCCCATTCCATGAAACAGCTCGAGGAGCATGAACTCATGGAATTTGTGTAATCTTAACACAAGGGGACAAGAAATAACAACAACAAACTTAAGGAAGTAGTACCTTTTAACATGTATATCAGCATTCAGACTATAACTCTGAAAGATATTACAGTGACCTTTATTGAAGAAGACACACGAGATAACCACAATAACCATTTGTGAACAAAATTGTCTCCATCTCTTTAAAAAAATATATGAGCAGCAACATCAAAGATGTTTCACTTCCTTAAGTTTTGTCCACGAATGTATATTCATTTTCAACAAACTACCAGCTAATCATGGTTACAAATATGTAACCAGAATGCTAAAAGGAGGGAGAGACATTCCGAGTTAACAGTCTCTCATCTATCAGTAACCAAGGATAGAATGAAATATTTAGAATTGATCACTAGATCCACAATGTATATTGAACTCCACCTTTGCCGGTCCCAAGCCCGGATGAAAAAGGAGGAGGGGGAGCAGTAACAAGCTCACTAAAAAACCTGGGTTCAGCTGGCCCGGCTGATAGTACCCTGTAAGGGCTCCTAATCCAGGGATACAGGATGAGCAGCGTTTGTACTCCATGTTAGGAGCAGCTGCACATGGCGTCTGTTCCTCATGTCAGAGGCGGCCATTTCTTTTGGAGCTAAGTCGGTCTGCCACTGAGTAGTGCTCCCAGTCTTATGACAAAGGCAGACACATTCTACTTCACCCAGTGTGGAGATAAGAAAGAAGAAGAAGAAGAGAACAATGTATATTAGCTGCCAACTCTGATGTACTCTGGCATGTCTCCTTGTACATAATCTATAGATGGTATTCATTTATTGGACTTAGTTACTTTAGATGGATAAGACCAAATTAATTTGGTTAAAAAAAAAAAGAAAGGGTATTTAGTAATAATAATAAAGGCTTTTATAACTATACCAAATACTTTCATGATAAGGTACAATTGAAGATTAGAAGCATAAGGTAAATGATATATAACCCTTTGTATAATATTATTTGAGAATGATAAGGCACAATTTGGATTATAGATTATAAACATAAGGTAATAAGAGACCAAATCTTCAAATAAATAAATAGTGTGTGACGTTTCGGTAACAGTGTTGTTACCATCTTCAGACAAAAGTACTGAATGAGAAATTTTACCACAGCATGTTTTAAATAGTTACTGTTATCAAGTGTGTAAACAAGATAGCAGATAAGAAGAAGATAGTTTTCTGAGAAACACAGAATATTATTCTTAGAATTAAAGGTGGAAAAAAACCTACCATCCCCATCGTTATCCAGGGGAAAAGTGTCTTGCACCTTCTACAGGAGTATGACATGATATAGCTATAGGAGCATGAACTCATAGAATCTTTACATAAGGGGATAAGAAACAACAGGAATAGAGTTTCCCCAGGTACCCATATTGTTCTCAACACAATTTATCCAATAACTCAAGGAAATAAAACCAAATCCAAATAAATAAATAGTGTGTGACGTTTCGGTAACAGCATTATTATTTATTTGGATTTGGTCTTATTACTTTGTGTTTATAATCTATAATCCAAATTGTGCCTTATCAATTATCCAATAACCAAAACATTGAATAAACATAAGGTAACAAGACTATGTCCAAATAGATAAACAGTTACCGAAGTGTTACAAACAGTTTCTCTAAACACAAGGTAATAAGACCAAATCCAAATTAAAAAAATAGTGTGGGACGTTTCAGTAACAACACTGTTACTGAAACGTCACACACTATTTATTTATTTGAAGATTTGGTCTTATTACCTTGTGTTTATAATCTATAATCCAAATTGTGCCTTATAAAACAGTTTCTCTATTTGGATGCGGTCATGTTACCTTATATTACTAATCCATAATCCAAATTGTTTACCTTATTATAAAAGACTTATTAAAAAAAAAAAACTCAATACCACCTTGTTACCATAAAACACAGTTAGAAATTCAATTACTTTAAAACAAGATTTTTAAAGACACTTCCTTTTGAATGCTGATTTCAACCTTTGACTTTAGTTTAAAAAACCAATCTAAAAAAAGTAGAAAACTATAATTTCATTTTTTTTAAATATGTAAATAGGATGCTGAATTACTATTCAGCAACCACGGTCACCAAAACAAACAAAAAACAAAACAAAATGGTGGAATGATTGAAAAAATAAAAATGTACACAACACAAAATAAATAAATAAAAGACTAAATAAATAAACTGAAAATAAAAAAAAAAATTACAAATTTTAATCTTCCTCACACACAACAATGGACACATCCAACAATTACATTTAGAAAAACTTAAACAAAATTTAATTTGGGAAGAGAGATGGGGAAAAAAAGGATAATAAGAAAAAAAACTTAAGACTAGGGACATTTAAAAATGGATGACTAAAAATCTTTAAAAAATAATATAAAAAAAAGATAAAGACTAGAGAAATTGTAAACAAAGAGTTAACTTTACATTTTAATAGTATTCACAACAATTCGGGGGAAACTACTCAACAAAGAACTTGTCAATTAAAATGGATCTATACAAAGAACAACAAATTTGTGTGGCAAAAAATTTTGGAATTAATTTCAAACATGTTCAACAAATTATGAAAAAGGCATCTCCTTATCGTAAAACTGAAAGTTGCTGATGGCTTGCACCATCTATTGGAATAAATATCAACTATTCTCGACAATCAACGAGAATAGTTGATATTTTTTTCCGATAGATGGCGCAAGCCATCAGCAACTTTCAGTTGCACGATAAGGAGATGCCTTTTTAATAATTTATACACCTTATCCCAGTACAATATTACATTTGTACTATTTTTTCACAATGTTCAACAAAGTTCACCATCAAGATATATGAAATGAAATTATATTAAGTACTTTTTTTTTCCAAATAATATTTTTTTTTCAAACTTTCTGCTATCCTTACTGCGATGAACAAAAACTGAAAGACCCAACTCATACTAGATCATATTTATATGTTAATTCTTTTTTATCACCAAAACTTTACTTAATAGATGGCTTAAATAACCAAGATTGCCTTTAAAAGGTATGGATGTAGAAATAGAGAAATAGGTTGTGTGTATGAGTGTAAACTTGGGTCATTATCAATTATGATTGAAAATTATAAAACATATTATTTTTTTACACTACACTTCAATAAAATATATATAATCAAAAATTTATTTCTACAGCCTTTGATGATGTACAATTTGGATTATAGATTATAAACACAAGGTAATAAGACCAAATACAAATAAATAAATAGTGTGTGACGTTTCGGTAACAGCTTTTTTACCATCTTCAGACAAAAGTACTGAATGAATGAAAATACTTTTGTCTGAAGATAGTTACAACGCTGTTACAGAAACTCCACCCACTATTTATTTATTTGGATTTGGTGTCTTATTACCTTGTGTTTCTACAGCCTTTAAAATGGTTAAACCTCTGGGAGAGTTCAACCACTCATGAGTCATACCCTCCTCTCTTTCAGTTTTTATTCATTACAGAATAAGGGATGTAGAAAGAAATGAAATTTAATTATATAGATTTTAGAAGAAAAGTAGTGTTAAAAACAATATGTTTATCATTTTCAGCAATATAAGAATGCTAAGATTTGATGATGATATTTTATAAATTATAATACAGTGGACCCTCGGTTTACGAGCACCTTGGAGTACGAGCTTTTCGCAGTACGAGCAAAATTTTTTGAAAAATTTTACCTCGGATTACGAGTGAAATTTCGCATTACGAGCAACTCGTGATGGTTGCCCGTAATCGTGATGGATGAAAATTCACTGGGATCCCTCCCTTCAGATCAGATTCGGGAAATATGTAAAATGTGGGAAACTGCAATTGTTCGTAGCAAGAAGAATTGCCCGAGTTTCAATTATTAAAAATAAGAAATTAGTTTCGCACTACAAGCGTTTTGGAGTACGAGCATGGCTCTGGAACGGATTATGCTCGCAAACCGAGGGTCCACTGTATAGGACATCAGAGAGAATTTTGCAATATATTTTTTAAAATATCTTTTTTTTCCATTTTATTATAATGATGGTCATATGTCTATCGAAGATGTGTAATTTTGCAGGACAAACAAAAAAAAAGGAACAAAAACAAGCAATTGGTGAAGCAGTTTGGAGATCTAATCTTTTTAAATATACAAATTAAAAACTTTCTATCAGTGTAATAATCACAAAGCTTATATGTGAATAGGTAGCCAATAAAAGAAAAGTTACATAAAACCTTTCCAAGGAAGAAATCGACAACACTCAAAGTTGAGTTGGAAGCCACAAATCTATTGTGAAGCCATTGTTGGGAATACCATAAACTTTGGAAGTAGGCAGTAACACTGCACTATGTACAAGAAAGCTGACATAATCAATGAGAGTTTTCAGTCGTTGGAGGAAGCTGGAGGAAGATGGTGGTGCCTACGTCTGGAGCGGGGAGGTGGGGTTGGGACAGGGGAGGCATTGGATGAGGAGCTCTGCAGATAGTTAGGTCGGTTAGTGCAGTTAACTAGGAGGAACTAACTCTAAGCTAGTGTGCACACAGAGTCAACTCTACCATTATAATTGGTGCTGGGGAAAACTAAGTCCCAATTATTGGTAGTACAGTAAAACTACCTCCCTAATAAAGGACAACACCCAGTTGTAGAGCCAAATTGTGTTCTTTAGGGAGAGAGGTGTCCTCTTACTGGAGAGTTGCTACAGTAAAACTACCTCCCTATAAAGGACAACACCCAGTTGCAGAGCCAAATTGTGTTCTTTAGGGAGAGAGGTGTCCTCTTACTGGAGAGTTGCTACAGTAGAACTACCTCCCTAATAAAGGACAACACCCAGTTGCAGAGCCAAATTGTGTTCTTTAGGGAGAGAGGTGTCCTCTTACTGGAGAGTTGCTACAGTAGAACTACCTCCCTAATAAAGGACAACACACAGTTGCAGAGCCAAATTGTGTTCTTTAGGGAGAGAAGTGTCCTCTTACTGGAGAGTTGCTACAGTAGAACTACCTCCCTATAAAGGACAACACTCATTTGCAGAGCCAAATTGTGTTCTTTAGGGAGAGAGGTGTCCTCTTACTAGAGAGTTGCTACAGTAGAACTACCTCCCTAATAAAGGACAACACCCAGTTGCAGAGCTAAAGTGTGTTCTTTAGGGAGAGAGGTGTCCTCTTACTGGAGAGTTGCTACAGTAGAACTACCTCCCTAATAAAGGACAACACCCAGTTGCAGAGCTAAAGTGTGTCCTTTAGGAAGAGGTGTCCCCTCTCTTTACTGGAAAAAACTAATTGAAAATTAAAAATGGTAATTTTGAAGAAGGAACTGTCCTTTGTAGAGAGGTGTCCTCACATAGAATATACTGCACCAAATTACCAAGCATTTTTAAAAAGGATACTTGGTGTATTAAGAGAGTACAGAATCTGACTTCACTAATTGAATCAATTCAAATCCAACATTTATTTATACTGCACAAGTTAATTTATAAAATCCTCACCATATATATCGAGGGACCATCATTATTTCAATCATTGGTGGACAAAAAGATGGCAATTTGAAAGGGGTCAAGCTTTGTAAAAAAATAAAGGTGGTGGTGTTGAATTAGAGTAGGTTGAATTAAGAGCAGTAAAGTGAACACACCACAAGGACCACTGATAATTGGGACATGTTCCCCAGCAAAATTCAAATAAATTAGAGAGTCAACTACAATATCTCTAGTACACATGGTACAGGCCATGATAACCATGGTGGGTAAAAGCAGATGACTGCTTTTACTGTAAGTGCACCACATGTCTACATATGTGAAAAGCAGTTTGACTTCACACTTGCTACAATATCTAGACTTTGTTAGCAACTAGAGCTGTGAACAGACAATAAAGTTGGGAGGGGAGATTACCAAGAGTAGAGAATGAAATGAAATGAAAAAAAAAAAAAAAATGGAACAAGTGGAAAAAAAAAAGGATGACTTTAGGTTGAAATTGTATGAAAACAAGATTGGAAAAGGTAAAGTTGTGATATATGGATTGCACTAAAAATATGGAGATTTAGTACAAGATGATAGAAAAAAAAAGAATAACATTAGAATAATTACACAATAGATGATGTTTCAGAAGCCATAGGGTCAACATTTAATCAGGATATGTATAGGATTTGATAGCAAAATTAGCTAGTGTGATTAAGAAAAATAATTCTAAAGGAAGATGATATGTATCACAATAAAACTAAAATGTTATATAAAACAAAAACTCTATACTAGGCTATATAAAACTGTTTCAACATTTGCACTTACATAGGTGACAGAACCCCTATTTGCACTCACTGGTGGGGTTTTGCAAGGACCGGTCTGGCAGCAAGCCAATAAAAAAGTTGGTTCCATGGTGGTTTGAACCTGGCTCCTGGTTGTCACAAGCAATATTTGTAACCAGCCTAACTATACTACAACTATACTACACCAGGAAGGTTTTCTAGAGAAATGAAAACGAGATGTTGGTTAGTTCTAGATATACCTTACCACAATATTTGACATAGATGACACTTTTATATACTATAAGGTGTTGAGCAAAAAAGTTCTTTATGACCTCTGAAATATGCAAATCGGATGTGCTGTTTGATGTGTCTACTTTGCATATATACTAATAATTTCAAACAAAACAGGTTCGACTGGAAGGATGCCATTGGACAAATGGAAACTCTGGGTTCTAATATGTTAATCCTTTTTTATATCTTTCAGATAAGCCCTTCTTCAGCTAAGAAGGACTTGCCTGAAAACTTCTTTAACCAAGAAAATAAAGAGTTGCAGTTTTTTTTGTAATTTGTTGAAATCTGCAATCCCTGTGATAATGAATCACATGAGAGTATTTTTTTTAAAATCAGCATTAAAAAATGAGTACCAATAATCTCCATCAGTAGATGGATCACTACATTGAGATGCTGATAATACAAGCGATATCATTTGTATATAAAACTGTGCTAAGCTATAACACCATTTATTGGATTTAGGAGGATAGTCTTGGATGAGAGGAATATCTACATTCTGGTATGTATATATATTATCTACAATCTGCTATGTATATATGTTATATTAAAATATTTTTTTTAAATTATAATTTCATAGATATAAATACTCTGTATAAATCGACCGCCAGAGGTCACGCTTTCTCTATAAAAACTCGTTGTTGTTCTTCCCCGTTGGTCGGCTCAAAACTTTTGTACATTATGTAAATAAGCTTTTCTTTTTATTCTTACGCCTTAAGCCAGGCAGTACTTTAATCAAATTATTTTATTATATATTACTTTAGCTCAAATAAAACAATCTCATATCAAAACTATTTTCATTATTTTACTTTTCAAGATTATAGCCACGACTGCATCACCATTACAATAATCCTCAACATGATCTAAATTCAAACAGAAAATCATCTCTTTTCTTTATATAATATATATATATTATCTACAATCTGCTATTTATATATTATCTACAATCTGTATAGATAATCTACATTCTGCTATATGTATATTTTATCTACAATCTGCTATATGTATATTTTATCTACAATCTGCTATATGTATCAATACAATCATACAAATGTATCTAAGTCTTGGGTGAGTGAGTGAACCCTGTCTACAAACAGGTGCCACAAATTCAACGCCTGATTTAGGAAGTGTTTAAATGGCTGGCTGCTTACCACAGGGGTGGCCTCTCCAGCCAGGTTGGTGGTGCTGGAAGTGGACCTCTTGGGATGGGAGGTGAGGTTGGAGTCCGTTGACTGGGACCTGGTTCGACCAATCAGAGCCTTGCGCACAGAGTGGAGGAAGGAGGAAGTCCCATTGACTACTGCGCTGCGTGGGGAGCCACTGTTCATGAACTCCGCTGACTTCTGCCTCAGCTCGCTGTGGAGGGAGTTGAGTAGGGAACTACGTGTCCTCGTCTGTGACAGAGAGAAGGTTAGTAGGGATTTATCATTTTATCCACAAAGAACACACATCACAGTAGAGCATCTACATTTCTAAATGACAACACCTCGTGGGGGGTCGGTGGAAGGCTGGTTAAACCGTTTGGTTTACGACCACTACGACCCGGGTTCGATCCCCGCATTGGACACTTTTTTCTGTTTAAAAAAAAAATGCTCCAATGGCCCCCCGATTCTTGCAAAAAGTCCAACCCCACCAGCAAGTGCAAGTAACCAAAACGGGGCTCTGGCACATTTGTAAGTGCAAAGTCGAACTGCTTTCACATGTGTAGACATGTGGTGCGCTTACAGTAAAAAGTAGTCGCTAACTACCCACCATGATTATCATGGCCTGTACCACGTGTACTAGGGATAAGCAAAAAAAAAAAAAAACAACACCTCGTTACAGAGCCAACATGTCTTTAGAAATATTCACAATTTTGCGTGTCATCTTTGCACAGGGGCCATGCTAATCTTCTCTGTATTGTTCCAATTTTGGTAATGTACCGCCAAACAAGCATGTACAAGTGTTCTTTAGAAAGAGGTGTCTTCTTACCGGAGAGTTTCTAATTGGTTAAAAAAACAGCAATTTTTGCAATGACAACTGTCCTTTGTAGAGAAATGTCCTCTAGTAAGAGTGCCCCTCTCATGGAGTATGTACTACTCTATAGCTCTTTGTCCCTCTCAATCATTTGGCTAAATTGTCAATCTTGACATCTGTCTTCCTTCATATATTTCTAGGTGACAATATCAATGATAAGTTTATTTACATATTTTCAACTAGAACATTAGATCCTTGCACACAACCCAATAGAGAAATTTAATTCTATCTAAACCAATCATATGAGGCTCTTAATATATGTTATTTGATAAATTTAGTCTTTAAAGGCTTAAAAAATGAATTTATTATTTATTTTTTTATAATTCTAATACATATGGTACAGGCCATGATAATCACAGTGGGTAGAAGTTGACGACTACTTTTACTGTAAATACACCCATGTTTACACATGTGGAAAGTAGTTCGAATTTTGCACATACAAATATGCCAGAGCCCTGTTTGGTTACTAGCACTCAGTGGTGGGGTTGGACTTTTGCAGAATCAGGGATCATTAGAGCATTTTTTTTGTATTAAAAAAATAACTTATAATACATTATAAATGACTGCGGCGTATGATTATAAAGCAATACTTAAAGTTTAACCGCATAAGTTTCTTTTATTTGTGAAAAATCAATTTTAATTTCAAAGAGAAATATCTAATATTTCTAACTTTTTGGATGACGTATGAAAAGGTTGAATATATGAAGAGTGATGGTCTATATATGATTGGATGACGTATGGAAGGGTGAAAATATGAAGAGTAATGGCGAACGGAAAAATAAAAGTGTCCAGGGGTGGGAATCGAACCCACAACCTTCTGCTTACCGGGCAGGTGCCATGTCCACTAGGCTACCCTGGACGTATTTCTCCGTTCGTAACTAATACTTAAAGTAACTTATTACTTAAAAAGTACTCAATTCGGAATTCAATCCTGGGTCATAGCAGTCAAAAACAAATTGTTTAGACCACATATCTACCAACCCCCTAAATTTAGATGTGAGCAGCACGTTGGACAAGATCTCAAAAATCAATGAAAACCAAATAAATTGATAACATAGGGTTCCCACTAAAATTAGACTTCTAAGACAGGAAAATTCCCAATACTAGAGACATGTAAGACAGGGTTTTATTGTCTTGTTGCTACCAACAAGTAATTGTAAACCCTCAGTACAATAACCACTTCCCTGATATCATCCACTTTTGCAAAGTTGACACAGCCAAACTAACCACAAACCTCCAATGAGAGAAAAATAGAAAAATACCAGGAGGGGAAGGAATTCATGTTTTTTTTTTTTGCTTATCCCTAGTACTGGTGGTACAGGCCATGATAATCATGTTGTTGTTGTTTCTTATCCCCTTGTGTAAAGATTACACGAATTCCATGATCTCATGGAATGGGGTATAGGGGTGCAGCTTTCGTTGATCATGGCACCATGATCCAGGCACACTTTGGTAAAAGTCTGACTTTGCCTGTAGTTTGAGGCCGTTCCTAACATGGAAGCAGACGCCTTTGCTGTCGACTCTAACATGAGTACAGACGCAGCTCCTCTGTATCGCTGGAGTGGGACCCTTGCTGAGGTCTATCAACCGGGTCAGTTGAACTCAGGATTTTTAAAGAGGTCTACTCCTCTTTCTAACAATGCTGCTGTTGGTCCGCGACTGCTTATTCGTCAGAGTTATTCTGCTTGTTTCGCAGCTGGCCTTCATATCTGAAGGTCGTTCCCCTATCTGCCACCTGGGGACGTGCCCTATAGCAGTCAGCTCTGCCAAGGGATGATAATCATAGTGGGTAGAAGAAGACTTTTATTGTAAGTGCACCACATGTCTACACATGTGAAAAGCAGTTTGACATGTTTGATCCTTCACATCAGCTTACTTCACTGTATTGTGATCAGGAAGGAGGGAAATATCAAATCTATAGATATTAAAGTCAAAGACGTACATGGAGTTTGGAGAACCTCTCTGACTTGTTGCAAGCCAACTCTGCGTTGATCAGCTTGGTGAGGAGGTACTTCCTAAATTCTGGACCCTTGGGGAAGGTGGAAGATGGGGGCAGCTGGGGTCCGAACTGGGGGACATCATCCCTGGCTGTCACCGCCACTTTGTACCTACACACCATCACTTCACATCTAGGACACGTCTCAAAACTTTGGATGCTCAAAGGATATTTAAGAGACATTCTCAAATCAACTAACCTAAGTTAAGATTTTCTATTTGAGATCTATAGAACAAAAAAAATCCCATATTCTAGAGAATTGTTCTGAATATAGAGCAATCCATATTTAAATCATTAGATAATAAAAAAAGGCATATATTGGATTGAATAAAAAGATTTATTTACTAAAATTCTGGTTGGCTGAACGTCAACTGAAATATTAGCAAATAAATCTTTTTATCCAATACAATATATGCCTTTTTATTATTTAAAATATTCCTGAATACAATTCTAATACAGTAGAACTAACTCTCTGTAAAGGAAAACACCTAGTTGCAGAGCTAAAGTGTCCTTTAGAGAGAGAGGTGGCCTCTTACCAGAGAGTTACTAAATAGTAAAGTTAGTCCTTTTGGCTGTTAGAAATGTGAAATTTATAGAGTCGCTGTTTCATCCCAAGTCGACCTTGGCACATGTACACTGCGGCGGCGCCACCATATACCAATGTGTGACGTGACTACCTACCCCTCCTTCCTTTTCCTGCCTGCTGCTGGCTGATTACAACTGTCATTCTATCCCTCTTTTGATTTTCTCTAAACTTGTATAACCAATAAATCAATTGGCACTCTGCTTTAACGAGTCATTCGTTAATATTTCCAATATTGGCAAAATGACAACTGTCCATTGCAGAGAGGTATTCTCTATCTAGTGTAAGTGTCCTCTCATAGAGTATGTTCTACTGCACTAGTATGATAGGCATGATTAGGTACAATTTGGATGAGAGATTAGAAACACAAAGTATTAAGACCAAATACAAATAAATGAAAAGTGTGTGACATTTGGGTAACAGTTGGATTTGGTCTTATCACTTTGTGTTTCTAACCTATAATCCAAATTGTACCATATCAAGGAGAAGGGAGAGGACCACCTACCTGAGAACCTGCCCCTGAGAGTCCACCACAGGCTGGACCACAATGTAGGAGTGGAGGAAGTTGGAGGCAATCATGCTGGGAGTGAAGGGAGTGCTCTGGTCTTGGAACACCACCGCCACGATGTCATTGCCGATGTGCCGCTTCCGTTGGAGCTGTCGGAACACAGAACCTTCTTTCTATCTAGTTCTCTCTAGGCTACTTAGCTGTGTGAGTAGGCAATAATTATAGAGAAAGGGTGGTAGAGGTCAACAAAGGGGATTTCTGCTCTGTCAGAGATCCTTTTATTTTTATATACAGTAGAAACACAAGATGATAAGACAAAATTTAAATAATTAAATAGTGTGTGACATTTCGGTAACAGCATTGTTACCCCATCATCAGAGTATATTAAGTACTTTGGCTAAGAAGAGACCAAAGGTAAAAGCGATAAGTTTCTCTATTAAAGAGGTATCAGCTTGTGCCAACCTTCAGACAATAATGTCCTTCAACACTATACTTGTATTACAGCCTGTTGAAGGAAGTTATTGTCAAAAAACTTACCAAGCTTATACCTCTCAATAAAAAAACTCATCACTTTTACCTTTGGTCTTTTCCTAGCAAAAGTACTTAATGTACTCGAATGATGGTAACAACGCTGTTACCAGATATTTAATTATTTAGATTTGGTCTTATTACGTTGTGAATATGAAGAAACTTATCCCTCTCAATGATATTTTTTGACAAATAATAAAAGGCAAAGTTGGATTCTAATACTCAGATTATGCAGGTGGATGTGGTTATCTGTGTACTACAGTAGCTTATGAGAGAGCTGTCCTGTAGATGACAAACTCTGGATGAGAGGAGAGACCAACTCACCTGTTGGGGATCCCCCTCAGTGAAGGGCAGGAGTGTGGAGACATGGAACATGATCTCCCTGTCCTCGAAGGTGGTGTAGACGGACATCTCTCCAGTCTGGTCATGCTGGGTGTCCAGACCTCCCCGGAACCTGGGTACACACACTTTTATTTAACAAACCATGATATAAGGTAGCTCGAGGGGTATTAACTCATGGAATTCGTGTAAGCTTTACACAAGGGGATAAGAAACAACAACATAAGGTACAATTTCGATGATTTTAAATTTAAAAAAGTCTCTGTCTCCCCAATTTCTTTTGAAAAAATGACTTCTTTAATTCAATTTTAGATTGAATTAGAGAAGAAAGAGAATGGTTTATCAGTGGTAAACCCTTCAGTAGTTTCACCAATCTACCATTTTTGAGCGAGGTCACTACTGATGAGCCAGAATCTCCCAATATGTTCCATCACAGTAAGGTGAAAAAGAAAGTTGTTCAATTTGGAAAAAAAAAACAAGCAGTAACTAATTTCCATCTTCAAAAACAGATATCATAAAATTTCCATATACTGTAGAACCTCCCTGTAAAGGACACCGAATTGCAAAGTCAAAGTGTCCTTTTACCAGAGAGCTACTAAATTTTCAAATGTAAACTGTTCTTTATAGAGATGTGTCCTCTAGCACGAGTGTCCTCTCATGGAGGTTCTACTGTATTAAGTTTTTTCTTTTAAATAGTTCTAGATTGCTGATAGAGCTTTAAACATAGTTGAATTATGACACCTTTATATTAAAATGACTTTTAAGATATCAAAACTATCTCTTTTATGACCTTGATAGAAGGGTTTTAAGAGAAGAGACCTGAGGTAAAAGCAATCAGTTTCTTTGTCGCTCTTACCTTTGGCCTCTTCTTAACAATGATATCCTCCCATTGTAAGAAGGGTTTCACCATAGAGCTAACATTTCTAGCGCGAGATTGACTTTGCTATGAGTAAGGCTTTCCTCTATGATGGCTGGTATCATGAGAACTGTGGATGGTTAAATGTAGCTGATATACAAATGAAGGATTTACAATGTACTAAGGCAATGTATAATGTACTAAGGCAATGTACAATGTACTAAGGCAATGTACAATGTACGCTGTACTAAGGCCATTTACAATGTACTAAGGCAAAAAGTGAGTTACCCATGGAAGTCCTTGAGCTTGACTCTGTCCCCCAACAAATTCAGAAACTCCTCCAAAGCCGGACTGTGTCTGGAGTTTCCAAACAGCTCCTCCTCCGTGGTCTGTACATCATTACAGTTTTAGATTAACAGAACAAAAAAAACTAAAGATACTTCAGTCAGTAAATCTTTTTTAAGTATCTTTAATTTTGAGAACTATGAATGCCAGCCAGGCAGCCTCTATCTTTATGATAACACAAAAAAAAAAAAGGATTTCTTTAAGTAGAATTGTTAACATTCATTCAAAAATTAATTAAAAATTAACAACACATCTTTTTTATTTATTTTATAATAAAAGGTAATAAGACCAAATAGATAAATAGTGTATGAGATGTTTCGGTAACAGCGTTATTACCATCATCAGACAAAAGACTGATAGTAAAAACACTGTTATAGAAACATCACACGTCTTATTACCTTTTATTTCTAATCTATAATCCATATTGTACCTTATAATTTATTTTATAATATTTTGAAGATGTTAATACATGGGATAAATAGAGTTTGAAAGGGGGTTTTAAAGTTTTGATTTCGTAATGGGTTGCAGGTTGAGAATTTCACTTAGTACATAGTGGGATGATTTTGCAACCATTCTGGAAAGTCATTGTAGGTAGATGACCAGACTTAAGTCTGGAAATCAAGAACGGTTGTTCCCTTGGGAAAACAGAATTGATGCTTGTGTTACAGCCTGATTCTGCTGGACTGTGGATATACTCAACA